>CM062808.1:879597028-880197028 GCA_031772625.1 Pinus tabuliformis | reverse complement strand
GCATTGGGTTTCCACGCAAAATTTCTTATGTACTGCTCATGTGATGTGATGCTGATTATGTGATTTGATTTGATACTAATGACATTTAATGCTCTATAAGTTCAAATTAATTAAGAGAAGTGAAATACTGATTCACCCCCCTCTTAGTGTTCCCAACAGTGAATGGTTGGCTTCAACAACGTGTAGTTTAGTTGAACACAAATGAAGTTGCCATTGGTTTTGAGGTAGGCAAGCAAGACACTTATTTGTAAACTCCAACAATGACCAATAATTAGATTACAGGAGAATTGTATGAGTATCATGCTATTCGAGTAGTAGAGTTTTGGTAAATTCAACAATCATTTGAATTGATCAGTGCTCTCTTATACATCCGCCAAAATAGTTGAACAATTCTGACAGGTCATACCAAACATCGCAGATTTAGAGTTGTAGCAGTGAGTTTTGGCCACATTTGTTGAGTTCATTCAACAACTCTAGTACAAATATTTGTTAAAAGTTAGCAATTGCGAGCAATTGCAACATTAGTGCTACGAGACCCTTGTCAACAATGAATTTCATACACTTAGTGACAAGTTTCTATTGTAGTGATATGAATCCTGTTAACAATTAGTCTACACAAGTTAACCAAATATTGTGGAGAACATTGACATCTTGCATAACCTTGCAGAGTTTATCATAATGAAGAAGCTTAGCAAAATAAGATATAATTTGATGGTTTGCTTTAAATGACTCCTGCACCTTCACACACCATAGAATGAGAAATTTTGAAGGTGAGGGTATGTAAAGCTGAGCTCCTTGACAGATCAATAAAATATTGATTTTCAGTTGGCTAAACTTCTGTGCCAACTGGGAAAACTTTATAGATGGGTTTTTTAGTTGGAAGTTGGCCATTGTAGCATGTCAGCTCGAACAATAAAATGACATGTAATAGTTTTGTAGATGATTCTCTTTGCAAATGAGTTCTTTTATGCAAATTAGCTAGCCTCCTCTCGTAGTTCTGTGTGCCAATGATTTAAATACAATGATTATGTTAGAGAGTACACTTGACTTTCAACAACTCACACCAACTTTGGTAGACTTAGATGAGTTTACTCCAGCTAGTTACTTTGCAATATTAACCTCGCAACACTTCTATTAATCTATATATGTGCCCTACATCAAAAAGGCAGATAATGATGAGCCCATTATGGTTCGAGATGAATATAATGTTTAGGTTTGGATTATGTTGAGCCATGATACTTGCTTTGTCTGAAAGCCATTGCACTCCCCTAATTTATGTATATATCTGACTAGATTTGAATGTATTGGGACAATACATGCCCTAATGTGTGCAAATAATTGAATGGTTTTTTAGGCGTGTTCCTAAGTTGTACTGAAGTCTGAAACATATATTATGAATAAATATGTGTTATTCAAAACCATGATGATAAATTTGTTGAAAATGTAGCGATGGAAGGTCTGCTGGCTTGTGCCTTAGCCAGTGAAGACCTTGAGTTAGTCTTTCTCTAGCATGAATGCGAGTTCATGAGATAGACTTCAGTTACAATGAGTTGATTTCCAGTTTACTGGAATGTTCATCAAGTTTGCACGTGTAGTGTTGGAGCTTCAGTTCGTTGGAGTCTTCTGCACTACAGGATGAGGTGGCAGTGACAAGTTCAATTTGGCCGAGTTGACTTTAGAGATAAGTTTAGAGAGGGCAAGTTGAGTCCTCAGTTAACTCGAATCACAACTAGAGGAGATCAAGGAGCAACTCGAGCTAGTTAACTGAGAGCTAGTCCAAGTGTAACTGGGACTTGCTCCAGTTAACTAGCAAAGGAAACTCGTGACACTAGTGTGAACTGGTATTCGACTAGGCCTCCTTGCATGCATCAAATTCTATTGTGAAAGAGAAGGACGAAGGCACAAAATAATTTATCATTCTTTGTTGTGAAGTGCACATTATTTGAGGAGCAAGAGTGCGCATTGATTGAGGAACAAGGATCAGGATTCGTAGATTAAGTCGAGAGTGCCTTCAGCAGAGAACAATTGTGTGTAGGGCCGGGATTAAAAGCAGGGGCTGAGAGCAGTGATTGGGAGCAGGATGAGAACAATTGTCGAGCTGAGAATAGTGAGGAGAAGCCTAGCACTTTCTCAGTGACAAATTGCTTGCTGCAGTAGCAGCACATTGAATTGTAATAGATCCATTTGCTCAAAGAACAACCAATAAAGAATCACAACAAAGAAAGCAGGTTGTCCCATTTGGGTTTCCTGGGTAAAACAAGCGTGTCAATTCTGTGTGCATGTGTTTTTATTTTGATTATTTTCCACTGCATGTCAAATGTTAATAAATTCTGTATCTTGGTGAAAGTTAAACTTGGTTTCAGTTTTCATTTGCCTTGATTTTTCAGTAAATTCATTTAAGTAGTTGCAGAGTATGAATTAACAAAATTTTCAGAAATGGCCTGATATAATACAACAGGTAAGCAACAGAGAATAAATTCAGATGAACATTCATCACATAGAAGCCAGAAAGAGAGTTATCTTTGTAGATCATCATTATTATCTAGTATCATGCAATGTACAGTATATCTATAAAGTTTAAACATGCTAATTGAAAAATGCGTGTCATACTATCATATTCAATGTTAATAACTTCACATTGCAAACTGCTTTACCTTTCATAAAAAAATATCTTCACCCATGCGTTGAAGCTCCACATCATCAATATCATTCTTTGCAGAATTAGCAACATTGATGTCATGTCCACTTGAAGATCCTTCATCAAGCTCCCTCTACTTGCACTCCAATAATGTGCCAATCAGCCAAAACTATTAGGCCACCGAACACTCAACTCTCCATAGCACGAATAACACCCAAATGACAATTTCTCTTGCACAGGATTATTGGTGTGCCTAAGGGATGCCCATGTTAGGAAGTTTGTTTGTAAGGTTAGGGTTTGAGTTTTTGATTTTATGTTATCTTTTTCATTTTTATGATATTTTATGTTTCTTTCTGGAAACCCTAAATGTTTTTGAAAATCAGGAAAACATTTCTGGTGATGCTAGAAACAGTGAATTTGATGTCCCCCCCTTTTGCAAACACCTGTGAAACATTTCCATCGCATATCTGTGGTGTTCCCAGCAGAATTCATATTGGAAGTGCAGAACGACATTTTGGGGGTGCCATGGGTGCTTTCAGTAACATAGTGCATATTTCGGGGCTGAACTGTTGACCCAAAGAGCAGAGCATATGGTTTGGATTGTTATTTATACATGCTCTTGGTATTGGAAAGGACAATCAGGGTGAGAGCCTGCATCATATTGTAAATAGAAGGCCACAAGATCTTTATAGGCTCTTTTACAACTGTATCTATGTTATGTGTGTGTTTGGATTTGCCTGTGCAAGATTAGTCTCTCTCTGTTCTGATTTTGTGCACAGGTCTGATATGCGATTAAGCATCTGGTTAGTGATCTGTTATGTTCTGATATCTTGTGTGTTCAATATCGCGACAGGCAGATATAACTTGGGTTAGGTGGTTAAACCACCATAACCAACTTAGGCTGCTATATAACAATGACTAACTTGAGATAGTGGTACTTGTATGTTGGGTAGCTTAACTCAGCTCTGTAAATTTAATAGTTACAGCGTTAACATATTGGACATTTATTATTCTCTCCAAGTATATTTGCACGACTTGAGTTATGTATGCATCCATATAAAAAATCATACATATAATAGCTTTAGCATGTTGAAGATTTGCACTGTGTTATGGAGCATCTTATTATCATCATATCACAAGGACTAGATGGTGTCTTATCTTCAAATTTCTCTTTGATGTGTATTCCACATCTTAGTTAAGAAGTTTTGTAATAACCTGTTTAAATGACAATTATAATCATGTGCACTGGAGTCTAGACTATTAAATATTCCACTCTGGTCTTGTTGGTAAGAATTTGGTATCTTTCTCATTAGCTTTTGGTGTGTTAAAGACTATTTGTTCTGGTTTGGCAACATTATCCCCGTTGTTTCCATGATCAAATGCATTTTAACAAATCCAGGGTGCTTGTATGGATTTGCAATCCATGATTCATGAGAATATATGTTAAATCATATTTTGTAATGTGCCAAATTTGGGAGATCCTTAGAAACATTTGTGGTCTTGAATGCTTTAATATAACAATTGTATTTATCTTCACTATCTATAAAAGGATGAATCTGATTTCTTTATCTATGATATGTCAGAGCTATTGCAGGAGTGTGAGCAACTTCTAACTGGAATTGCCCTGATGAAAGAGTTGACGCCTCGTACAAAAGATTACCTAGTTTCATTTGGGGAGCGCTTGTCAACAAGGATATTTGCTGCATATCTAAATAAGACTGGTGTGAAAGCACGGCAGGTATTTTGATTTTCTTGCTGCTTATGTCTGTACTTAAAATATATTTGTTTGACAAGTAGTATATTCAATGGAAAGGCCTTGAGCATTGAAAATGTTTAGTGAGTGAGATTGCTTTTGTAAGAGAAAAAACTTTCATTTTATGCTGCATTGGTTGTGTTTTGATATTCTATCTAGCCAAGGTATATGAATTTGTTTTATTTACTCAATTTTTATAATTGTTGAAACCTTAAACTATTTCTTGCCAATGTGTGCCATGTGGCATGGGCTTGAAAGATATGATATGAGGTTATAGGATACTTGAAGGCATATGCATGACACTGATGTAATTGTTGTTTATGATTTTAATCTTTAGATGGTGGAGGCTCTGGAATACATTCTTGACTACAGGTCAAGCAATTCACCCACCTAATACCTTCCCTAGGTTTAAGCCAAGTAGTATCATTTAGGGGGTCTATGCTGTTGGGCCTGCATTGGCTGATTTTAGATTCTATTTCTGTAGTACCAACGTTTCATCAGTTATTGTCAAACTGGCAATATATTTGTAGAATGCTAATTCATTGGTACGGCTAGTTTGATTCAAAGCTTTAGCTGGTTTAGGCCATATTCATAGAAGTGTCCTGGAACTTTGAAAAACTCCATGTAGTTTTGATTTTGCTGTGTGTAGATATTGCAGTTTATCTTGTCGAGTAAAGAGGTGCTATCCATGTGAAAGAGCAAAGCTTGTGATTGGAAATTATTTTAGATTCTATTGAGGCAACAATGGTAACAAAGTTTTTTCAAGCATTTCGTGCCTTGGGGTTGTTGATTTGAACATTTAAATGAGCTCCCTATTATGTTTTTTCACTGGTAAAGAATATTTTTTATTAAAGTAAAAATACAGTATTACAACCTGTACCAAACAGGATTCCCTTACTATCAAGAATAAAGCTGGAGTTTAATGGCTTTTTGTTCTTAAGGTCCAAGAAAACTACTGAGAAAACAACTCAAACAAAGAACAGAGACACATTGATCTTTTTCATTCTTGCCTTTGTTCTCAATTTTCAATGTGCTGATGTTGTCATCTGGTTAAAAGACAGTGGCATGCATGCCAAGATTTAGCCAGTTCTTGAAGAAATATTAGCTTTTTCCATCCTTATCCAGGTCTGTTCTTTTAAATGTCATCTTGAAGCAGTCAATTTTCAAAGCAAAGCTACAATTGTATTTGATGGGTCATTACATTCCTCACTTAGTCCAGTAATAGTCTATATTCCTTGCACCATCCTTTCATGATTCAGCCTCCGCTTGCATTAACTTATTATGCATAGAATCTAGGAGCTTCTTGAGCTTTTTGTTTGATTCAGTTTGTTCTACCTCAGCCTGCACCAGTCCTTCTCCGGGACTTGTGGCTGCTTGATGAAGCTTTGGCTCCATATACTTTGCCATTAGTGCATATAAACTTCATCTAGCTTGGGTCCTGGGATTGCAACTGGTTTGACGAATCTCCTTTCACTTTGCTACTACTCTCACCCAGCTTTTTAGTGGCTTTGTACGAGGTTTCAGCTTGTTCATTGGTGGTGGTTAGCATCCCATCGATTTTTTCCTTTATAGTTCCTCTAGTCAGACAGCATTGCTTGTTACTTTTCAGGTCTGCTAAAATTCTGGTTTGAGGGCACCCTTTGTTTCATGTTTCAGCTGGTTGTTCCACCATCCTCAATGATACAGTAATTCTGAGACAAACCCGAAGAGCCAGAGCAAGGATGATGCAGGAGCATAATTTATAATTGTATTTTCCTCAGTTGTAAATTGTAATAGGATTTAGAGCTTTCTAGATTGATCTATGTAGAGATGACTTTGTTGCTTGCAAATGCCATGTAATGTAGCAAATTTACCAAGTTAACATATAGTTGGAGGATTTGAGTAGTTTTAAGGATATTTAGAGATATTCAATGGATTAGATTTGATATTTTCTAGGAAAGGTGGATGCAAACCAATCATTCATGGTTCAAACCAATTCCTCATCATTTTATTTAAATACATTTGCTGTAGAATGCACGGGCATGCAGAAATGAAGAATAATGTTTATAATTAATTCATGAGTGTACTGTCTGCATCATTTGGTATCGGAGCCTGGTGAATTGTGTGAAAGGAAACTGTCTCTGGCAGCATATGAGATGCGTTACGCTTCTCTTCAAGTAAGTCCTCACTCATGGAATTTGGTTTTCCTATTGTTGGCTCAAGGCATGAATTCATTTTGTATCTCCTCTCCTTTCTCATCTATTTAAGCAAGAACAAGTGAGAGTTGAGAGTAGTATGTTCATTTTGAAGAAGGAGAGCAAGTGTTGAGAGTGTGCAAGAGAAGTGTGAGAGCAAGTGAAGAGCAAGAGCAAGGGAAAAGTTGGAGCAAGTGTAGGAGGAGATCTTCAAGCAAAAAGAAAGAGCACTTTAGCTGCAACTTGCAAGTTGATCAGACATTGGTGACATTTTTCATTTTCATTCTCTCTCTGTCTGTACTTTGCTGAATAGTTGAAAAAATCTAATAAAAGAAGAATCATTTAGGTTTTCCTCTTTGAGGGGTTTTGCCCGGGTCATTGGACCTAAATCTCACCGTCTCATATTTGTGCTTGGCTGTCTTCATATGATTCTGAAGTTTATGTGCTATTTGTAATTGCTGATCTGAAAAGTTTTGAGGAAGAAATCTGCATTTTAAGTAATTGTATCAGCATAAAACATTTAGTTTTTTGCGAAGTACTTTCAAGTCCCAGTATAGAACATTTAGTTTTCTGCAAAGTACATTCAACTTTCTGCAAAGTACATTTTGTTTTTTGTATAGAACTTTCAAGTTCATGCAAAGAATTTTTAAGTTTTTGCATACAACTTTCAGATTTTAACATTTGCATCCAATGGCATTGATTTGGCAAAATTATGGGAACTTTGTCAAAAGATAACTGACCTTGAAGTCGGCTGCCCTTTCTGGAAGTTCCGGAAGTAAATACTGATGAAGAAATGGTCAAATTGCTTCTTACAAGCTACTAGAAGAGAAATAGTGGTGACTAGTTGTGTTCACACTCATGGCTGTGACACACTAGCTCACAAATACATCAAATAAGCTCTCATATATGAACATGGATACAAGAAAAAGTGGACTCCCCTCATAAATGTGCAAATAATACATATACAATGAGTAATAATGATGCTAAGAAATGCAGAGTATACATAAATGCTGATGTGGATCTCTAGTGACGATTTGATAGCCAAGTCATCATCCATGTTAGTTGACATGGATCCCAATTCAGGTACACATTGTGAGGCATTTTGCATGCACCCTGAGGCATGGTACGCAGATCCCAATGCGGGTCCATCTTATAATGACACATTGATTTGAAGTAGTTGTTAGGCACTAACATAGATAAGATAATTTAGCACAAATAACATAAGTAAATGTTACCAATTTACTTAGAACCAACCAAAGGGGACAACCACATCCCCGTTACATGTGTCTATGGCCAAGGACATAGGTTTTTCCCAAGTATTATTGGTTAAAGTAGACAAATGATGTTAACTTATGGAAAGGGGATATAAAGGTAATGCTTGGATAAACTTCAAATTCATATTATGATGTGGATGGTCTATATCTGGTCGAACTAGCCAATTAGACTGTGGCTTGAGGCTTCATATACTTGCAAAACCTTATGAGAGGGAGCTATTTCTACTTTGGTCTACACACACTTCCCCTTTCTTTTCTTTTTTAATTTTTGTTTAATTTTTTCTAACCCCTTTTTTGCTTTAAATAGGCATTTTCTTAGGACTTTGAAAGGTTTAGTTGGGGGGGTGGTGGTGGTATGGGGGCATAGTCAAATAATTTATCCTTTTCTTTTCTTATTTGTTTTGCTTGTCACCTCTTTATCCTTTTTTTTTAGCTTGGTTTAGTTAAAGCTTGCATTCTTTTTCTTCCTTTTTTTTTCTTGACCCTTTTGATGATATTTGATAAGTTAACTATAAGTGAGAGGATATTAATTTTTTATGGATGAGGTGGAAATGTGAGGGAAATTGATGAAAAGTTTTAACTATGCTACCACCTTGATTTCCTAATAGTATCTAGTGGCCTAGATTAAGGCACATTAATCCAAAAATAATTATGTTTCAACATGGTTAGATGTAGTAACTATGTAACATCTTTACTTAGTTATAAGCGATAAAATATTCATCTATTGCTAACACTTCTCAGACAAGTCAAAACCTTAGCATCACTTTAAAGTGAGGAAACCACACAATGAAAAACCATACCAACTATAGATTGAAGCCTCATGAGACATCATCTAGCACATTTGAGATCAAGAGCACAGGGCACAGGAACTGATATACCACTAAATATGGATTGATGAGCACATGAATGCAACTGATGGATGGAGAATAACAGGTCTAGGTTGATGAACAAGGATCTCATTCAAGTAGCAACAAATTACACCCATATGAGTCTTTGAGGTGGTTTCTTGAAGGGCAACATCTGGCTCTAGCTCGAGGGCATGCACTCTCGTACAAATGTATGAGAATTATAGATTCTTGCAGTTTAGTAAACTGCGCAACATCTAACTTGGGAGACATGAGAGCCTAAATGTGTAAACTGCTCAACATCTAACTTGGGAGACATGAGAGGCTAAGGGTGAATCTACCACCCTTGCTAAGCATTGGTATAAATCATTCTTAAAGCAAATAACATAAAGTAAATGCTAGAAAGGAAATGACTTAAAGTAAATGCAACTATACTAGGAAATGAAAGTACATGAGAGTAATGGTGAAATTAATCTAAGTAAAGCAAATCATAAATGAAAGCACACAAGCACTCCACTACCTACTCAGAGAGCTTATTCATTCCTTCTCCTCAAGCTAACTGAAGGATGTGGCTGCTAGGTGAAGTCAAAGGTGCAATGCAACCACATGAGAAAGTCATCGACAACTTGAACCTTTCCCTTATGTTTGGTAACTGGTTATTAGCCAAAACAAGGACACATTGAGAATTATGTGGACATTAGGGGGAATTGTAGCCACTTTTAAGTTTGGAGCCAGGGAAAAGGTATGATCGTGATGTATAAGTCCCAAACAATACCAAGACTGATTGATTCCTCCGCAAATTCCTTCCATCCAAATGTCAAAAGGGCTAATGTGATCATAGGAACTGGTCAACCCATTGACTTGTAAAATGATTAAGGGAAAAATGTTGTGGAAGCGGGGCTTTGGCTGGGACTCAAAGAAGCTGTTGAAATTTTCTATTACTATGAATCAATGTCAAGGAAGGAGAAAAAGTCAAATGTGATCGAAGATGGTGATTATTCTCACAAGTCACTAGTCAAGGATGGGATAATATGCTGAAGACATTCAAGAGTCAAGATCAAACATTTGCAAGAAAAGAAAGGCCCAACATCCATGCCATTCCTTTCACACTTTAATCATTTCATGAAGAGGGTGATGATTTACTTCACATTCCTTGAGACTTGGATATGTTGATGTGGATCTCTAGTGATGATGTGGCAGCAAAGTTATCGCCCACTTCAGCTGACATGGATCCCAATGCACAGGCACACATCCCAAGAAACTCTGACATGTATCCTTATGTGATCAAATATAGCTGTATATAGCTACGTAGATCCTAATGCATGTGCATGGATCATGAGGCACTTTGCACACACTCTGAGACATGGTACATAGATCACAATTCATGGTTCCCAACCTATAATGACACATTTAGCTTCAACTAGTTTTTAGGCACTAACATAGATAAGATAATTTCACACAAATAACAGGATGTATAGGAAAGTATCACCTTGTCCTTGCCAATGATCCTCTAAGACAACAGAAAGATAGGGTATTGAGCTTTGAGGAGATACAGTACAATAGATGACATTTAGTACTTGTTTCAATGTTTATAGGTGTTTTGGGTGTTGGGACATGGCCAACTATGAGTTTCCTACTAAAAAGTTGAAAATGTAAATAGTGGAAGCATAAAACAGTTTCAGACATACAAAGGTAAGTTCTCCTTCAAAAGCGACTTTTCATTCCTTAATCAAAGCTTACAAGGAAACCTCCACAAGCTTCTAAAACCAAAGTTGCATGATTATCAAAATAACCTCAAATTGAGATGTACAACTTGTAGAGAGTATGATCTACACAGAAAGAAATAGCTGTATGGCTTGTACAACTTGCCGTATGGTTCCACATAACTCCATGGATCTTCTTTATGGTAGTACAGATCTGCTGTACGACTGCCTTTTCAGCCTACTTAAAACCTGCAAGTAAATCCTTTTTCTCTGGTGGCTCAACCTGCACAAGCTGTTCAACTGTAAACTATACATCTCTATCTTGTCTTATTTATGCTTTTTTGAAACTCTAATCTACCAAAACCCTAATTTGACTTTGAGATGTATTGTTGAAATTTTATCTACTCTTAAGTAATTAATGTATTAAATTTAGTTTATTAAACTCAACTGAAAAACATAAGATATTTCACTTTAAGTGAATTACAAAATAGAATCAGTGACCACCTTTTTGAAGTTCCTACTCGAGCTACATTTTTCAATAAAATTAATGGTCAGGACCATGGAGTTGGTTGTGTCTTGGCTTTTACTTGAAACATCTGTTGAGACAAAAAAGACACCCTTCTACTAATGTTTCAAAAAAGCAATACCAACAAGAGTTAATCAAGTAGACCTTTCAACTGGATTTAAATTCAATATTTCATTGGTGACTATAGTTAGCTCTTCTTTCAAACTATTTTCCTTTTTAATAGGGGATTTCAAGCACACTATAGCTCCAGTCCTCCAGGATGAGGGATTGATTGACTAATCAATCAGCTACCATATTGGCGAAGAGCCTAAGTTGTGATATGTTATATTCATTGAACCTGATGAAACTTCATTTAACCAGTTGATTTGATTTATAATTTCCAACACGAGGCTGTAGAAGTCTCCTGCATCAGATTATAATGATTTTGGAGTCCCCTTCTGCCCCAAAATTGCGATACCAAGTTCAAAACATGTGTTTATTCCACCAATTGAAGCCATAATTTCTGCTTGATTACTCGTATCCCAATATTGCCGAAGAGCCTAAGTTGTGATATTTTATTCATTGAACTTGATGAAACTTCGTTTAACCAGTTGATTTGATTTATAATTTCCAACACGAGGCTGTAGAAGTCTCCTGCACCAGATTATAACGATTTTGGAGTCCCCTTATGCCCCAAAATTGCGATACCAAGATCAAGACATGTGTTTATTCCACCAATTGAAGCCATAATTTCTTCTTGATTACTCGTATCCCAATATCCTCCAGGAAGGTAGATAAGATATAGCCTTTATGGTCCCATACAAATCTACTGGGTTGTTTTTTGCAGCCCTTCCTATATATGAAGTATAAATATGAGCGCATGTAGGTATAAATATGCTTTGTGTATTAATCATATAAATTATTTTCCTAAATTATTTTTAAAATTTTATCTTCTTAGCCAGTCTGCCGCCGTTCTTACGTTTTTTATCTTTAGTGGTTTCCCAGATCTTTGAAGTCTGAATTATAGATTATTGGGATGTTAAACCTAGATAGTTTTATGAATGGAGGAGAAACCTGACATTTACTGTTGAAGGATCTTGACCAAACTAAAATACTGTAGTAATGCCTGACTGTGTTGGTTTGAAGTGCGAAAAATTTATGAGTGCTTTTTTTGTTTGTGTTTTTTGTTTTTACAATTAAAATGAAAGTACACAGATTTCTCAGCTGATTTTATCTATACAATATTCAAAGGCATAAGCTTCCGATAACAAGATTCATTACTGTAGATTAGTTTAGTACTGTTGGTATTTTTAGGCTACTTATGATGTAATTACAAAATATCATCTTGTTCTTTCTTTTGTTCTTTATTCAAATGTTTTCTTTTTGAAAATTAAAGAGAAAAAATGGAAATTTGTTTTGAACTTGTTTTTAATGTGAGACATTATGTGCAGTATGATGCCTTCGATATTGGATTTATCACCACTGATGAGTTCACTAGTGCTGATATTTTGGAGGCAACATATCCTGCTGTTGAGAAAAGATTACGTAGTGACTGGCAAAAGGATCCAGCAATTCCCATTGTGACTGGATTCCTTGGGAAGGTCCATCTCAATTTTCTAGGTCTTTTGTATTGTTGAATCTTCTTTGAATTCTTAATAGTGATAACTGCTAAGCACTTATGAAAATTTGTGGAAGTAACCTTAATTCGTGTCTCTATATTCAGTTTTAACTTAATTTTTTCTGTTGAGTGAACTAGGGTTGGAAGACCAATGCTGTGACTACCTTGGGTAGGGGTGGAAGTGACCTGACTGCAACAGCTATTGGCAAGGCCTTAGGCCTGAGAGAGATTCAGGTGGGGCTTACAAACTATGGAATATAAGTTTGGGTGCTAGCATGGGAAGCTAATGATTGGCATTTCCTCCTCATTCTCTATTCATCTTTTGAATGTGGAAGTTCTAAAACTGATGTGCTTATTAAGCATAGATAACTCATGGTTAACAGATAATAAGCATTGCTTAGATTATATATTGAGAGCTTTATTATGTAATGTTCTAGTTCTAAATTTGTCCTTGAATGTTTGTCTTGATTGTAAAAGCTGGAAAATTCCAATGAATAACTGGAAAACATTTTCATAGTGAACAGGTATGGAAGGATGTGGATGGGGTACTGACATGTGATCCAAACATCTATCAAAAAGCAGAACCTGTGCCGTATTTGACCTTTGATGAAGCTGCAGAGCTTGCTTATTTTGGTGCTCAGGTAAACATTGCATGTGAGTGATTCTCTGGTTCTTGCAGCTGATGATGGATTAAATTTCAAATCTTAGATTGCTAGCTTTGATTGGCCATTGTCTCTTTGATATGCAAATTACTAGATGTTTTGTTGGAAATATGACATATATTACTTTATGAATCAAGATGCATATGCATCAGGAATCAAGATCATTACATCTAGGAACTATAGAGTGGTCTGACAAGAGTTCACTGTCTACATAAGCAAGGACGGTGAGCATATCTGCTTTGGCCCCAACTTGAGGACAATTTGCATATTTTCCAAAAATTGCAATCCTAGCGGAGAAGTGTATAGGAAAATCTGCTCTAAATACTCCCATCATCATCCTAATTCTTGGTATCATTTAATTGCTGTTTTAAAATTAGATTCTTAGATTCAATTTCCACTTCCTTGGTGATGAGTTTATAGACCTTTGTCAGTAATGCCAGGTTTTATAAGTCCACGAATTCTAATCGTTTAATCATCTCCTAAATACCGTTGTCCAAAGTGATGTTACTGTTATTGCTGCCACCATCTTTGTGATCTTGTAAACCTCATTCTAGAATTGTCTTTGTATTTTCCTTTCTAATGCTGTCACCCCCAATAATAGGGCTTGCCATACAACCCCTTGAGGAGGTTGCAAATAGTGAGTAAACATTGAAATAAAAAGAGGGCTTTGCAAGTTGCGAGTTTGCACTTGCCTACAGAAATTGTGCTTGGCCTAAAAGCATTATTCTTTTATACAAGTGATTAACCTATAGGCATTACTTAGCCCGAGCTTGTGCAACCTGTGAGCCTCACCCATGTCTTGCTCATAGTGGTCTTCCATGGTTGTAGTGTTGATTAATTGTATACCCATTCTCCATGTGCCTTGATCCAGCTTGTGGCTTACTGTCGTGGGTCCCTTGCACAACCTTATCTAATGCCCTTGTCCTAGTCTCCTTGTTCAAAGGTATATGGTTTTTACATGAGAGAAGCATAAATAGAGAATAATTTGTTGTATGGAGGAGTTATTGATGCAACAATAATAAACACCATTTTATTTGTGAGTTAGGTAGTTGCACTACCTAACCACCATTGGGCCCTAACTAACAACACATTTTGTATTACCTAATTGGTCACTTTAACATACATGACCTTTATTAGACGCGTTATATTATAATATAACTTCTAATATCTTATATAGTGTTACTTTTTCCTTTAGCTAAAAATACCGATTTTATTTACACCAATGCCTTCAATTCAAAATTCATAACAATATTTCTAAAGTAGCATGATTTAACAATTAAAGCACAATTAGAAGAAATGTATAAACGGTCCCATGAGCTGATTCCTCCACTTTTTCCACTCCAAATGCATCGAGATGGATGCCAAACAATATAATGATCCAATTCGAATCAGTTGTATTGGAGGGATTGGAAATGAAGTGATGTGAAGTCCTTCAACTATGATACCAAGTTCTTGTACATCAGATTGAGATTCAAGATGCCTATTACTTGCGCTTGAATAGGGAGTGAGGAATTAGTGATTTTGAGGAGTGGTGGAAAAAGAGATGCTAGAATCTCTGTAAGACACAAAGGTTGTTTAAATACAAAGTTACGGGTTGGTTGGTTCTTTGTTAGGGTCTAGTAGTTAAAGAAATACTTAGTAAAGCAAATATCTTTGATTTTGGGTACAATGTTCAAAAGGAGAAACAATAGGGAATATCATAAGTGTTGCTCAATAGTTGGGATCCTTTGGGCGTGAAATCAAGTAGAATACAATTACTTGTTTGGAACCACCATAGCTTGGAGGGGAACCTCCTAGGAGATGCTTGGACGTTAAAGGGTTGTTGCAAAGAGTTTTGACATATGATGTAATTGTTTGCTATTACTTTCCCTTGGAAAAGGTAACACAACTTTTCCAAGAAAGAATTCCCACCTATAATTTATAGAATTAAGAGAAATTCGAAAATCATGTGGCATTCCATGTCAAAATTAAAGTTGATGTGTTTCAAAAGGATGTACATGCCTTGCCACTTGGTGCACATGCACATATGTTAACCATCCTAGCATCAATAGGACGAGTATCTTCATGCACCTCTTATATGTCTCCAGTGTGACTTGATTATATATATATTGTAATCCTGGTGCTTATTCAAGGTGTAATATAAGTTGCATTTTCAAATAAAAGTTCGATATGGTACCTTTGGATATCCATGGTGCCATTTTTGGAAATTCGTGTTTGTGGGATTATGATGCAATCTATCATTGATCCAGATTGGATTATTGTATTATTTTTCACCCATCTTGGTGCTTTGAAAGTGGAAAAATTGGAGGAATCAACTCACAAGACCATTTTTACTGGTGGGTGCTAATTTGGAAAATTTGGGTTTGAAACCTTTCGGAAGTAGTTTGAGGCGTCAAATGATGTTTTTTAGGGGTAAATCTTTTGTGCTTAAGCGCAACACCCCCTAGCATTATTCTACACATAGATACCTTTTCAATGGTGTACGAATCACCTCAATTGGAGTTCGTATGCAAAAGTTATGCTACCCAAAAGTGGACCTTCCTGTTTTGACCACCATTATTCAAGAGGATGCCATGTCAACCCCCATTATTCATGAAAAAGGGGCTAGCCACATGATCATGATGAAGAAGACTGTAGAAGAGTCAATATTATAACTCTAGTTAAGAGTTGAAGGAGTCAAACTTAACTAGTAGGCTATCGTGCCGTGTCATAACCAGGTCACTAGGAGGAAAACAATTTCCATATTCGAGTGCTTTTTGTTCCATATATGAAAAGAGTAGTTGAGAGTGGATAGAGAGAGCAAAAACTGAGAGGGTTTTTGTAATGTTGCAGCCCATAGGCCATAGGCCTTACTCATTTGTACTTGCATCCATTTCCATTCAGGGATAGAGAACAAAGTAGCCTCACCTTCGAGTTCGGTTTTCTCTCGTAAGGGTTTCCTAGATCATATCTTATATACATTGTGGTTTGTGAGTTTTACTTCGTTATTCTCTATATTTTATCTATTGCATGCATATGCATAACACAATTTTTAATGAATCCAAAAATCTAAGGGTTAAATATTAAACCTCATAGTGTAGATTTTGGATTTTCAAAAATATTTTAGTAGATATGTTCTGATGAACTGTCCAGTGGAATATCCATGGCAATCTATAGATCAATCAGATTTGTCAGTGTAAGAATCAGTACATACTAGTCAAAGGACTACCCTATTTAGTGATAATGCAAAAAGATCCAACATCCTTGGCGTTAGGTTCATTTGCATTAGCTACTTCCTAGTGTTGAGCACATTTGGCTCCATCTCAGTAGCTACTTCCTAATGTTAAGCAAGAAATTCTGAAGTTTTTTCTAAAAGCCGAGTCCCCAAAAAATTACAAAGGGGGACACGGTCACTTAGGTAACTGGCCTCACCTGAAACCATTTGTTGCTGGCCCAACTTCCTCTAGGCTGCTATACGTTAGGCTTGAGTTACCTCCATCTCCTTTATGACTTGCTACTGCACACTTGAAGAAAATCTGTGCCCCTATTCTCATTGGTGACTTAGAATGTGCAATATGATCTTCTGTATAGTTTCTCTAGGTTTACATTAATATCAATTATTCTATAGTATTCCCTATACCTTTGTTGTAGGTTGCAAACAATTTGCCTGTCTCTCGCCCTCAAGTTTGACCCTGTCTATTGGTGGTTGAACAACTCAAACAATTCGATAGCTCCTATGTTTGTTGATGACTATTTTATTGTCTTATTTTCTTTAATCCATGTGATGCCAAGTGCATTTACCAATGGGTTTACAACTGATAATCAAGATTCAAAGGCGTGTTAAATCTAAAACATGCTATTCTTCTTTATCTACTTGGATTTCCAATCACCTTGCACTGATACCATGTAATGAAAATGAGTTAGATCACTAAAGGCCAAAACCCTAGATAGGGTTAGTCACATCACTAAGTACAATCACACAATATTATATTATGAAAAAACTTCACACCATTACAATGAGATTCACCTCTTATAGGTAAAGTTCAAGATGCCATGTTTTTCCAAAACCCTAAATGCTAATAGTAACTGGAAAACCTCAAAGTCACCAAGGTGACTTTATTACACATATAACAACAATATTGTTATCTCAATTTCATTCTTTCTCAATTACGATCAAATAATTTTCAAAGCATTTTCTAAAGGCTAAGTAGTAAGGACCCATAAAAGCTACAAATGAAGGCATAGTTTTTTGGTAATTAACTTCACCTGAAACCATCCAGGTTTAAGTTTGTTCTGCATATTCTTGTCTCCTTCAGAAGGCATATATCCAAATGTGTCCATGGGATTGCTATCTTCCTCTTTCCAGCTCCCTCCACTGCCTGACTGTCTAAAGTTGCTAGGCTTGAGTTGCCTTTATCTTATTTGTGCCCTGTTATTGCATGCTTGAAGGAAATCTCTGCTTCTCTGCTTGTCAATATGCATTTCTGGTCCAGGTTCCATTCTTGTCTCGCTCACTTACGTTGCATCATCTACATCACATCATATACACTAATGAGACCCTATAATTATGGCCTTAATGTAGGGAACATCTTTTCCTATATCCCCATGTCTCATAAACTAGAAATAGGAAACGACAGTAAACAAATTTCTAGAAACAGTATGGCAAGTGTCCAATAGTATTTGAAAGGCGCGGTACTCTGCAGAAGAGTCTCCAGAAATGTGTCCAAAATTTTCAAGTAAAATCTATCTATTTTCTAATATCATCTTTCAAATCCATAATTTCATTCAGATCAGCTCCTGTAGCTTTAAGTCAACCCTTTGTAATGCAAAATCAAACCCTTGTGACACAGAACTAGCCTTCTGCAGTAACTGCTACACAAAAATCAAATTGCTTGTAACAGCTTTGAAGGAATTTTATAATGTTTTAAACACAGCATTTGGGTATGCAAAACGGTCCTTTTATAACACAGCTCAGCACCCAGACTTATGCTATACAAAATAATACTTTTGTAGCTGAACACCAGATCCGGTAACTCAAAATCAATCCTCTGCAATGCAAAAGCAGATACTTCAAAATAGAATCAGACTTGTATAGTAATTTGTAAATGCTAGGCAAAATTCAAATCTCTGTAGCAGGTTTTGTACATATTATTTTGGGTTCTGAAGCTATAAAACCTAAAAAAAGGGAAAGGAAAAAAAATGCTACAATTTACTTGCGGCCTGAAAGGTGTCTGGCAATTGCTCTGGGGTCAGGAAGCATTTCAAAGACCAGAATTGTGTTTCTAGTCTGCTGGAATTGGTCTTAGCAATTTGTACGCTTTTCCATTATTCAAAATTTCAATACATAAACTGTTCTCTTGTCAAATGTTTGTCTTCATGTGTGTGTGTGTGTGTCTATATATATATATATATATGATTACAGATGTTAGATATAAATTATATTACATGTTTATAAAATATCAAATTTCTATAATATATATTACTATGTATCATGCCAAGAGTACTGTCAACATCTTGAAACTTTAGAGAGAGAGAGATCGAGTGGGTTTTAACTTTTATTCGAAATGACATGCAGGTTTTGCATCCACAATCAATGCGGCCTGCAAGAGAGGGTGACATTCCTGTTAGAGTAAAGAATTCTTACAACCCACAAGCTCCAGGCACACTTATTACGAGAACAAGGGATATGAGCAAAGTAAAATACATGCCTCACTTTTTGCATTTTGCAGATGTAATGAAGGTTGTTTGATCTGCACAACTGATTTAGTCAAATCATGAGAGGAATCATGACATATACTTCTTTCCATTCAATCATGTTTACACTTGTATATTTGAGATCCTCTATGTGAAATATGTTTGTGTTGCAGGCAGTGCTGACTAGTATAGTGTTGAAACGAAATGTTACAATGCTTGATATTGTAAGCACACGCATGCTAGGTCAATATGGGTTCCTGGCGAGGGTGGGTATCCAAAAGTACTACTTTGGTGAAATTGTATGTGTATCATTTTAGAATGCCAATATTTGATAAAAACCATTGGATGTTTCTTATCATCCGTTAACCCATATGTTGCAGGTTTTCTCTATTTTTGAAGAATTAGGTATATCAGTTGATGTTGTTGCTACTAGTGAAGTCAGTATTTCCCTCACATTAGACCCATCGAAGCTGTGGGAAAGAGAACTCATCAAGCAGGCAAGTGTTACCAATTCACATCATCGAAACATTTTTCATTTTCCATTGATATTTTGGTAAAGAGAAGTTTCACTGACACCTGGAATGCTTTATTTTGGTGTTTTGAGAATGTTTTTTCCATCAGATTGGAGAAGATAATATTGTTGTACCTTTTTAAAAATATTTTTCTGCCTGAGCATATCATGTAGACAAATGTAGCCCCAAGGGATAGCTCAATTGGTCGAGTTCCCATTGCTAAGTACCTTGCCAATTGGGAGGTCATGGGGTCAAATCTCCTTGATGCCCTCAGGGTTAGGCCCGACCAGATAAGCCGGCGGGTAGATCCCTTCCGGTGGATCTGCCCGGATTGTTACCCGTGGATGTAGCGGCCACTCAGTGACCGTGAACCACAGTTGAATTTTTTTTTTATGTAGACATATGCACATCTTGATGTGACAATACTTTTTAATTAAAATTTCAATCTTGATATTGACAAATACAAGAAGGATGGAATAATCTGTTTTTGGTATTTTCCTTCTTGAAATGGACAGATATTGTATTGGTAAATAATTTTTTTATGACTTTTAGTTCTACTTTTGATCTTGTTTGTTTAATTTTTTTCCTTGAAGGATTCCAATTTTGTCAGGAAAATAATATTTACACTTTTGATTGTGTATTTCTTGTCAGGAGCTGGACCGAATGGTGGAAGAGCTTGAAAAAGTTGCTGTTGTTAATCTTCTACAGAATAGATCCATCATTTCTTTGATTGGAAATATTCAGTACTCCTCTCTTATACTGGAAAAGGTTTTGCATCTTTATAGCTCGTATTTAGCATAATCTCTGGTTGTATTCGAAATTTCAAATAACTCTTAGGTCCGGCATTGCCTGTGCAAAGATGTAAATGTATGCCCAATGGGAATCATGAAAAAGTTAGGTGGTTGGTTAAGGTTTTGTTAAGGATTTTACATGTATGGGTATTGTAAAGGATGCTATACTTTCATAAACATTTCTTGAACCTCTCAACATACAAGTATTACAGAGTTTATGAACTTGCAGGTATTCTGCGTGTTTAGAACTCTTGGTGTAAATGTACAAATGATTTCTCAAGGAGCATCCAAGGTTGGTGGAATGCTTTTGATAATCTGTTGTTGCTTCTGGTTTCATTGTACATGCATTGATCGAGAGGTTCTTAATTTTGTCTGCAGGTGAATATTTCTTTGATTGTCAATGACATTGAAGCAGAGTCTTGTGTCAAGGCCCTTCATTCTACATTCTTTGATGAAGGTGATCTTTTAAGTATTAAAAGTAATACAAATGGAGCTAGTCGCTGCTGACTTGGAAAAATTGGTCACTGCTGTAAAGGACCAAAGGTTTGCTAGCAGCCTAACATAACCTAAGATGGGCTCTGGGATTCAGCAGCACCATGAACAAACATCAAAGCTTACAATTCTTAGGAAAGATCCTTTTCAAAATTTTCTGTTAATTCTACATGTTTCCTAATCAATCTCTTTGCCTGGTGTGCATTTTGTTGGCATCAAGCAAAATTTTGGAACACTATTTTATTCAAGAATCAAGTTGCAAGGCAGGTGTGGTATATAAAACGATTCTTTGAAGGAAACTTGAGATGCAGCGTATGAAATATTGCTCCATTTCACCCACAAGCAACATTGGATTCTCTTTTACATTTTTTATACGTTCAGTTAATTTTAGGACAAATTACTGACATCTTAGGTGAGATTATTATGAAATTTTTAGCAATGATTATTGAGAAAGCCTCTAATGTTTATGAGAGATTCTTTTGAAACTTTTCTACTTCCCTGTTTTAATGACATCTTTTGAAACAATATTTCCTCGTCAATCCCTTTGCCAGGTATGCATTTCTTTTGCATCGGCCAAAATTTTGGAACACTATATTTGATTTAAGTTATAAGGCAGCTGCGGTATTTAAACTTGGGCCTTTGAAGGAAATTTGAGATGCAATATATGAAATATATGCCCATGTCAGCTTCAAACAACATTGGACTCTTTTTAACATTTTTTATTTATTAGATAAATTTTAGCAAAAATCTCTGACTTATGTGGCATGCATGTCTGGACAACTTTCTATGTATAAAGTTGATATATTATGGTTTGTAAATTTCAAAATAAATTAGCTTTTCATATGACACTCAATTTTGAAATGAAACAACTCAGAAGAGGAGACAACATCGTTTCTTGTCCTTGCAGTATACGCAATTTTATATTCTCATGATATTTTTTGTAATTTGATGGTCCTCAAGGTTTTGGAAGTTGCAAAGATCCGATGGACATGAGTAACCCCAGAGAGAAGTTACTTGAAGTGCCAAATGCATGTTGAGAGTTCCATCCTTGTGCACTCCTTCCAAACTTGTTGGAGGGAGGGTTGGTAATTGAATTAATCTGACTAATGTTAATTTTGTGCTTGGAGACTTCCCTACTTGACTAGTTCAATCTCTTCTATCTGCAGTGAACGATACCATCAGAAAATAGGTATAATAGAACAGTTCTTCAGCCAAAAACATTATGAAGAGTAATTGATGTAAGTATATCTTTATTATTGAAGATATGCTTAGTGAGACTGCAAGCGCAGGAAAATACTTCTGTACTCTGATTTCTTCTATATTTGTGCAAAGAGGTGCTATGGAAATAAATTAATTGAACGGTTTTCAGCAAAAAATAGAAAACTTTTATTGAGGCTGGATAGTTGATTGAAATTGAGTGGTTATATTTGTCTCCAATATTCCACTGAGTTTCTAGGATATATGGATGCGGTAAAGGCGATTTGGGATATGTATGGAGATGTTGGGGACCCTGGCTGCTAGAAATCATGAGGTGGAGTACCTATGGTGAATTCTCCAAAAAAACCCTCATCCAATGATGAATAATGATGCCATCCTAATTGTGAACACATAAACTTCAAGAGAGTGCACAACACAGGTATAGGTACCCTTGGGCAAAAGAACGAGTAAACTCACTTGAATGAAATGGTTTTACAAATAGCGTTAAGGTGGTAGCCCCAAGGAGGAGATTAGGTTGACCTTATCCTAAAATACAATAAAATAGAATAGTGTGTTAATGAGTGTAACAATCATGAACTACCAACAAGTTGACCCATAAGAAGGCTGAACTACCCATATTGTGCATGGGTATGTGACCATATATGCTCAACTATGGAACAATAACAATACCAAAAGAATGGAACCTTGTCTCTTCCTAGTGGCTTAGTATTTAAGATGGCTTGATAGTCGTCTAAAGTTAGGGTTAGGGTTTCTTCATGTCTCAACTCTCAAGTAGTGTTAGAGTTTTGGGTCCTCTAGAATCTTCTCGAAAGTCTACATGAGACTAGCACCATGTGTGAGTAATGGGTGTTGACATGGCATCCACTTGGTACCATGGTGGTTAGTAGGGTAGGTCAAGTTGTAGGAAGCAAAATTTCCATGTCTAAATTCCAATTTAGGTGTTTTTTGCGTTGTTGGAAACTTTTGATGTATAAAACACAACATAAAAGGGGATACTAGCTAATATCACAATGTTTTGACTTTGAATAATGCCATTTGAAGCTTCAAGTTGGCTTTTAAAGTTTTTAGACCTTAATTCATGTAATGGCCTGAAATTAAGACATAATTAAACATGAAATTACTTACAGAAATGTGAGGCTATCAATGAACAACATGAAAAGTAATTTGTTGATAATTGCATAATCCACATGATAGGTGAGTGGGAGGAATCTTATTTGGAAGTTGACGAACTAAACTTACAACTTGTGAACACTGAGTTGCAATGAGCTTGCTAATCACAATAAATGTGTTTGGGACAAATTTCCACCCAACCATAGGCTTAGTTGCACTGCTTTTATATCACTGACCACTCTCGAACCCTAAATTAACTACCTATGCCAATAAATTCCTCCTATTCTCAGAATTTTACCAAGAAAAGGAACACATGACATCTTCCTTTTTATCTATTAAATATAACAATTTGTTCCAAAAATAGAAAGAAAAAATTCATGCACATAACCCATGTGTCATAATGTAATTTTTATTTCTATTTAAGTTTTTCTTTAACTTGTCATTTTCCATAAATTTATTATTATTTTACTTAGTCTATTTTTTCTATTAATGTGACTTTTTCCATAAGTTTGCTCCTACTTATTTTTCTCTTACTTATTTTTTTAAAATAAAAATAGTTTCTTCACTTTATTATTATATTTATTTATTATTACGAATTTCACTTTATTATTTATTATTTTATTTATTTATTAATTATTCTCAATTTTATTTATTATTATCATAATTTATTATTAATTTAATAATATGGGATGTTACAAATCACTAAACTAAGGCCCTTTAATTGGGCCACACAAGTCTATTCATCCAATTTTTCCAACTAGAAAGTACAATGATAAATAGCAAACTATATAATGACCCATTCCAAGTCATATCTCTCAATTCAAGAAGGCTTTTGTGTGAATTTTCCTTAGGGCTATATTGTTCTTTGCTTTAGATAATTGTATTACATCTTTTACACATTAAATTCACCTCACAACATAATAACATCGTCACATCATTAACAATTATGTAAAAAGAACAATAACATTAGTAATGCAACGAGACATAAAGAAACAACAATAAAAAAACATGCCCAAATAGAGGCACCAAGATTTGGTTGGAGACTAGGGCAAAACCCCATAAGGTGGAAAACCCATAAATCAATTCTTCTATTAGATTTCATCAAATGTTCAATTGAGATACAAAGTACATTATCAAAGGACATTATAAATCATGTCAGACCACCTAGGGCCAATCCAAAGTGGTTCACAATTGCATTTGTGAACAAAATGAGACATCCAAGGGGGTTGCCATCATAAGCAAAATCATTCTCTGGAGCACTGTCATGCATGTCAAGTTCACTACAATACAAATATCTGACATATGCATCTAGGTCATCACTGTCATCAATAGTCCAGTATAGGTCATAGTATATAATGGAGATCACTGTGACACCATTATTGCAGTCGTAATGCCACTGTCTTACAATCAGTTAGGTCATTGACTAACTATCCATAAGATTATAGATATATGTAAAATAGGAGCAAGAGAACTACCACTGTCAAAGTGTCATGGAAGACTGTAACACATAGCTAGCTGATGTCCTGTTCACTAACCATCATAGATATACCATCACTACGATTCAAACCCATAACTTCACATCTCAAGTCTATAGTAGCATTGAAAAAATAACTAGGCTCTGAATCCACCATGATTTGAAAATCAAATCCAGTACTGTATTGTATGCAAGGTTTGTGCATACTTGAGAGCATATAATATGTATTGCAGTGTGGTATCGCACCACTGTAATGCAATCGACCATACCATACTGAAGTGTGAACTAACATACCTTTGCAAGAGCTCGTTGTAATGTTATGTGAGAGGAGACTTAAACTCCATTTGAGAGGAGGCACCATACTATAGATCGAGAGGAGATACATGATATTGTAATACCATCTGAGAAGATATACCTTATTGTAGTGTCATCCTAATATAATACCATCTAAAACCATGCCATTTGAGATGTCAAGAATCATCCATTTGAAAGAGGGGTACCGGATTTAAGGAGCTATTCGAATTGTACCACCAAAAGATCGAAGAATAAAGGGCCATACTTAGAGTATGCTAGGACTAATGTGCCATCCGAATTGTGCCATCAAACATGCCATCCGAGTTGTGACAGAACTATGTGCCATCCAAAACCTTAGAGCCATACCAAGTGTGAGAGATCTATAGCCACATGTGAGCCCTGTAACCATAATGCGTGACCTATAACTAAAATGCAAGAGCACTGTAGTCATGCTAGAGTTCTATGTAGATGAGTGAGAGTTTTGTCATCATCCAAAATTGTAGATCAAACTATGCCATTTGAAAATTGTGGACCACATGAAGCGAAAATTGCAAACCATGCAAAGTTGCAGAGAGATCCAAGATTTTTTTCATTCGATGTGACAAACTTGATTGGGTATTTATAGTTGTTTCAATGTGCGAAAGGTCGTGACTATTTGTTAAAATTGACAACTAGGGCCAAACTCCATGTGGGTCTACTTATTTATGGCCGCTGCTATTTTTCTTGGATTCCTCTCGTCAAGAGGTGTAGGATTGATCTAAAGATCATCCGATTCCGATATGTATTCATGGAGATATGAATTTATTTGTGTTATGTGACAATTTGTCAAGGTCGACCAACAACCAAATTACCCCCACTTGTCCTCCACGTTTTATTATAAATAGAAGAGGTCTTCAAGTCATTTGGACACACTCACACTCTTTTGATCTCTCTCTTTATTCTGTTTTGGGTTTTGATGAAAGAGAGATCTGGAAGGAGTGCACTAGTCTAATACGCTGCCCTAATGAAGATAAAATCACAGCGATGGAAGTAAAGGCTATACGTTGCCCCAACCCTTAACGCAGTCATGGAAGAAGACCCTAACACTGTCATAAAGGAGAGCCTTTAACGCAGTGAAGGAGGCTTCCATATCGTAGCAAGGAAAGGCCTAAACGCTGGTCTAATAGAGAAGCCCTATACACTGTTCTAAAGGAGACTCCTAGCCGCAGAGGAAGAAGATACCTAGCCACTGTAAAAGGGAGCTTTTATATGCAGCAAGAGGAGACCTGTCTACGCAGCAAGGGGATGTCTTAATCTGCAGTCTATGGGACCTTCCATCCGCTATGAAGGGAAGCTCTAAAAGAGCCCTTGCATAGGTTTGAAAGTCACCTAAACTATACGCTGTCTGAGGAGATCTAGCTATAGTCAAAGATGTTTTATATGCAGCAAGAAAAGGCACTCACACGCATCAAAGGGGAGGCTTCTATATGTAGCATTTGAGGGTTACTAAGCCGTAGTAAGGGGGCCTAAAAGAGGTCCTAATCACATACTAGAAGGTGACCTAATTCACTGTCACAATCTGCCCTAGTCATAGTCAAACGAGAAGGATACTATTCGCAGATAAGAAGAAGCCTTATCAATATATCAAGGCCTGAAAGGACAACATGGAATTTGTGGCAGCGTGGTAAAAGAAGTATGATGACAACACTGTGTTAGAAGGCTGTTCCTAGGACTGTTTACATGGTTGGTAAATCACAGTGCTGACAACAAAGTCAAGCCCTTGTAAATACTGCTTCATTGACATTTTTGATTGTTGCTTAACTTGCTACTGGGCTAGGCCGTAGGCCATAGCCAACAGCTAAGGCTGTTGTATCAGTCTTGACAACATGGCAGAGGTGGTGTCCCACCTTGATACATTGTAGTCTTAAAAGGCCTACATTGTTGTCTGAGTAAAAGATGAGTTGATGAAACAGTGACTACTAGTACTGCAGGAGGAGGACAACATTCTAGAAGATGCAACATGGTTGGATGCAGCATGATGATGGATGTAGCATGATTGGATGCAACATGGTGTTGAATGCATCATGGTGATGGAATCACCTTGGAGAATCAGTTGAAGAAGTATGCCTTCACCTGAGTTCAGATCTGAAGTCCTTGTCATCAGATCTACAACCTCATGTGCCATCTTCATCGAGAAGATCTCTGATCTCTTATCTTGGCAAGTCAAGGTGTTGACTTCAAATGTATTTGTACTGTCTCTCTCTGCTGAACTATTGAAGAATATAAGAAGAATTGATCAAAGGTTTCCTCACATTGGGGTTTGTCCCTGGCTGGCGCCACATCTTGTGTCCTCTTGTTTTGGCTTGTTTTATGATGTTTATGTTTATGTTCTATCTGCACTTTACTATCATGCTGATGTGATTGCTAATTTAAATATTGTCATTGGACTAAAATGAAAAGTTGAAGTAAATTGCTCTAAGTATAGAACATACCTAAAATTAACATGGTATTAGAGGTGAGGTGAAGACAAAGCCCAAGAAAGAGTGAAAGAGCAATCACCAAAGATAGTTGGAAATGACAAAAAGGCTCAATGGGTTCCTCATCCCACATCCCGAGAGCAAGAAGTGTTGGATTACGTGAAGGGTAAAATCCCTGAGCCTCCATCAAATGCACCGCTTCTCCGAAGATGAAGTCGAAGCGAAGAAGATTATCAGAGATTCCTCTGACAAGCGTTTGGTGGCCTATCTAAAGGTCACTTCAATGGAAAGTCTGGATCCAAGGATGGAAGGAAAGGCATGTGGCTTGCTTGTAATAAGTTTGGCCATTATGCGAGGGAGTGTCCAAAGAGAAGGGACACATCACATGATGATGATCATTCTAGGGGCATCTTCAATGATCGAAGGAATGACAGAGTCAATGGAAAAGGAAAAATGAATGTAGGACTTCAAGGAAATGGTCGACCTTCCAAGGAAGCAAGAAACTCCAGGTTAGCCCTCTCCACTACTTCTCCTCCGGACTCTTTGGGAGGCTTATTGATAGTGGTGCCTCAAGGCACTTCACTAGATACAAGGAAGTGCTCTCTAATATGATAAAGAAGGAGACAAACTTGGAGATTGTCCTTGGAGATGATGCCACCTATCTCGTAAAGGGTGTAGGGAATGTTACTCTTCAATTGGGTGAGGGTAACTCGATTCACTTACAAAAAGTTCTTTATGTACCTAATCTCAAAAGGAATTTGGTGTTCATTTAGGCAATAGAAGTCAAAGGTTTCATGGTGACATTCATCGATGGAAAGGTACGTGTTTGAAAAAGGAATTTTAAAGATTCTTTTACTCTTGAGTTCAGGGTTGGAAATTTGTATCAAGTTGCAGGAGGTCCATTGGGGGCGATGTTTGATCTATGGCATCAAAGGTTTGCCCATCTTCATAGTAAATCCCTACCTCATATGAGTCGAATGGTGACATGGATGCATGAATTCAAGGAAGAGCATGATGGTACATGTCCGAGATGTACCGAAGGAAATCTTACAAGGGGACCATTCCCCTCGTGTAATAGCAAGACCACAGATCAATAACAACTTGAGGGGTTTTGAGATTCATGATTAGGAATCTCATGTATGCAGGTTGAAGAAAAACTCTCTATGATTTAGAGAAAACACCCCAGGCTTGGTATGAGATGATCTATAGCTAGTTGATGAAGCCGAGATTCACTAGGAGTGTAGTTGATCCAAATCATTGCTTTAAGGTTGTGGATGATAGACCTCTCATACTGGGACCTTATGAGGACGACCTCCTTCTGACAGGTACATACCCTCTCATTGGCAAAAGTAAGAGGGAGTTGGATTCCAAATTTGAAATGGTGAACTGCAAGCTCGTGACTACCCCGATGAAGCTTAACTTTAAGAAGTTATGTGGTAGTGCTGCCGGACCTGATTTGGGAAATGCCTCTGAGTTTCTCAACTCATAATAACATTGATGTTCTTGGTGAACTCTCGTCTGGATATATGTTTTGTAGTTATCATGTTGAGCTCATGTATAGTTGAGCCTCACTAGATTGGTGTCAAGAATCTTTTGAGATATCTTCAGGGCACAATCTCTCATGGATTGAGATACACTGCTAGAAATGTGAAGCTGCATGATTATTCTAATGATGACTGGGCAGGTAGTGTGGAGGATCACAAGAGAACTTTTGGGTGTTGGTTCTCTTTGGGTTCTGCGTTTATATCTTGGATGAGTAGGAAGTAGAAGTCAGTTGTTGTGAGTACTATTGAGGCTGTATACATAGCTTCGAGTATGACCTTGTGTGAAGCTGTCTGGTTGAGGAAGCTCTTTAGTGAGATGTTTGGACATGTGTTGGATACCACTGTGATCCTTTATGACAACTAGAGTGGGATCCAATTATCAGAGAATCTCGTATTTCATGATTGCTCCAAGCACATCGATATCAAGTACCACTTTATTTGGGATATGGTACAATGAGGAGCAATAAGGGTCCATCACATTGGGATTGATGTGCATGTCGCCTATATTCTAACGAAGCCTCTGGGAAAGGTCAAATTCTTGACTTTTCGAGATCGACTAGGAGTTGTGTAGAGACCCTCTTGTGAGGGTCTTGTATGATATGGATATTTAGCTTTGGGAGCTCCAGGGGGCTTGGGGTATTTCTTGGAGCAATGAGCAACCATAGGGTGAATGGTTCAACCTTCCCCTAGTGGTTTGCTATGTAGACAGGATGAGTGGTTCATCCTTCTCCTGCTGAGACACAATCATAGGGTGAGTGGTTCAACCTTCCCCTAGTGATTTGTTGTGTACAGGGTGAGTGGTTTAGCCTTCCCTAGGGATACCTCGTGGCGACATGTAGGCAAGATGAGTGGTTCATCCTTCTCCTGCTGAGACATCCTACCCATGCAGTCTGAGACTCATGGGAAGTACCTCTCATCTGGCCAATGAGCAAGGAAATGAGGATAGGGACCATAGTCGTACCGATGGACGCATCGTGTAACTACCGTACTCCCTATGCTAGGATGATATTGATCTGGGATCAATTGGAACTGATTTCGGGTCAGTAAGAGTGGTATGAGACACTCTCTTTATTTGGAATTGATTTTGGATCAGTAAGAGTAGTATGAGACACTCTCTTTATCTGGAACTGATTTCAGATAAGTAAGAGTGGTATGAGACACTCTCTTTGATTTCGGATTAGTAAGAGTAGTATGAGACACTCTATTTATTTGGAACTGATTTTGGATAAGTAAGAGTGGTATGAGACACTCTCTTTATTTGGAACTGATTTCAGATCAGTAAGAGTGGTATGGGACACTCTCTAATTGGGATTGAATTCGGGTTAGTAGAGAATGGTATGATACATTCTCGATCACTTCTTCTTCTTCATAGTTCAACAGAGTAGAGCAGTGCAGGGCATTGATGGAAGAGATAGTACAATATGGCAGATGGATTAGGAGATGGAGTTCTCCCTAGTTGAGAGGGAGTGTTAAAATTGGAAACTAGGGCCAAACTCCATGTAGGTCTACTTATTTATGGCAACTGCTATTTTTCTTGGATTCCTCTCATCGAGAGGTGTAGGATTGATCTAAAGATCATCCGATTCCGACATGTATTCATGGAAATATGAATTTATTTGTGTTATCTGACAACTCATCTAGGTCGGCCAACAACCAAATTACCCCCACTTGTCCTCCACGTTTTATTATAAATAGAAGAGGTCTTCAAGTCATTTGGACACACTCACACTCTTGTGATCTCTCTCCTTATTCTGTTTTGGGTTTTGATGAAGGAGAGATCTAGAGGGAGTGCCCCATTCTAATGCGTTGCCCTAATGAAGATCAAATCACATCCATGGAAGTAAAGGCTATACACTGCCCTAAAGGAGATGCCCTAGCCCTTAACGCAGTCATGGAAGAAGACCCTAACGTTTTCATGAAGGATAGGCTTTAACGCAGTGAAGGAGGCTTCCATATCGTAGCAAGGAAAGGCCTAAACACTGGTCTAATAGAGAAGCCCTCTACACTGTTCTAAAGTAGACTCCTAGCCATAAGGGAAGAAGATACCTAGCCGCTGTAAAAGGGAGCATTTATATGTAGCAAGAGGAGACCTGTCTATGCAGCAAGGAGATGACTTAATCCGCAGTCTATGGGATCTTCCATCCGTTGTCAAGGGAAGCTCTAAAAGAGCCCTTGCCACAGGTCTGAAAGTCACCTAAAATATACGCTGTCTAAGGAGATTTGGCTACAGTCAAAGAGGTTTTATATGCAGCAAGAAAAGGCACTCACACGCAACAAAGGGGAGGATTCTATACATAGCATTTGAGGGTGCCCTAAGCTGCAGTAAGGAGGCCTAGAAGAGGCCCTAATCACAGACTAGAAGGTGACCTAATTCACTGTCACAATCTGCCCTATTCGCAGTCAAACGAGAAGGCTACTATTCGTAGATAAGAAGAAGCCTTATCAATATATCAAGGCCTGAAAGGACAATGTGGAATTTGTGGCAGCGTGGTGAAAGAAGTATGATGAAAACACTGTGTTAGAAGGCTGTTCCTAGGACTATTTACATGGTTGGTAAATCACAATGCTGACAACAAAGGCAAGCCCTTGCAAACACTACTTCATTGACATTTTTGATTGTTGCTTAACTTGCCACTGGGCTAGGCCATAGGCCATAGCCAGGAGCTAAGGCTATTGTATCAGTATTGACAACATGGCAGAGGTGGTGTCCCACCTTGATACATTGTAGTATTAGAAGGCCTACATTGTTGTCTTAGTAAAATATGAGTTGATGAGTTGATGAAACAGTGATTGCTAGTACTGCAGGAGGAGGACAACATTATGGAAGATGCGACATGGTTGGATGCAGCATGGTGTTGGATGCAACATGGTGATGGAATCACCTTGGAGAATTAGTTGAAGAAGTATGCCTTCACCTGAGTTCAGATCTATAGTCCTTGTCATCAAATCTACAACCTCATGTGTCATCTTCATCGAGAAGATCTCTGATGTCTGATCTCTTATCTTGGCAAGTCAAAGTGCTCACTTAAAATGTATTTGTACTATCTCTCTCTGCTGAACTATTGAAGAATATAAGAAAAATTGATCAAGGATTTACCCACATTGGGGTTTGTCCCTCGCTAGCACCACATCTTGTGTCTTCTTGTCTTGGCTTGTTTTTTGATGTTTATGTTTATGTTCTATCTGCACTTTACTATCATGCTGATGTGATTGCTAACTTAACTATTTTCATTGAGCTAAAATGAAAAATTGAAGTAAATTTCTCTAAAATTAACACTATTAGAGTTAGGTCGACATGGGAAGAAGACTTATGATTTTTGAATTTTGTTGAAATTTGGGTACCAGAGGACAATTGGTTCCCTAAGGCTTTGATCTTTGGCCTAGGGAAAAGTGTCCAAATTTATTTGTACTTTTCTCCTAAAGTGACTTTATAAGTGGTAAAGTCAATTTAATTTAAAAGTGACTTTATAAGTGGTAAAGTTACATTCTAATTTAAAAGTGACTTTATAAGTGGTAAAATTACATTCTAATTTAAATGTGATTTTATTAAAGTCAATGAAGAATTAGAAAGTGAAAAAGTGACTATGGAAATAAAAAGCTAAGTGGGTCTTTATTTAAGTGGGTGAGTTAAAAAATAAAAAGTGAGAATTAAATGCACATTTATTCTCATCTCTAGATCTAAATGAATTTCAACCATTAGATTTTAGGGTAACCCAAAAGGTCATTTAGAGAGTAAAAGGCAAAGACAAGAGAGAAATATCAATTCATTCTTTCATGAACATTTGAGAGAAAGAGAAGAGAGAGCAAGGATAAAATTTCTGAGTAGTGAAGAAGTGAATGATAGCAGCAAGAAGACATTTCAACAAATCTGGGTAGTAGCATTTATTGGCACGCATCCCAAGGCAAAATTGTACAACAGGAGAAAGGCACAGAAATCGAAGAAGAGGGACAACAACAAGGGCACGAATTTTGAGGCAGATTTGGGCACGATTTTTGAGGCAGTCGTACCGCTGAAATCCATACGGTCCATACAATCTATACGAGTTCTGGGCACGTTTTTTGAGGCAACCTGTACAACATTTAGTGCTGTTTTATTGCTGGAAAATTTTTGTTTTGGCTATTTTCTGATTGGCATGATTTTCGAGGTGGAGTTCAAGCACGAAAATCGAGATAAGTTGTAATTTGTGGTTGCTGGATTTCTTTTACTGTGTATTTCAGTTTCTCTATAAAAGCATTTTCAGAAATAAAGAAGAGCTCTCAAACTAGTTTTCCCCAAGAGTTGTAGGGGGTTTTTCCAGGGTCACATTGACAAAAAATCACTGTGTTATTTTCTGTGTGTGGCTGTCATAATTGTGTTGTGTTTTATTTCTACAATTTCAGCAGTTGTGAAATCTTTAAATTTTTGTTTTCAGAAAAATATTGTCATTTCTAGATTATAGAATTTTTATCATTCTTGGATTTAAAACTAAATGCATGGAGTGTTAAGGAAAACTGATAACCAGAGTGGGGGTTGAAATTTCTTCATGGTATCAAAACTTGGTTGGCTGAAAAGTGCAGTTTGGGACAACCGAGTGAAAATTACAACAAACTGATTTTTACACAGAAAATATAAACTTTTACCACAAATTTTAAAATTTTAGTTTGGTAGGACAGTGAAACATGTCTTTGGGTTTGAGAGTGGAAGACATGTTGAATGGGTAGAACAACTACAATGCATGGAAGGAGAGAATCCATAACATCTTTGAGGAAGCATAACTCTGGGGCATTATGGTAAATACCATATAGAACCGAGTAGTAGTGCATGCTGACCCTGTACAGTTGGCAAAGTTTAACAAAAAGAATGCTAAGGCAAAAATATTGATTCTAGAAGGAATCAAAGATCATGTCATTCCTCATGTGAGATGAAAGACTTATGCACATGAGATGTGGACAACCTTGACCAGTCTTTACCAGAGCTCAAATGAAAACAGAAAAATGTTCCTAGAGGAGAAATTGAAGGCCATTAAAATGGCTAAGACTGATAGTGCTACAACATACCTCACAAATATCACTTCAATGAGAGATGAGTTGGTAGCCGTAGTTGAGATCATTGCACCCACTGAGTTGGTGAGGATTGCTTTGAAAGGTCTTCCTAAGACTTGGGAGAATTTTGTGGATGGCATTGTTGCACGAGAAAACCTTCCCGATTAGGAGAGGTTGTGGGATGGTTGCATTCAGAATGAGATAAGAAAGAACCATTTTGGTGCAGCCAAACAGGTGGAGGGGGATGACAATGTGGCATTGTTAAAAAGAGGCAAGAAGGGCAGAGCAAAGAAGCAAGCTTCCAACAATGGAGGCAAATGAAAAGGTAAAGGCAATCAACATAACAAGGAGTAGGACTATTCCAAAGTCAAATGTTGGAATTGTCAAAAGTTGGGACACTATTCTATTGTGTGTCCAGAGAAGAAGAATAAGTAAGGGAAAGACAAACCCATGGTAGCTTCTGCAGAGATAGAGAGCTTCTTAGAGAGCTTTGATCGAGAGTTTGGGTTCATAGCTTGTGAGACCACTAGTACAAGATCACCCGCGATACAGGTTCAGAGGGAGTGTGCACTCCCCGCTACTAGCAGAGCATCTTCTAGCATTTGGTATGTTGACAGTGGCGCTTCCTACCACATGACAGGAGTCAGAGAGTACTTCTCATAGCTTTCAGAGGATGATACTGAAATGGAGGTAGTACTTGGTGATGACAACATTGTTAGAGCAGTCGGTGTGGGGACACTGAAATTTTATAGTGGACCCAAACCTCCCTTGAAAGTGTCAGATATTCTATATGTACCTAGAGTGAAGAAGAACCTGATATCCATCTCAACACTTGAGGACAAAGGATATGATGTGTTGTTCAGGAGAGGGAAGCGGCTTATATATCCTAGGGGAACTCTAGCTTTTTTAGCTAGAGTGATTGGTGTGCGCCATTCCAAGGAGTACAAGTTCTCATTCCAGCCCTTGATGGGATTGAGTAGCAACACCCGAGACATAACCAAAAAAATATCTAGCAGTTCAGAGTTGTGTGAGATTTGGCACTGCAGGATGGGGCACATGTATCATGGGGCCTTGAGTACATTGTGGGAGATCACCCCTGGTGTGCCAAATTTCAGTTCTGATCAGTTTGATGTATGCAGAGGATGTGCTATGGGGAAGTTTGCCAGATCCCCTTTTCCCTACAATGACAACAGAGCGACCATGATCCTTGACTTGATTCATACCAATGTGAGTGGTCGGGTATCCTTGAGTGGTCATGAGTACTCTGTTTTATTCATTGATGACCACTCCAAGAAGACCTGGATTTATTTCTTGAAGACCAATAGTGAGGTCTTCAAGCGGTTTCAAGAGTTCAAAGCTCTTGTGGAGACCCAGACAAGTAGGAAGATCAAGGTCCTTAGGTCACACAATGGAGGGGAGTATACCCTTGGTGAGTTTGTTGATTTTTGTGCTGAGACAGGCATTAGGAAGGAGTTCACAGTTCCTTACAACCCCCAACAGAGTGGGGTTGCAGAGAGGAAGAACAGATCCATTGTAGGGGCTGCCAAAGCCATGCTTCATGATCAGAGGTTACCTTTATTTTTGTGGGCAAAGGCCTACAACACTGCTGTGTACTTGCAAAACAGGAGTCCACATTGTGCCTTGGGGAATGCGACTCTGGAGGAGGTTTTTTCTGGGAAGAACCCTGATGTTGGGCACTTTCATATCTTTGTGTGCCTTACATATTCCTATTTCCCCAAGGAGAATAGGACCAAGCTAGAGCCCACTGCAGAAAAGGGTATCTTTGTGGGTTATAACGAGACCTCGAAAGCTTATCGGATTTGTATTCCTGCGCAGAGGAAAGTGGCTTTCAGGTGTGATGTGAAGTTCGAGGAGGGGAGAGCTTTTAGGAGGTCACGGGAGGTAGAGTATCCAAAGTCACCAGACCCTTAGGAGCAACTGAGTCAGTCACAGGGATCCAATGGTCAGGGATTAGGAGGTACATCGATTACAGTGTCAGGTCCATCAGTGAGCAGTGGCTCTTAGAGTCAGGGGGGTGGTTCTTCAAGCAGCATGCAGGGCAGCCCACAGAGAAGTTCGCAGGTTAGTCCACTAATGGACAATTCACACGATACTTCAGCATCTATAGGCACAGATTCAGGCATGAGGTTAGTTGACAAGCCTTCAAGAGTTCAGGCTTTAGATGATGATGATGATTCTTTCACTTCGGTGGGAGAAGTATGCTCAGGGAAGAGGAAGCCCAAGTGGCTTCAAGATAACTTGCGCGAGGCCACATCAGTTGCTGGGCCAAAGAGACAAGTCAGAGAGAGTAAACCACCTGAGCAGTTTTGTAGTTACATGGCATTGGTAACAAGCATTGTTGACTCCAACCCTTCTAGTTATGAGGAGCCAACTAGCTAGTGGGTCTGGAGAGAGGCCATGATGGAGGAGTATTATTCTATTATGAAGAACGATGTTTGGGAGGTAGTGCCGAGGCTTGAAGGTACATAAATTGTTACTTTCAGATGGCTCTACAAGATAAAGCATGCTGTAGATGGCAGCATCAAGAAGTTCAATGCTCGATTTGTGGTGGGAGGGTTCTCACAGGTAGAGGGAGTTGACTATTAGGAGGCCTTCACTCCCATAGCTCGGTATACATCTATTCGCTCCATTATATCGATTGCAGTAAAGATGGGTTGGAAGATCCACCAGATGGATGTGAATACCGCATTTCTCAATGGATTCATTCAGGAGGAGGTTTATATTGAGAAGCCGCAGGGCTTTGAGGTGCATGGGAAGGAGTCCCATGTATGCAGATTGAAAAAGGCACTCTATGGCCTGAAGCAAGCTCCTAGAGATTGGTACTCGAGGATTGATACATACTTGTAGCAGTTGGGTTTCACAAAAAGTAAGGCTGATCCGAACCTATACTTCATTGTGGTGGGTGAGGAGCCTCTCATTCTGGTGTTTTATGTTGATGTCTTGATCATTAGTGGTGCAGAAAGACTCATTGAGGGCTGCAAGAGAGAACTTGCTTCAGAGTTTGAGATGAAGGATATCGGCTTGATGCATTGTTTTATGGGATTGGAGGTGTGGCAGGAGGAGGGACATTTATTCCTGGGACAAGGGAAGTGCATTGTGGATATTCTTAGTACATTTCACATGGAGGACTGCAAACCCATGTCTACACCTATGATCACTAATTGGAAGAAGCTTCATGCTTCTGATTCCGAGTTGGTGGATCCTACTCTATACAGGCAACTGATTGGTAAATTGATGTGTTTTTTCAACACTCGACTAGATATATGTTTTGCAGTTAACACTATGAGTCAGCTCATGTGTGAGCCCAAGAGAGTGCACTAGGTGGCTGCAAAACACATTCTTCGTTACTTGCAGGGGACTATGGATTTTGGTCTGGATTATAGATAGGGTGACAGAGTGAGATTGGTAGGGTACACAGATTCAGATTAGGAAGGTTGTGATTTAGATAGGAAGAGTACTTCTGGGTGCTATTTTGGGTTGGGTTTTGGTAGTTGTGTCGTGGATCAACTAGAAACAACAGTCAGTTGCATTGAGGTTAGTTGAGGCAGAGTATATGGTTGCTAGTTTGGCTAGTTGTGAGGCCATATGGCTTCACAATATGTTGTTTCATCTATTTGGTGAGGCATTGAAACCTTTAGTAATTTACAGTAATAATCAGAGTTGCATAAAACTCACGGAGAATCCAATTTTTCATGATAGGTCAAAGCATATTGAGATCAAGTATCACTTCATTAGAGACTATGTCCAAAAATGAGTTGTCAAGCTTGAGTACATTTCCACAAATAAGCAGGTAGCAAACATTTTCACCAAAGCGTTACCACGGGGCAAGCATGTCTACTTCAGAGACAAGATGGGAGTGGTGAGGAACACTTTCCTCGGTAAGAGGGAGTGTTAAAATTTGGGTACCAGAGGACAATTGGTTCCCTAAGGCTTTGATCTTTGGGCTAGGGAAAAGTGTCCAAATTTATTTGTACTTTTCTCCTAAAGTGACTTTATAAGTGGTAAAACCAATTTAATTTAAAAGTGACTTTATAAGTGGTAAAGTTACATTCTAATTTAAAATTGACTTTATAAGTGGTAAAGTTACATTCTAATTTAAAGGTGATTTTATTAAAGTCAATGAAGAATTAAAAAGTGAAAAAGTGACTATGGAAATAAAACGCTAAGCGGGTCTTTATTTAAGTGGGTGAGTTAAAAAATAAAAAAGTGAGAATTAAATACACATTTATTCTCATCCTTAGATCTAAATGAATATCAACCATTAGATCTTAGAGTAACCCAAAAGGTCATTTAGAGAGTAAAATGAGAAGAGAAGAGAGAAAGATCAATTCATTCTTTTATGAGCATTTGAGAGAAAGAGAAGAGAGAGAAATGACAAAATTTCTAAGTAGTGAGGAAGTGAAGGAGAGCATCAAGAAGACATTTAAGCAAATCTAGGCAGCAACATTTATTGGCACACATCCCAAGGCAAAACTGTACAGTAGGAGAAATGCACAAAAATCGAGGAAGAGTGACAGCGGCAAGGGGATGAATTTCAAGGCAGATTTGGGCATGATTTTCGAGGCAAGCCGTACAACATTTGATGTTGTTTTATTGCTGGAAATTTTTTGTTTTGGCTGTTTGCTGATTGACATGATTTTCGAGGTGGAGTTCAAGCACAAAAATCAAGATAAGTTGTAATTTGTGGTTGCTGCAATTTTTTACTATGTATTTCAGTTTCTCTGTAAAAGCATTTTCAGAAATAAAGAAGAGCTCTCAAACTGGTTTTCCCCAAGAGTTGTAGGGGGTTTTTCCAGGGTCACATTGACCAAAAATCACTGTGTTATTTTCTGTGTGTGGCTGTCATAATTTTGCTGTGTTTTATTTCTGCAATTTTAATAGTTATGAAATCTCTAAATTTGTGTTTTTAGAAAATATTATCATTTTCAGATTTTAGAATTTTTATCATGCTTAAATTTAAAACTAAATGCATGGAGTGACAAGGAAAACTGATAATGGAGTGGGGGTTGAAATTTCTTCAAATTTCATATTTAAATAATTCCCTCCAATAAAAGCTAACTTAATGAAAAATTAAATTCTATTTATTGTATATGACTTCTTCCAATAACATTTATTTTGCTGAATCAAATGGGTGTAGGAGGGCTAGGGAATTCCCCCCTAGCTACTAGATTTAACATTTCGTTCCCAAAAATGTTTATTGAATGAAGTGAGGATATTTTTCTTTTGTGTTCTCCTTGGGATACCATTTAGTCTTACGTGGAAGTTGCCATTTCAACCAAACATATCAAAGTTCATGCCACTCCAATTTGGTAGTTGTTGAGTTCTTATGCAAGACTGTCTTTTATCAACTCTGCTTGAGCTTCTGGTGCTATGTTGAAACCATGGTCTCAACAATTAGTCCTATTTTGAAATCATGGCTTTGAGATTTGGTATTGTTGTAAATTGAGCGCACAAAATCAATCTCTAAATCGAGATGCAGTGCCATAAATAGTGTTGGTTAAGGTTGTCATTGATGTCAATATGAAATGATAAGAACCCTTGTTCTAGCCCTATACCCTAGCTGTTGTTGATACAAGCCTAGGAACCCTTTCCCTAGCACATATAGATTAGTACCTCCCTTATAAATTAATTCCTATACCCTATTTCCCTATGATGAGGAAACCCTAACCTTAATACCATAGGTCCATAATGATGATACCCTAGCTTTGTTCCTAATAAACTCATCCTAAAGCCTTATCCACATCATAAAGCCCCATTCTATGTTAGAAAATCAGAAAGGCATAAATTTTTTATTATACTTGATATTACTTGTGATGTTCTGGATTTGTTATTACATTTCTTTATATCTTCTTTCTGTTCGTTCATCAAGCAATTACCAAAGCAATAACACATAAAACAATTGACACCAGATGTAAGCTCACAGCTAGGGAAAAACCCCTTTCTAGGGGAAAACCTAGTCAGTAATTCTTCCTTCAATAGTTTTGCAGAGATATTCCAAGACTCTTGACTGTGACACAAAATTTCCTCCACACCAGTCAACCTTCTTCCTTACTTGCAGATGATCCTTCTTGACCTAGCAACAACAGTTCAACACTTTCTTTGACCCAACAACTTCGCCCTTGCCTTAGAGACTTCGATCTTCACTGAAAGTCTTTGATCTTCTCTCAAAACCTTCGATCTTGGCTCAATACAACTTCTTGAGGTGACAACATCACACGAAAATTAGATACAACATCATCACGACAATTGGTTACGACATGACACGACAACTGGATACGACATCAATAAGAGAACTTCGATCTTCCAAACTAGGGCACGAGAGAGAGATAGTTGCACCAAAGGTTCGATTTTCCATTTCTCCTTCTCCTATACCAAACTCACACTTCCTTCTCCTCCTTCTATTTCGCACTTCTTTTGGCTTCAAGAGAGATCGAACTTGCTTGTGAGAGAGTGTGCTTCAAATGGAATTTGAATGGCTTCATTTATAGCCCTTTTGTGTGGTCAAATAGCCTCCGTTGAGGCCAACTTGATCATCTTAAGGATTACTTGGTGTGGAGACAACATAATTCATATTTGACTTAATACTTAACCTCTTTACATGACTCAAAAGCCCTCTTTACATGACTCAAAAGCCCAAGAAGGGTCTCTTTAAAAGTACAATGACTATTGATTCCGAATAAATCCTAGAAGTCGTCAATGGGGACTTTGACCTAAAAAATGATGACCCAAGCATGAAACCCATGCTTTAATAAGTCACAATAATAATTAAAAAATTCTTTTCCTTATTCTTTTGACAAGTACATAACATACTGACTCAAATACATTAATGAAGACTGAACCTAGTTACATTTTCCAACACTCCCTCTTAACTAGGGAGGTATTCATCATATACAAGTACAAGGAAGATCTCAACTATATGAACCATGAAGAAATTTAGGCACTGCAATGCCATGGACTATATTCTTGACTAGGGAAATCTATCCCTTGGTCTCTCAACAATTTAGGCACTGCAATGCCACAAACTAGATTTCTGACCAGGGCAATATATCCGGGTGGGACTAAGTTGGACTCAAGCTTTCAACCTCTCTAGGTACCATCAATCTTACTTGCTAACCATCAACCCAAAAATCTAGGTGTGTATCAAAAAATAGAGCTCTATAATCAACACCACATTTTCCAACTTCGGGACCTAGACATCAACACAAAGTGTCGACTAGATGTCCTCCCAGGAAACACTTCACTCACAAAGCCTCAACCCTCCTTGATCCAACTGATCAAGGATGACCAATCTCTCGCAATCAAAATGATTGGTAGCCAACAAGCTATCAAAACCTTTGAGAGATTCACCTGTACAAACACAACCCCAATCAATAATATACTTTCATATGTACATAGTCAAATACAAACCTCCGAGGTCTTTTAGACAACTTGATATCGCTTCTCAACTTTTCATAGTAGGACTATCAACTGAATCTCTGACATAAGAGTCCTCAATCATACACTTTCCTTTCCTACTTCTCATGCAACAACATATCCTTCGAAATTCATTATTCAACCAAAATCAAGCTATGCCCTCTCTCTCAACCAGGGAGCATCTCTTTATCCAGACTCCCTCGTAACTCAGGGAGATCAAGTTCTTATTTTCGTCATCGAATAATCTTTCGTGGCTTCCAACCATTTCATTATAGTTATCATCATTCCCATCATGCTTATCACATCAACGCACATCTTCACCATATTGAAGAATGTGTACCTGCACAACTTAGATAGAAAGTACAACCAAATCTATAGAAGCATGAAGTTAGCCATATCAGAATTATGGAAGAATTTCAACCTTACATATATCTTATACCAAACTTAATTATAAACAAGAGACACATACTCTTCAACATCTTGCTAGGGACTTTTTCATAAACCCTACACTACTTCATAACAACTTTCATTACATCTAGGGTTTCAATGTTTCTTCCAAAGGTATGACATACCCTACTACAACATATAGAAAACCCTAGAAATAATTCAAACAAATATAGATCTACAAGGCATCTAAAAACTTTCAGAATTCATATGTTAGACTTTCCACTAGGGTTTCATACAAATCCTAGATTTCATACAAGAGAACCAACCAAAACCAATCATAGCTTAGTCATTAATATTACAAACTTCCACTAGGGTTAGTTGCAAACCTTAGATTTTAAATCAAACATCAATCCCAACTTAAACTCAAATTTCATCAATCTTACACAAATCTCAAATCATCACATTGATATCATACATTAGAGACTTTTACTTCTATTATGGTTCAACTCCAAAAACCTAGAATTTTACAAATACTATCATCCTAGAAAGATAAACTTTGACTAGGGCTTAGTTCCAAACCCTAGGAACAGGTCAACTCATACATCTAGGACTTCATCATCATGCATAGGCATTTCATATCATGTGATACACAACCTCAAAAATATCAACAAACTAGGGTTTGATTAGACAAACACACATTCCAAGGAAACCATTTCTAAGACATTATAATGGTCTTATTTACACATTCCACCAAACCCTAATGAGTCAGGGTTTCAATATAAGAACATAGAAAACCCAAAAATATCAAAACTTCAAAGGTTCGATATTTTAAACTTTATCATTCAACCCTAACAAATTAGGTTTTCCTGATCATACCAAAATCTCAAACATGACATCATCAATAAAAACTTCAAATATCATTTCTCAATAAACCAAACTAGTTTTAGGGTTTCATACATTACCTTTAGCATATCCTTAGGTTAGGGTTTTCTAGAAAACCTTTTTGGGGTTCTATAAAATCAGTTAAGAATATTAAGGGGGTAGATTTATCAAGTGATGAATCACTGTAAAACAAGAATAATTAAGATTCAATATAGATAGACATAACAATGTTAGTAAGAGATTGTTAAGTGAATAAACATTTATAAATAAAAACAATATTTTGTAGTTTAAGGCGTACCTTTGTTTCTTGACAAACCTTATCTTGGGTGGATTTCTTCCATACTCCTTGAGGATATAGCAGATGTCTTCCTAACAAAGACAATAGAGGGAAAATGATGATTAATATTTAATATAATCAAAACTAAATGAGTACATGAAACCAAAAACTGAAAGGAAATGAGATACTTATCTTTGGAAGTTGTTGGGGGATCCCTCCAAAGCTTGAGGGATACCTATAAACTTTTAAAATAAAAGAAAAGGTCTTTTCCAAAAACATGTTAAAACCTATAAATTTTAAACATAAAAAGTACAAAATAGAATATCTAGGAATAGAAGTAAAAGACTTAATAATGTAAGTCCTTTATATCATATTCTTTAGGTTTTACCTTCTTTGGATCTTCTTCAACAATGTTAGCATGATATCTACCTCTCTTATTATTCTTTGGATTGTCCTGATAGTCACTCTTGTAGTGACCCTTCTTATGACATTGATAACATTCTACCTTGGACATGTCTACTTTCTTCCTTTGTCCTTTTGACTTCTTTCCTTTGTGTTGAGCAATGTAGGCATTAGATACTCCTTCAGGATTGGCAACTAGAGAGATCCTTAATTCTTCTTGACTGCAGGTAGTCCATAGTTGTTCAAAATTGGGAGCTTCCTTCCAACTGTTAAGCCATGCAACAAATTCACCCCAAGTAGGCATCAATCCTAATAGGGAAATTATCACGAGTTCTCTATTTGGAGCAATTTTATCAATGGCCAAAAGATCATCTTTGATTATTACGATCTTCACAAAGGAGGCCACTGTATCTTCTTTAGTAATCTTTGTGGTCCTTAGTTCATTCTTCAAGCTTGCCACTTGACCAATGTTCTTAATAGTGAATAACTTTGACAAGACTTCATACATTTCTTGAGCATGATTGATGTTGGCTATAAATGGGACAAGGTTGTCCTTTATTCCTTCTACCATTAGAGTCATGGCCACCAATTATAATTCTCTGAAATCTACTTTGTGAGCATCGTTGGAGTCATCTGTAGGCTTCTTAACATTTCCTTTGACTAAGTAAAGTACTTGGTTTTTTTCAAGGATGAGGTCAAACCTCTTTGTTATCACGAAAAAGTGATCACCTAGCCATTTCTAACTAGGTGGATCAAAATACACCAGGTAGATTAATTTTACCATAGTAAAATCACTTTCACTGTGGAAAATAATTTAGTAAACCACTATTATTAAATTATTTTCTGATTTAAATAAAAAAACCCATGAGAATAATTAGATAAATAATTATTTATTTAATTTCCTCTAGGAATAATTATTAAATCCTTTTTTAAATATATATATATATATATATATATATATATATTTTTTTTTTTTTTCACATTTGACTAAATCCCTTATTTAAATAAATCACTATTTATTTTATTTTCCTTATTTATGTTATTAGAATAATTATTAAATCACTATTTAATAATCATTTTGATTTCACACCATTCCTAATTCTCGCGAAATAATTAATAAATCATTTTATTTATTAATTATGTCAAAATAAACATATTTAACCATTTGAAATATCTTTTCCCTCTCCAATAAATATAATAAAGTATTCCAAGCGGTTATATCTGAATTTGGTTAATATTATTTTATTATTCTCCATTTTCGAGATTAACTCCATATCTTGTTATAAATAGGAGGGTTTTTCATTCATTCTTCGCCATGATCATAATCATCGTCAACATTACTGTCTTTTTTCTTTGAGCTCCCATTTTTAGTTCTCCACATTTTGTCTGGGTTTTTCACATATTGAGAGAGAAAATCATTTTGTGAAGCATTAAGGACATCAAATGACCCATCTCATGGAGGGGGACTTATATACTCATATGTAGATCTCCTTCACTAGGTGCTATTAATAAAAGATTTATTCATTCAAGGTCTTTCCAATTGGGTTATTGCATTGGATATTTTATATTGCTGCTTTCTATTCTGGATCATCTATACATTTATTGTAGGTTTTCTAATTTTGTTGCAGATCGAAATCACTAGCATCCATCAACTTGTTGTTAGGGTCACTTGTCACCTGGTGACTTAAGTGAAGTGTTTTTGGTACACCTTCCAAGAAATTTCACACTAACACTCTTCTTCCAAGATCTATAATTTGAGGCTCCTTCAAGTTTGTTCTCTCCCTTGATTGTGTTAGACATCTTCCTTGAATATAGTAGACACCTTCCCTGAGATAATCCTTTTGAATGGTTCCTTGATCAAGTGCTTGAGACTGCCTTTTTCTTCTTTCTTCACCAAAGCTCTGATACCATGTTAGAAAATCAGAAAAACACAAATATTTTCTTATACTTGATACTTACTTGTGATGTTCTTGATTTGTTATTACGTTTCTTTATTTCTTATTTCTTTTATTTCATCAAACAATTACCAAATAAATAACACATAAAAGAATGGACACCAGATATAGGCTCACAACCTAGGGAAAAACCCCTATCTAAGGGGAAAACCCAGTCAATAATTCTTGAATAGTTTTCCAGAGACATTCCAAGACTCTTGACTTTGACACAAACTATCCTCTGCACTAGGTCAACCTTCTTCCTTACTTGCAAATGATCCTTCTTGACCTAGCAACCATTAAGGGAGTTTTGAGGTGTAAGATGGGTCTCCTAAGGAATTTATAAAATAATAGTGGCAATAATAAAATAAGATTGTATTACATCATCAAATTTTAGAGGGAAAAAGAAAAACTATTTTTTCAACTTATCTTCCTACAACTTTACTCAAATTTCAAGCGGAAACACTTGTTGGATGCAGAATTTGATTCCTCATCCAAGGAGTACCCATGTTGCATACTTTCGATGGACCCCGATATACGAAAAATGAGAACGTGATTACAATCATGTTTTTTTAAAAATGTATTTCTCATTTTTCATGTAGTAGGGTCCATCGAAAGTATGAAACATGGGTACTCCTTGGATGAGGAATTAATTTTTTCATCCAATGAGTTCTCCCGCTCGTAATTTGAGTAAAACCTTAAGGAGATAAATTGAAAATACGAGTTGAAAAAGTAGTTTTATTATTTTTTAATCTTTTTACTTTTTTACTCCAAAAATGGTGAATCATCCCCCGTGGTTGACATCATCAGCTTGAATCCTATTGGTTCTTAAAAATTTTATTTTGTTTGTACATTTTTCTTAGGCGACCCATTTTAGACCTCAAATTTCCCCTAATGAACAACACTTTATTCAACATAGCAACTTTGACCTTGCCTTAGAGACTTCAATCTTCTCTAAGAACCTTCGATCTTGGCCCAATACAACTTCTTGAGGTGAAAAAATCACACAAAAACTGGTTACGACATCACATGACCAATGGCTACAACATCAATAAGAGAACTTTGATCTTCCAAACTAGGGCATGAGAGAGAGAGATAGTTGCACCAAAGGTTTGATTTTCCCTTTCTCCTTCTCCTAGACCAAACTCACACTTCCTTTTCCTCCTCCTTCTATTTCACACTTCTTCTAGCTTCAAGAGAGATCGAATTTGCTTGTGAGAGAGTGTGCCTCAAATGGAATTCAAATGACTTCATTTATAGCCCTTTGGTGAGGTCGAATAACCTTCTTTGAGGCTGACTTGATCAGCTTAAGGCCGACTTGGTGTGGAGACAACATAATTCATTTTTGACTCAATACTTAAACTTTTTACATGATTCAAAAGCCCAAGAAGGGTCTATTTAAAATTACAATGACTCTATTGACTCATAATAAATCCTAGAAGTCCTCAATGGATACTTTGACCTAAAACATGATGACCCAAGTATGAAACCCATGCTTTAATAGGTCACAATAATAATAATAAAATATTTTCTTTATTCTTTTGACAAGCACATTACATGATGACTCAAATACATTAATGAAGACTGAACCTAGTTACATTTTCCAACATTATAAACAATCATACCCCAAGCCCATGCACATAAATCCCTAAAGGATGCCATAAATCCCAAAAACCTTTACACATGCTTGAAGAAGACTTCAAGCCCTTTCCTACATGTACTGTTCCATCCCCTAACTCTTTTTATTATAGACTTATCAATTTCCTAAAAGCAAAAGAAAAAAAATACATATTTACCATTCTCTCATGTTTACCTTTCCTCACACAAGTAATCTCTCCTTAAGGATGTGCCTGTTCAACATAGAGAAACAAGTATACAAACAAACCTAGAACAATTTGGTTAATACATGCATCCAAATTTAGAGAATTCGATGAAGAAGTAAGAACAAGTTCACTTCTCATGAAATAACAAGGAGGTCAAACACTTATATATCTGAAGCTTATAGGTCTGTGAATAACTTTTTTGTAGACCTGTAAAGAACCTTTTTTGTGGACCTATGGAGACCCTTTATTGCAGAAATGAGGTGGTCTTCTTGCAAATCTGTGGATACCTTGTTGTAGAATTACAATGGCTCTTCCCTTGCGGATCTGTAGCGACTTTATTGCAAACTTGAAACCTTTTCACACCTGTAACTGTGACATCTTGAATATTATAGTTCAGAACTTGGAGGTTACAGTGCAGATCTTGGAGATTGGTGTTCAGACCTACTACATAATTGTGCAGAATTCCTCTCAGACCAGTGGAAAAGAAAAAATCAGACCTGTGGGTAGTTTCTATTACACATTGTACTTAGACCTAAAAGTGGATCTTCTAGCACATTGTGAAGCACATTTCGAAGCTTGTGAAACTGAAGTGTTTCAGAGATGATTAGTATGTTTTTGGGAGTGATCTTTGGGAACACACAATTTCATCATGGTTGGAAAGACTATTCTTGCAAAAAAATACTATTTTGTTTGGAAATTCTTTGGGGGAATTCCTTTAGAATTGATTGAAGACATTGGGGTAAATTTTTATTATTAAAGCTTGGTGGGATTGGTGTCCTAGTTTTTTCCAAGTTGGTGGTTGATTGAGAGGATAGATATCATCATCCAAGATTTGGGTCTTGGGAAATTTGATCAATGTTGGAGCTTTGAAACTTTTTTGTATAAGTTGGAGCCTATTTAAAGGATTGGATTCCTCAAGGTTGTAGCCTTGAAACTATTTTGTACATAAGAGGATTGGTGTCCTCAACTTCTTGTTAATAAAATAATTTTATCTTTCTTAACTTCTGGTTCATTTTGTGAAAAATCTTAATTGACATAAATAATAATTGTAAAAAATACTGATTCACCCCCCCTCAGTATTTCCAACAATTTGTATTAGAGCCAACTTCTTCATAATCAACCCAACAACTTGAAGAAGGATTTTGAGTCACAATGGCTAGTAGAGATGTAGGAAGGGTCCCTCAATTTTGATAAAACAAATTTTTCTTTTTGGAAAGTTAGGATGAAGTTCTACTTGATGTCTCTTGGAGTGGAAGTATGAAAATCAATCACATATGGATATAAATTACATCTCCTTCGCCAACATGTTAGGACAGGGATAAATATTATATATCAAATGCTAATGCCTTGAATTCTATCATAAGTGGACTATTTGATTCATAATTCACAAAGGTTATGAACTATGAATCAACTAAGGAAATATTGGACAAGCTCATTAGCATTTATGAAGGAGATACCAAAGTAAAGAAGGAAAAAATTCAAACTTTTAGAAAGAAATTTGAAAGTCTAAAGATGAATGAAGAAGACATTTATGCTTATTTCCTTCGAGTAGATGAAATTGTCAACTCACTCAAAGGTTTAGGTTAAGACATAAATGAGAACACAATTGTCTAGAAAGTTTTAAGATCACTTCCAGACCAATTTGGTTCTAAAGTCAGTGCCATAAAAGAGTTTAAAGACTTGCATACCCTATCAATGGATGAACCTCATGGAATTCTCATTGCATATGAAATGAGAACAAAAATATCAAATCCCAAAGAAGCCGCTTTCAATACCTCAAAAGCATCAAGAAAAGGGAAAAGTTGTAGCTATGACAATGATGATTCTGATGTTCAAACCGAATTAGCACAATTTGTGAAGAATCTGAAGAAAGTATTCAAACTCAAAGGTAAGTACCTCTCATTTGTTTTAAATTTGGAAAAATAGGACATTATGCTGAAAAATGCCCCTTTAAGGATGATAATGATACTGAATATGGACCTAAAAGAAGAACAATCAAAAAGAAGGGACCAAACAAAAAGAATTGCTTTTCCAAACAAGAAAGTGATGATTCTGATAAAGATGAACCTAAGAAAAGAGTATTCAAGAAGAAAGGCTCAAACAAGAGGAAATTATTCTCCAAACAAGATAGTGATGATTCCGGTGAAGAAGATGACTATGTCGGAAGTAGTGAAGTATTGTTCATGGCATTCATAAATGATAATGAATCTAACAAAGAAGAATATGGAAATGTGGATGATTTTTTGATTAGTGCTATTGAAGAAAATGAAAACCTAAGGAAGAAGATCATCTCCCTAAAAACTAAAAAGGAAGAAGCAAAGAGGATAGAAGAAATCTTGAATAACAAGCTAAAGGAAAAAGAAGAAATATGTGGAAATTAGAAGCCGAAGTTGTCTGTCTAAAGAAGGAACTAAACTAGGTCAACAAAAGTTTGCAAAGCTCTTAAACCCTTGATGTAATCCTCAAAACTCAAAGATCACAACATGAAAAATCAGGGCTTGGCTACATAGGTGAATCATCAAATTCAAAGAAGAATACTAGTACCCATCATAAAGAAATGCCAAAAAGCTTTGAAATTATCCAAGAAGAGAGAAGTAGTTTCGTCCAAGTCAAATATCTCCTTACAATAATCCTGGAAATGAGAAGAATTTTTTTCCAGTAAATGATGTCACATCAAGCCAAGGCTACCCTAACATGTATCAAGCTATTTTTCTTAGTCAATGTTTCTTTTGTAAAAAAAATGGTCACCAAGCTAATCATTTCAAGGTTTATGGAAGCAATAAGGATTATAATTCAAGGAGGTATAGGAACAATTTCCCAAATAAGTCTACTAATTCATGGAAACAAGATCAAATTAAGACTTATAAATCATTTGATCCTTTGTCAAAGTATGGTCTAGAATGTGTTAGAAAATTAGAAAGGCAGAAATATTTTCTTATACTTGATAATTACTTGTGATGTTCTTGATTTATTATTAGGTTTCTTTATATCTTCTTTCTTTTAGTTCATCAAGCAATTACCAAAGCAATAACACATAAATCAATGGATGCCAGATTTAGGCACACAACCAGGGAAAAACCCTTCTTTAGGGGAAAAACCAGTTAATAATTCTTCATTCAATAGTTTTCCTGAGATATTCCAAGACTCTAGACCTTGACACAAACTTTCCTCCACACCAAGTCAACCTTCTTCTTCCTTTGCAGATGATCCTACTTGACTTGGCAAAAGCAACAACAGTAGCAACACTTTCTTGGACCCAACAACTTCAATCTTGCTTTGGAGACTTTGATATTCACTAAAAGACTTCGACATTCACTTAGAAACTTCAATCTTGGCCCAACACAACTTCCTGAGGCAAAAACACCCATTAATAGCAACTTCAACCTATAATTGATCTAGCAGCAGCAACATGAAGCAATAGGAAGTGACATCAACAAGAGATCTCCGATCTTCCAAACTAGGGCCCGAGATAGAGAGAGAGAGATGCACCAAAATTTCATTTTTCCTTCCTTCTTTATCCTAGACCAAACTCACACTCCTTTTGCCTTCTTCCTCCACTTCACACTTTTCCTAGCTTCAAAGAGATATAAAACTTGCTTGAGTTGATGATACTCCAAATGGAATTCGAATTGATTCATTTATAGCCTTTAGGTTAGGTCGAATAACCTTCATTGAAGTTGACTTGATCATCTTAAGGCCGACTTGGTATGGAGGTAAAATAATTCATTTTTGACTCAATAATAAACCTTTTTACATGATTCAAAAGTCCAAAAAGGATCTCTTTAAAAGTACAATGACTTTATTAACTTAGAATAATTCCTAGAAGTCCTCAATGGGGACTTTGACCTAAAACATTATGACCCAAGCATGAAACCCATTATTTAATAAGTCATAATAATAATAATAATAATAATAATAATTCTTTTCTTTATTCTTTTCACAAGTACATTCCATGATGGCTCAAATACATTAATGGAGATCGAACATAGTTACATTTTCAAACATAATGCTCCAAATTTAATAATCTAGGTCATGAAGCACAAAATTGTCCACTTGATCCAAAAGGAAATATTTGGAGAAGAAATGAATCTACTACAGATAAATGTGGTTTAGCTTTGTGTGCACAAAGTGAGGAAAACCAATGGTTTGTAGATAGTGGATGTTCTAAGAACATGATTAGTGACCAAAACAAGTTTATATCACTGGACAAAAAGGATGGAAATGTGTCTTTTGGAAGTGGATCAACTAATATTCCTGGTAAAGGCATATTGACTCTCGTTAATGGAAAGGGAAAAGCACAAAATGCACTACTTGTTGAAGGGCTCAAGAACAATATTCTAAGCATCAACTAAATTTGTGACCAAGGACATTATTTTATTTTTAGTGCCAAGGATTGTGAGATAAGAAAGTATTCTTCAGGAAAACTTGTGGTAAAAGGACTAAGAACATCAGATAATGTATATGTTCTCAGTGATATTCAAGAAGGAAAATTCTACATAAGTCAAGCAGATGAAATCTGGTTATGGCACAAGCAATTGGGACATCTAAACTTTGAAAATCTTATAAAGATAAACAAAACACAAACAGTAAGAGACATTCCCATAATTTCAAAACCTGAAAAGGTTATTTGTGCACCATGTCAACATGACAAGCATACAAGGACTAGCTTCAAAACAAGGAATTCTCAGCATAAAATCCTTTGGAGATAATCCATGTTTATCTATGCGAACCCACCAGAACTCCATCTCTACAAGGGGAAATGTACTTTGTATTATTTGTAGATGATTATATTAAAATGACGTGGGTATTTTTCATACGATTTAAATCTAAAGCACTATAATGCTTTAAGAATTTCAAGTCTCTTTTTGAAAATGAAAAGGAATAAAAATCAAGTGCCTTAGAACTAATAGAGGTGGAAAATTTACTTCAAAAGAATTCAATGAATAAAAAGGGAATTGTCCATTGCTAGAACTCCACAACACAATGGAGTAGTTGAAAGAAGGAACATATTTGTACAAGAGACGACAAGAACAATGTTACTTGTAGATGATTTGCAGCCAAAATTTTGGAAAGACATAGTTGTAGCAACAATATATACTATGAGAAAGGAACAACTCTGAATAAATAGTGACAAAAATCCATATGAACTATGGAAAGGTAGACTTGCTTCAGTAAAATATTTGGAAGTAGATGCTCTATGAAAATCAATGATGATTCACTAGGCAAGTTTGATTCTCAAGATGATGAAGGAATATTTCTTGGATTATGCAAGAAGCAAAGCGTACAAATGTTACGAAAATCTATTGCGAATGGTAGTTGAAAGCATTGATGTAAAGATTGATGAGGTACTCCTTGAAAAATAAGTTGAAACCAATGAAGAAGATCATATTGTCGGAGAACCTAAATAAAATACTACAAAGTTTTGAACACCTAATCTTTGGGATTAAGAATCCTATGTAAATATTGTAAATAACAAAATAAGAGAAGTTGGAAGATGAAGAGACATTGGGAGATGAAACCCAATAGTCTCCCTCTCCTTGTATATAGTTATATGCTATCTTACTAAAAATCAACAAGTTATTCATGGAATTACTCCTCACTTGACATGGTATCAAAACCAACTCCCAAAATTAGTTTTTCTACCTTGGTAACTCCTAATTTTTTGCCATTATCTCAGGTTCATTTACTCAGTTCATTAATTACAAACCCTGTTTTCTTCTATAAATTAATTCTTGAACGATGATCATTCCTCTGTTTTGATTCCAGAAATGACGGTATGATTCCTCTTACATATTATGGAAGTCAAAATGCCACCAGTAGGCTGAGTTTATCATTAGGTTCATGGTAATTTTGAATAGCCAAGCCTGATGGCATATCCCTCAGAAGGACTGAATCCCTCATCATTTTAGAAACCGAATCCATGAATCCCTAATTTTCAATTGAACTGCCATTCAATCACATCGAGTAAGCATCCATTCGACATCATGTTGGGCCGCTTCATAAACATACAGGTCCTCTGTAGCTCCCCTTGGTGCATTGTGTCAACAACATGGTTGTTTTGGTTGTACATATGCTGGTATTGAAGTGTTAAAACAAAATTTGTGTTGAATTTTCTAAGGATTGAACACTGCTGGTGAATGTTGGTCGAAACTCCATTGATCAGGTTGTGATATCCATGGCCTGAATTTATTCAAAGCGTAGCTGCTCAAAGCTTGAAGCCGTGAAACCTACATGAATTTTTGGAAGCCATGTTGACACTGTTTCATTATGCTATGAGTTGTTTAATGGCGGTGCATTGAATTGAAGAGTACCAGAATACAAGTGTTGAATGTATGTTATGGAGCTGTGAACTTCTTGATTGGTATGAAAACTATGCATTGGAACCTTGAATAATGTGAAGAGCATATAGTGATGGCACATACCTTACAATAGTTTACATGGCACACATGTTAAATATGTTGTTGTTTGTTATGGAGCGTATAGTGATGGAACATATCTTATATTCCTTTACATAGTACATATATTAAACCAACAATGGAGCATATGAATAGTATGATGGGATAGTATGATGGGATATGAAATAAATAATTCTTTACATGACACATATATTAAAGAAGGGCTATATAATAGCTAGTATCTGTGGCTTGCGGCCTAGTTTAAATATAGTTTAATTAAACTAAAAAATAATAAACATAAATAACATACCTTATAATCTTTTACATAGCACATATATTAAACAAACAATGGAGCATATGAATGGTTTGATGGGATATGAAATAAATAATCATTTACATGACACATATATTAAATAAGGGTTATATAGTTGCTAGTACCTGCCACTTAGTTTAAATATAGCTTAATTAAACTAAAAAAAAATAAACATAAAAATAAAGCAACTAATAAAATATTGTATTGTTGAATGTCATCACGGAAAATTAAGAAATATGATCAACTAATATTGTTTATTTTTAGAGAAGAATCTTCGGCGAAAATCACATAGAGATAATTTAGTCGACGCGTTTCGAACCAACCAGTGTGGTTCATCGTCAGGACAAGTTGAATGAGCAGATCTTGCTATGCATTATAAATAGATCGGGCAGAATATCCAACTGTTTTGGATATTCTGCCCGATCTATTTATAATGCATAGCAAGATCTGCTCATTCAACTTGTCCTAACGATGAACCACACTGGTTGGTTCGAAACGCGTCGACTAAATTATCTCTATGTGAGTTTCACCGAAGATTCTTCTCTAAATTGATATGGATCACAGAAGCCTAAATTCAATAATATTGTTTATATTAACATATATACACTTTAATATATATATGTGTGTGTGTTTTTTTTAATTTTTTATTAATACATATATTTTTTTTTAGTTAAATTTATTAAAATATGTTTTTAATATAATCAGTGTAGATCCATCTTAACACTCGATCTATCAAGAACCGAGAGGGATCAAATATCTCGAGGTGAAAACCTATTTTTTGAGTGCAAAACTTGAGGAAAGGTTTTCACCTCGAGAGATTTGATCCCTCTCGACGCTTGATAGTTTAGGTGTTAAGATGGATCTAGGCTAGTTTCAGTCATGTGCGGTCATTCAAAATTTGCTGAACATCTAATTATTTTGATCATTTTAAATATGCTAAATACGTCTAAGATTAATTTGGTCAATTTAATTCAAAAGTTTCTTAGTTACCTCAGTTTGTTGAGATGAGAAATATAGTTAGTAATTTGAATGATGAAAAAATTTGATGAAATACAAATTTTGAGTGTAAAGTGTCAACGCAACAATTTTGATAGATAGAAAATCTGAATACTAAGAATATAGTCCATTACAAACAATCTTCATTGCAACCAATCTGAAACTATTTTCTTCTACTGTTCATATTGTCACACCTATTAATTTTTCCATTTTCTCATATCGATCATATGAAAAGAGTAATTGGAATCAACCATTCAAATATTTAAGTCGAGCTACTGTAGTAAACAACATACCTTGTCCCTATTGCTCTCCAATACTAATAGTAGTTTTCTCCAAAGTCAATCATTGTGACTTATGGAGTGTTAAACCCCAAATAATTTTCAATGGTAGTTATTTTCTATTATTGCATTTGAATGCAAAGTAATTAACAATGTTGAATGATGGAAAATGAGAATAATAAGAATGTACCCAATTATAAATAGTTTATAGTTTCAAGAAGCAAACATTTGGGGTAAGCAAACATTTTATTTAGGATGAAAATTCAATTATTTTATTTATGATTGAATAATTTTTATGTGCTTAATTGAGAGAGAGTGTGTGTTTTGGGGGTGAGAAGGAGAGATAGAGATATAGATAGGGGAGGGAGGGCAGAGAGAGGGAAGAAGAGAGAGGCAAAGACAGAGAGGGAGGAAGATATATATATATATATATATATATATATATATATATATATGGAGAGAGAAATGTTAGAGAGAGAGAAGTGGAGGAGAGAGAGGGAGGGGAAAGGGATGCACAGAGAGAGAGAGATAGATAGATATAGAGAGAGTGTCCGTATGTTTAGGGGCTAAGATAGAGGGATAGAGAAGGAGAGACAATGAGAGATAGAGATATAGATGGAGGAGGTAGAGATGTGCTTACACTGAAATCAATGCACACTATTAATCTAATTACTTTGAAATTAATGTACATCATACATCTTGTTGCATCAAATTAGAAATCAACATCTACACTAAAATCAATACATCTAGTGCAAACAATCAAATAGGATTAGAAATAAACATCTATACTGAAAACAATGCATCTAGTGTAAGGAATGAAATAGGATTAGAAATCAATGTCTACACTGAAACCGATGAATCTAATGTAATCAGTCAAATATGAGTAGAAATCAACATCTATGTTGAAATCATTGCATCTAGTGTAAGGTATTAAATATGATTAGAAATCGACATCTACACTGAAATCAATGTATCTAGTGCAAGCGATTAAATAGGATTAGAAATCAATATCTACATTGAAACGAATGCATCATGTGCAAGCAATCAAATAGGAGTAGAAATCAATATCTACACTGAAACCAATGCATCTAATGCAAGCAATCAAATATGAGTAGAAATCAACATCTACGCTGAAATCGATGCATCTAGTGTAAGGTATTAAATATGATTAGAAATCGACATCTACACTGAAATCAATGCATCCTATGCAAGCCATCAAATAGGAGTAGAAATAAACATCGACATTGAAATCAATGCATCTAGTGTAAGGTATTAAATAGAATTATAAATCGATATCTACATTGAAATCAATGCATATAGTGCATGTGATCAAATAGGATTAGAAATCAACATTGGAATCAATACATCTATTTGAGTGAAAATCTAAAATATTCATGACTTTCTAGATCTAACTTCTATGTCCACATTTGTCTTTGTGAGACTCTTTCTTCTTCCCTCTCTCTCTACCTTTCATTCTGTGTCTATCTACCCCCCCTCTCACTTTATCTACCTCTCCCTAACTTTCTCTATCTTTCTCTTCTTTCCTCTCTTCCCCTGCCATCTATATTTGTACTTCCCTCCATCTCTCCTTATTTGTCTCTCTATCTCAACCCCCTAAACATATGTCACGCACACACTCTCTCTCTCCCCATATCTATCTATCTATCCATCTATCTCTCCCTCTTCCTTTCCGTCTCTATATGTTCCCCTATATATATATATATATATATATATATATATATATATATATATATATATATATATATCCCTCTCTCTCTCTACCCCCTCCATCTATATCTCTATCTCCCATCTATACCTCTTCCTCCCTCCCTCTCTTTGCCTCTCTCTTTTACCTCCTCCCCCGCCCCATCTATATCTCTATCTCCCATTGTCTCTCATTCTCACCCCCAAAACATACACACTCTCGCTCCATCTCTCTCTCTCTATGACTCTCCCTTTACACTCCCTCTCCCCTCTCTTTGCCTCTCTCTTTTACCTCCTCCCCCGCCCCATCTATATCTCTATCTCCCATTGTCTCTCATTCTCACCCCCAAAACATACACACTCTCGCTCCATCTCTCTCTCTCTATGACTCTCCCTTTACACTCCCTCTATGATTCTTCCCCTTCCAACTCCATCTCCTTCTCCTCCTCTCTCTCCCCTCTCTCTCAAGTCCTCTCTCTTTTTCCTTCCTCTCTCTCCCTTTCTCTCCCATCTCCCTCCATCTCTCCCCCATCGTACACACACTCTCTCTGCACATTCCAACTCTGTCATGATCTTCCTCCCTCTCTCCTTCTCTCTCTCCCCCTTCTCCCCCCTCCATATCTATGTCTCCCTATCTCTCTCTTCCCCTTCTTTCCCTATCTTTATCCTCTCCTTTTCTCTCTCTTCCCTCGTCTCCTCTCTCCCTTATTCCATCTTTATCTCTCCCTTATCACTCCCTCTCTTTCCCCCTCCAAATCCATCTCTCTCCCTCGCTCTCTCCCCCTCCTCTCTCTCTTCCTTTGACTCTCTCACTGTGTCTCTCACCTCTATGTCTCTCCCCCACACTCTATTCACCCTTCCATCTCACTCTCTTTCTTAAATATGATCCCATTGTATTGCCATTAAGAAAGTATCTAAATTAATAAAAAATATATTTGGTTGTAAAATATTAAACCTAAATTTTGGATTAATCATGTTAAAGGAAATACAATAGTAAAAAAATTAAAAGAATCACGCACTATCTTTCCTCTATCATTGTTAATCACTTTTCTTTATCACTTCCCTTGGATCCTTGGTTAAGATGCATCTATCCTAGTTCATTATAATATTATTTATATTATATAAATTTCACATATGTATATATAAAAGTATTCTCATTTTTTAATTTATTAAAACCTCCATTTAATCTCTATGAAAATATTGTTAGTCGTGAGGATGGAGGGTTTAGATATAGCTCAAAAGTAATTATAACCTTTTTTCTCTTAGATTTAATTAAAAAATGTTATAAAATTAAATTAAAATAAAATATTTGTAAAATACTTTTATTTTTAAATAAGTTATTGTTTTTGGGCATGTGGTATTGATAAGACATGGTATTGACCCATGGCATTGTAACAATTAAAAGCGTAGATCCATAACATAATAATCAAAAGTCTATATGACCCATGGTATTGATAAACCATGGTAATAGCCCATGGTATTATGATTTTCTTCCCTCCTCTCCCTCTCCATGTGTTTCTTGTGGGTATTGGCCCATGGTATTATAAAAAAACCTACTTAGAAGTTAATAATATCCATGGTAAATATTCATGATTAAAAATCTTGTCATATTGTAAATATTAAATTTTTATCCGCTTATTAATTAAATTTATAAATGGAACACATCTATATTAATTGTTACAAATATATTGATTACATAAAATATAATATTACAATATTATATGTTACCCAATATTTATAACCACCCCCACATAATAAATAGTGGCTAGGGGTGGGGAGAAATACTAATTAAAATGTAATATTATTAAATTTTACCTAATATTTCAGGTCACACCCCACCCTAAATATTACATTCTACTCAATATTTCCCCTCACCCCTACTAATTTTATTGAGCACCTTCCATTATATTGAGTTTACATTCCTACAACCAAAAACTTGAAAAACGTGACAACATCTCCCTCATATTTTTTTAATATTTTTTAATGTAACGTTATGTTACGTGACAACATCTCCCTCATATTTTTTTTAATGTAACGTTATGTTATGTGACAACATATCCCTCATATTTTTTTAATATTTTTTAATGTACAACATCTCCCTCATACACCTTAAATTGAAAATATGGAGAAAAAATTATAAGTCATGAAAATCAAAATAATAGAAAAAAGAAAAAAATAATAAAAATAAGAAAGTTAAATAAAAATAAAATAAAATAAAAATGAAAAATTAGTAACTAATAGAAATGGAAGTTACTAGACAACCTATAATAAGACCTCAAATAATCACCTTACAAAGAAATAAATTTAAATAATAATAAAAAATAACAAAAAATGAATTTCTAATGTTCTTTTTCCATGAAAAAGCATAATTTTCATTAATAGATAAGAAAATTATATGTTGTATCTTCAACATGTATGAGATGCAGTCACTAGTGATCAGAACAATCATAGTTCAATATTTATAGATATCAGCATAATATTTACATAAATAAAAAAGACAGTATAACCATAGTCCATAAAGTGTCTAGAGTGATCATTCTGAAGAGTTTCCATCCACTTCAATGAATGGACGATGAAAGAATTGAAAAAAAACACCATCTTTGAATTCCTGAATCAACCATTGCCCCCTGATCAGCTGCGCGAACTCTTTGGATAGACTATCAACGATCTCATTCCTTTCCTTGTATATGTGAGAGCATACAATAAAATAAAATTGTGATTTTAGAGTGATGAAATCATCCGGTAAATCCCTGAGTGTTTGCAAGTGACAATGATATGTAGAGTTGATCCAATTTATAACAAGCTGAAAATCCCCAAAAATCTGTATCCTGTGGCAGTTTTGCTCCAGAGCAAAATAGAGAAGGTGTCTTTGGTTGTTGAGCGCTATGAAGTTTTTTGTGCCTCACCATAAACCCACTTTTATTTTGAAAGAAATGTGCTCATTTATATGGATTACAACTCCTCCCCACAGCCCACGGCCTGAGCCGAACCATAATAAAAATCCAAAGGAGTTCTCTTATCTATAATCTCAGGTGTGATGACCCTAGTAAGATGATAGTCAGGATCATCTGGTATCAGGTTGTAAGTGGCCACAATATTGTTGCAAGTGGCAGGCCAATGGGTTTGAGCATCATTAAAGATATAACAATTCATATTCAACCAGATGCCCCAACTGACAATCAAAGGAAGATTCCTGGCTTTTTGTGTGGCTGCCTCGGTCCACCAACAGTGCCATGCATTAGCAGTGTTTATTCCCTCCCTTTTTTTTAAAATTATTTTATTTATATTTATATTTATATTTATTTATTTATTTATTTTTATTTTTATTTATTTATTTTATTATATATATATATATATATATATATATTTTTTTTTTTTTTTTTTAATTTTTTTTTTTTTTTTTTTTTTTTATGTTGAGGGTGTTTGTAATATGATACCATACTTGTACAGCAATAGAACATTGAAGGAATAAACGATCGATATCCTCAGCGTTAGTATGGCAGAGGCAACATCTAGATGGGCTGTGAAAAGCATGTATCATGAGGTTTACCTCTGTGGGTACTTTGTTGGAAAGGATAAACCACATGAATAGGCGCGATTTGTATGGAGCTTTTAGTTTCCAAAGGGGGCACCACCACCAACATGTATTCCCTGGCTCCTGTGCTTTCATAAGGGAAACATACCCATCCTTTGGGGTATAACGACAATGGGGAGTAGCGACCTAGATAATCTCAAGGTGAGTCTGCCAGCCCTAGAGAGCCATCTCTGCTGCCAAATGTTTATGTGGTCTTCGATTTTTGCAATAAGCCAAGACCAATCAACAATGCAGTATCCATTTGGCTTAAGCCTGAAACCAAGGTGTTTGAGGTCGGACTCCAGCTCTTTTCTGACGAATTCAAATTGTTGTAAAGCATATCTTTCCTCATTTTGGAGGCATGACACAAAAATGATGGTGGATTTTTTATAATTTGGCTCCATACCTATAGCTTTACAAAATAGTGATATAATATTCTTTAAATAAGAGGTATCATGGAATGAACCATTTAAGAATATAATTACATCATCGACAAACAATAAATGAGAGAGATATGACACATCAGATATCAAAACCCCTCTCAGGGATCCTTTTGCATGAGCATTTTTTAACAAACTACTTAAACCCTTCACGATCAAAATAAAAAGTAGAGGGGATAGGGGGCATCCCTGTCTCAGACCACATTCAACATGGAAAAACCTGATGTGGCCCCATTGATAAGTATGTTATAGGATGCAGAAGTGAGACAACACATGATCCGATTAATGAAAGAATGAGAGAAGCCGATGTGAGTGAGGATGAGATAAATATAGGACCAGCTTGCACAATCAAAAGCTTTGGAAAGATCGATCTTCAGGATACTAGCCTTTTTGTTCTTTATTTTGATCGAGTGGAGGCCTTCCTGGGCAGTCCCTATGGCTTCATGGATTTGTTGGTGGCTAAGGAAAGCAAACTGCTCCTTGGATATTGTTGGGTCCCTATAATACTAGTGATTACCCCATTACTATTGTAGTTATACCCCTTATTTATATTGTTGTGCCCCTATTGCCCCCATATTGTTATTAATGTGCTCATAGAATCCCTCTATTGTTATTTTTGTGGCTTTATATTATTATTGTTAGGTCGGCTGGATTATATTGTGACTCCTTAGACTCCTATATATAGAAAGGAGGTTTTGTCATTTGTATCATCCAAGAATTGTTAATTTATGTAATGTAAAGGAGGTTTCCCCCTCAAAGAGGCTGAATTCTAAGGCGTTGATCTATCTTTTCTATCTTTTCTTGAGCTGGTTTCATAACATTTGATATCAGAGCTTTGGATTCTAGGGTTTCGCTGCTCCAAACAGGTCATCGTGGCATTTTCGCTATAACTTTTTTTTTGTGACGTTTCAGAAGTCGAAAAAAAAACCCATTTGAGAAGAAATCGCGCTAAATCTTGGGTCCGAATTTCATAGCTTTTTGCGTGATATTTTCGGAGATATGATCTGAGGAAGTTGGTCTTTTTGCAGACTCCTGAATTACACATAGAATAGGTGACCTGGGGAAAATCGTCATAACTTTCTTTCTGAGCATCAGATTGAAATTTCGTAAGAAGGTACAGAAAGAGGACGGAATGTAGTTTTCTTTTATATATTTTTTAGAGTCAAAGGTTGAAACAGTGACACGTGGCACTCCATACAAGTTCGCTCTACTGAACTAGTCTATAATCAGGTCACTGCGGGAGATTGTGCATAACTCTTTCTTGGAGAATCCAATTTGGATCATACTAGTGGCATTGGAAAGAGGACATAGAAGGCTACTACAGGTCACAATTTCAGAACTAGATGATTCGAAATTACAGAGATACATCAGATTCAATATCAGGCTTCTAAAAAGTAAAAAAAGGTGTGTAGTTTTTTTTTTAATTTTTGCATAAGTTTGGTTTGAAGGAATTCAAAGGGCATAGTAAAGCATTATTATCGGTAACTGATGCCCCGAGGAAAGAAAATGCAAACACCTAGTAAGGAACCTGAAAGCTCTAGCATGACTCATGAAGAAGAGGAAGAAATGCTACATGATATATCAAAATTACAAGAACAAGTGCAACAAATGTGACGCTCACAAAAGCTAACAGATGCTAAGATAAATGGCGTGGAATCTAAGATAAAGGGCATGGAAGCTAAGATGGATGATCTGAAGACAGATTTGAGGATAGATTTGAAGACAGACATGGCAGATTTGAAGACAGATTTGACAAATTTTCTACAAGAAATACTTACTAATGGTGCAAAGGTTGTAAAGGAAACTCATGATGTGAACAAAAGAAATGTTAATCATGATTCCATAGACTCTAATGTTGGATCGAAGACCCACCATATTCCAAAAATCGATATGAGGAAGTTTGATGGCAAGGATACCGCCACATGGATATTACAGATGGAGCAGTTCTTCGATCTCAATAATGTGCAAAACACACAAAAGGTACGTATGGCAACTTTATATTTGGAACCAAATCAATTTGTATGGTATCAATGGATTTTCTCTCGTAAACAATTTATCACTTGGGCAATTTTTATGGAAGAATTGATAGCACATTATGAGGATACAAAAAGCAACACTTTTTTTAGCCAATTGATAAGTCTCAAACAAAAGGGTTCCATAATGGAGCACATTGAGGAGTTCCAAAAATTGAATATAAGGGTAAAAGATATTCCAGAGCAGCATAGGATTGATGTGTTCATATGGTCTTTAAAAGATAATATCCAACATGATGTTCGAATTTGGGAACCTGATTCATTAGAGAAGACATTCAGGTTAGCAAGAAAAATGGAAAGCAAAATTATGGCAACCAGGAAGCATACCACTCACAACTATAAAGACGGAAGTGCAGTTGCCCCTAGTCTTCCACAACCTATAAGGTTGACACCACAACAATTGGAAGAAAAAAGACCAAAAGGGCTTTGTTATAGTTGTGATAGCAAATACACTAAAGGTCATAAGTGTGCTGAGAAGAAATTATTCTACATAGATTGTGAAGAGGAAGAAGAAAAGGAGCAAGAAAGCTCAAAAGAACAGGATATGCTCCAGGAACAAAGCCTAGATGAAGAACAAATAAATCCGACCATATATTGTAATGCATTGGTAGGAATTACCATTCCTCAAACCATCAAGATAGAAGGACAAATCAAGAAGAAAAAGGTGATAATGTTGATTGATTCAGGAAGCACCCACAATTTTATTCATTGTAGGGTAGCAAAAGAATTGAATTGCTTCCTATATCCAGCACCAAAGTGTCAAGTGATGATTGCAAATGGAGGAACAATAAATTGCTCTGGAAAGTGCCATAATATCAAGCTATCCATGGGAGAATATGTATTGACTAGCCCAATGCTTTCCATTCCAATGGGAGGTGCTGATGTTGTACTAGGAGTCCAATGGCTACAATCCTTGGGTACAATAGCTTTTAATTTTCAAGAACTTTTCATCAAATTTTCTACGGTAGGAAAGGAAGTTGGATTAAGGGGTATTGCAGGGAAACCAGGAAAGATAATCAGCTCTAATGGTATGACAAAGCTTCTAAAAAAGGAGCGAAGGGGTGTAATTGCACAATTATGTTCGCTAGATGTTTCCACATTAGAATCATCTATTTCTCAAGATCTCCAAAAAGTCCTGGACAATCATTCTAAGGTATTTGAGACTACCAAAGGTCTCCCACCTATGCGTGATCATGATCATGCTATTCATCTGATTCCAGGAAGTGTTCCTCCAAACATCAGGCCGTACAGATATCCCTATGTCCAAAAAAGTGAAATTGAACGTATGGTTGCAGAAATGCTAGAGGCTGGTATAATTCAACCGAGTCAAAGTTCTTTCTCTGCTCCAGTAGTATTGGTGCACAATAAGGATGGATCATGGCGCATGTGTCCGGATTATAGGGAGCTCAACAAGCTCACTATTAAAGATAAGTTCCCCATTCCTGTCATTGATGAATTACTGGATGAATTGCATGGATCAATTTACTTCACCAAGTTGGATCTTCGTTCAGGATATCATCAAATCAGAATGAAGATTGAAGGCATTCCGAAAACGGCATTTAGAACTCATGAGGGTCATTATGAATTTTTGGTCATGCCTTTTGGCCTTACCAATGCACCTTCAACATTTCAAGGTTTGATGAATTCAATTTTCAAACCATTCCTTAGAAAATTTGTGTTAGTATTTTTTGATGATATACTTATCTACAGCAAGTCTTGAAAGGATCATGTTGAACATGTTGACAGGGTGTTACAACTATTGGAGGAGAAACAATTATATGCCAAAAGATCCAAATGTTTCTTTGGAGTCCAGGAGGTGGAATATTTGGGTCATATTGTATCTCATGAAGGAGTTAAGGTAGACCCTACCAAAATTAAAGCCATTAAGGAATGGAAAATCCCCACATCCATAAAGCATTTGCGCGGATTTCTTGGGTTGACAGGGTATTATTGCAAGTTTGTTAAGAATTATGGGAGAATAGCAGCACCTCTAACGACATTATTGAAGAAAGATGCATTTTCATGGACTCCGGAAGCAACAAAGGCCTTTGAACATCTTAAAGAGGCAATGTGCCAAGCACCGGTCTTAGCTACACCGGACTTCACAAAAACCTTTATTGTGGAATGTGATGCTTCAGGAAATGGAATTGGTGCTGTTCTAATGCAAGATGAAAGACCCATTGCTTTTGAAAGTCGTCCAATCAAGGGAAAGTTTCTAAGAAAAGCTATTTATGAGAAGGAAATGTTGGCAATACTCCATGCACTTAAGAAATGGCAACCCTACCTAATGGGAAGACACTTCAAGGTAAAAACGGATCATGATAGCCTTAAATACTTTTTAGAACAAAGATTATCCTCTGAAGAGCAACAAAAGTGGGTCACAAAGATGTTGGGTTATGACTTTGAAATCATCTACAAAAAAGGGAAGCAAAATGTGGTGGCAGATGCACTCTCAAGGAAGGATGAGGATGTGGAAGCATTGTTGTGCGCTATTTCTATCATCCAACCGGATTGGATAAATGAAGCAAGGGAGGAATGGAAGAATGACGAAGAAGTGTGGGCACTTATTCGAGAGCTACAACAAGATTCCAGTACGTCTGATACATTTAGCTGGAAAAATGATTTGTTATGGTACAAAGATCGCTTATACTCTGTAAGAATTCCCAGCTAAAACAAAAGATTCTTATGGAATTGCACACTTCTCCCTTAGGAGGGCACTCAGGATTTTTAAAAACTTACCAAAGGGTTAAGAAGGAATTTTTTTGGGATGGCCTTAAATTAGATATTCAAAAGTTTGTGGCAGAATGTTTGGTTTGCCAACAAAATAAAGTTGAAACAATTAAGACACTGGGTCTATTACAACCTTTATCCATTCCAAGCCAACGTTGGGAGGAGGTATCAATGGATTTTATCACAGGTTTACCCAAGTCTGAGGGAAGAGTGTCATCATGGTGGTAGTTGACAGAATTACCAAGTATGCACACTTTTGTGCATTATCACATCCAATTAAAGCCAGTACAGTTTCTACTGCATTTATGGAAACAATTCAAAAGCTACATGGAAACCCAAAAATTATTGTAAGTGACAAAGATCCCATTTTCACTGGAAATTTTTGGACAGAATTATTTTCTTGTCTTGGTACTCAGTTAGCTCATAGCTCATCTTATCATCCTCAATCTGATGGGCAAACTGAGATAGTAAACAAATGTTTGGAAGGATATCTGCGTTGCTTTGTATCTGATAAACAAACACAATGGGTCAAATGCTTTCCTCTGGCTGAATGGTGGTATAACACTTCCTTTCATACAGCAACAAAAATGACCCCATTTATGGCACTTTATGGGTATCAACCACCATCCATCACATCATATTTAAGAGAAAATTCTAAGGTTCAGGCAGTGGAACATCACATCGAACATCAACAACAAGGCCTCCAACTCTTAAAGGATAACCTCGTGTTGGCACAGAATAGAATGAAACAACAGGCAGATCAACATTGCAGTGAAAGAAGTTTTGATGTAGGTGATTGGGTATTCCTACGGCTACAACCATATAAGCAAATGTCCCTCAAGCAAGCTAAGAAGGATAATAAGTTATCACCAAAGTATTATGGTCCGTACAAGGTGTTGCAAAAGATTGGTACTATGGCATACAAATTGGAGCTTCCTGCAGCTTCTCGATTGCACCCAGTTTTCCATGTTTCATGCTTAAAGAAGGTTATAGGCGACAAGCTACCAGTTCAAACAATATTGCCAGAACTTGACGAGGAAGGAAAAATTATATTGGAACCGGAAGTAGTTATAGAAACAAGAACTCGACAGCTACGAAATCGATCAATTTCAGAGTACCTTATCAAGTGGAAGAACTTATCCGCTGAAGATTCCACATGGGAGGATGAGAATTTTATGCAGAAGTATCCAGAACTACTCAAGCGTTGAGGACAACACTTTTTTGAAGGAGAGGGGAATGTTGGGTCCCTATAATACTAGTGATTACCCCATTACTATTGTAGTTATACCCCTTATTTATATTGTTGTGCCCCCATTTCCCCCATATTGTTATTAATGTGCCCATAGAATCCCTCTATTGTTATTTTTGTGGCTTTATATTATTATTGTTAGGTCGGCTGGATTATATTGTGACTCCTTAGACTCCTATATATAGAAAGGAGGTTTTTCATTTGTATCATCCAAGAATTGTTCATTTATGTAATGTAAAGGAGGTTTCCCCCTCGAAGAGGCTGAATTCTAAGGCGTTGATCTATCTTTTCTTGAGCTGGTTTCATAACATTTTCATAACAGATATCATCCTGGAGAGAATGGTTTAAGGCACATAGCAATAATTTTGTATATACTGTTGCAGAGGGAAATGGGCCGATAGTTATCTAAATTTAGGGTCTTATCAGATTTTGGGATGAGGGCTAGGAAGGTCGAGTTAAACCCCTCATACATCTTGCCAGAAATTCTGCAATCCTCTATGGCCGAGAGTAGATCAGGTCCAATGAGCTCAAGAAAGGTAATGTAGAATTCCATGGGCCACCTGTCCGGGCCCGACTCTTGTCCCTTTTGAAGCATTTCAAAGCAGCTTCCATTTCCCCTATCGATACAAGATCGTTTAAGGCCACTGCCTCTTCCACCTCGACAAATCTAGGAAAAACCTCTACAATACAGAAAATCTCAGCTATGGAGGCTTCCCTAGGCGCATTATAAATATGATAGAAATGTCGAATTCCCATATCAGCTAGCTGCTTGAAAGTGATGGCATCCCTGCCAGTTTGATCTTGTTGTGCCCCGATGGTATTAATAGATTTCGTCCCCTTGGCTTATTGTTGGAAGAAATTTGAGTTCTCATCCCCTGCCTTTAACCAAATTTCTCTCCTCTTTAAGCGCCATGTCTCCTCTTTTTGTCTCAGCAGTCTTTTTTGTTCCCAGCTTGACCAGGTAATCCTTGGATTCATAGGTTGCATAACTAGTAAGACCCGAGTTCTCCATTTGTTTGAGAACCCCTTCAATCCTTTATAACTCGTCCTCATCCTTTTGCTACTTTTTTCTAGCCTAGCTAATGGTTTTCAATTTTAATCGGGCCAGGTTACTTTCAATTACTTCAGTCAGGGAGGATTGATTATCAGGGCCACAGTGAGTCTAGTTCTCCCTTACTAAATTGTGGAAATTAGCTTCAGCATGACAAGTCGCATTGAATTTAAATGGAGAGTGTGGTTTATGGTTGGATTCCAGAATCTCCAAGAAAATCAGGGAATTATCAGATAGACCCCCTGAGCCCATTCATTGACGAATGTGGTCCAACCTAACTAATAGAGGAGCTCTTATTAAGAAACGATCCAATATTCTAGACAAAGCATCCTCCCCAGTTCTTCGATTCCTCCAAGCCAACATAATCGTTTCCAATTCAATGTTCAGGAGCTCATGAGAGTCCATCAGTAATTCAAAGAAAGCTGTTAAGGGATCGGTCTGGGCTTTGTTTCCCCAGGATTCAGCAAACACTAATGGGAAATTTAGGTCACCTCTAATAATCAAGTTTTCATCCTGTGTGAAATCAGATTTCAGGAGCCTTTCCCAAAATACCTCCCTGTTATGACAAGGTCCATAGATGTTTAAGAGTCTCAGGGGTAGGTCGATATCAGAAGAGGTGGATTTAGCACCCAGAAATCCCTCCCCACCCCAAACGTTGACCACGATTATATATTTTTTGTTGAAACCTAGGGTGCAACCTCTCGATCTCCCTCTCATATCCAAAAAATGAAAATCCCAATTCGGGAGTATTTTCAGAAGGACATTGTTAATGGAAACCCCATCACCCAGAGTCTCCTATAGAAATATAACATCCAATCACTCCAAACTGCATAGCCTCTTTAGCGCAAATTTTTTGTCCGGGTTGGCCAAACCCCTGCAGTTGAAAGAGAGGCATTTCATGGGGTAACCTTTGTAGGGTTTCCATTTTCTCTAAGGATACAATCAATAGGATTCTGGATGCCCGATGCCACCTCAATACCAACCCATCTGATGGCTTTGGATAGATGTGATTGTCTGCCCCTAGGGGGATTCAAGGGTATGGATGGGAGAGGTTCCTCATCCAGGACAAAGGAATGGGTCCTGGTAATGGGTAAGGATGTCAAGTTGTAGCTGTGAGAACAACTAGAGACTGGGCTCTCCCTGGAGACAATAGGTAGGGGATCTAGAAGAAGGGCCAGGGAGAAGCTGAGGGGCAGAGGTGGAGTAGATACCATAAGACAATTTATGAAAGATAGGTTGCTATCCCCAATGCCCGAAATGATGATGAAATACCCATTAATAGAAAATCTTGTGAAATAAAAGATGAGGGAGGAAGATACCCAGAAAATATTCATAGCCCTTGGATCATGCTCTGGTGACTGGTGCTGCAAAGGTTCCAAAGTCCGTCTGTAGTGGCACCTCCTCTGTATCACCCCGACTTGGCAAAGGTACACCCAAGAGCACCATGAAATAAGGATCCGCTTCCGTGCTCATTTGGGTGCTTGCTGAAACATACGATCTCGAGGGTTCCAACTGTTTACCTATTATCAGAGGAAAATATTTGTACAGGTGACTCACCTCATGGCACTGCTTGTAGTGAAAGGAATGCCCTCATAATCAAGTATCTTCTACCTGATAATCTCACCCATCTGAAGCTGGTAGCTCTCCACCAAACCCTCCTGGGTGTCCAAGTGCACCAGTATTCTAGCAATTTCTAGGCAGCCAGTTTCCTGGTATAATATGTCATGATCCAAATATACACCTAGGTCATCCCCAATGCACCTAAAAATTTCCTTTGCCCAGAATTGCAAAGGGAGTCTAGGAAGACGCACCCAAATCGGTCCCACCCCCATGTTTTCCTTCTTCATATCTAAGAGTGATGACCATCTCTTGAGCATGACTAACATCATCTCTATATGCTAGTAATGAGTCAAAACCCAATCCAGTGGTTGAGGAAAAATGAGAGAAAACCAGCCCCTTGACATGGTGATCACCACAGGGAGTTGCTCCATTAGGTTACCCCAGACCTTAGCTATCCATTCCTTTAAACATGCTGGTGTATAATTTCGACCACGGACCTTGCCCACCAGTACAATGCTCTCAGTAAGCGTCGCTTGGGCCATGCTGATACCAACCTCGAAAACCAAAAGCTTGCTGCGTTGCTGAACCTTTGAAGACTTGGATATTCCCCCCCACCCGGTCTGTTATGCAGGCTTAAAGGTTGATGTACTGCCTCTTTGTGGGGGTTTTCATCAGAGTCTGAGGCTCTGTTCTCTTTCCGGCCTTGGATCTTGTTGGGTGATACCATAAAAAAACCCCAAAGTATGAGTGTTTGAAGCGGAAACCGAAGGTGAGAGCTCTTCGATAGAAACCCCGAGAGCGCAATAAGGTTGGTTTGAAAATCCCAATTTTTCCGCAGTCGTGCCACTCGTCCCAGCCTCTGCGACCCCCGTGCAGCCCAAAACTTCCTTGATACTCGGCTGTTCATTTTCCCATGACAACAACTGCGTAGGCAATGAAATATTTAAAAAAGGCGAATCAGTTCCTTCTCCCAGGTTAAGCAGGCCTTCAGACACTGTGCAACCAATTGTGTAAACCCTAACCCCTGTAGGGTTACCTCCATGTCTTCCATAACCGAGGAAAAATTGGCTACCTATGCATCCGGTGGTGAGGTTGTTTCCGGTGCGTTCCTACCACATGACAAGTGTTTTTCTTCAACCTAGATTTGTGATGGGTCCAAGGGGTCGGAAGAGTAGTCTATCAATTCCTCATCCATGCACAAACAATTCCGTTGTGCAGTCCGAGTGCTGTTACGAGGAAGCGAGGTCAAAAGCCCCCCGATAGGTGCTGAATCCCATTGTTGTCCACAAAACCCGAAAGACAGTCCTATAACCCTAATGTTAAACTATGGATAAGCAACATAATTTTTTGGTCGAAGGCAAACTAATAAGCAGTCAAATGAAAAACTGGATGTGTAATACCATGCTTTCCACAGGTATAATAATATATTACGCCAATTGAATTTAGCTTATATTTTTAGGAAGAATGATTGTTATCTTTTTCACTTCATGGACTACAGAGTATCTAGTACTTGCCGCTTAGCTTAAATATAACTTAACTATACTAAAAAACAATAGACATAAAGATTTCATAACAAAAATAAAGCAACTAATTAAACACGCCATCACCAAAAATTAAGAAATGATATTAAATTATATTCTCTCTCTCTCTCTAGATATATATATATATATATATATCTGTGTGTGTATGTGCTTATTTTTTTATATATATTTATGTGTTTTATTTTTTATTAATGTATATATTTCTAATAATTAAATTGATTGAAATATGTTTTTAATATAATATTAAGTCATATTAAACTGAAAATATGAAGAAAAAAGTAAAATTCGCTAAAATAGAATAATAGAAAAAAAGAAAAAAATCAAATAAAAAAGTTAAATAAAAAGGAAATAAAACAAAAAAACAAAAAAGCAGTAACTAATAGAAATGGGAATTACTAAACAATCCATAATAATACCTCAACCAATCGCCATACAAATAAATAGATTTAAATAATAATAAAAAATAACAAAAAATATTTCGCAATGTTAAACTATGGACAAGTGGCTTAAATTTTTGGTCAAAGACAAACTGATGCACAATCAAAGCAAAACTGAGTGCATAATACCATGCTTGCGGCAGGTATAATAAACAATGGAGCATATGAATGGTATGATGGGATATGAAATAAACTTATGAAATAAGTTAAGTTCCGTTTTAAAGTGTTGAGAGGTGTATTAATATATGTTATGTGGAGTGCTTTAATGTGTTTTTATAAACACTATGGCATACATATATTTTGACCATACAACAATTCATGTGCCCCTTTATTTTATAAAGATCATATGTGGTATGTAGTGTAATATGTGAACATTATGTCATATGGCATGAAGGTATATCGAGAGCCTATAATTTTAGTTTAAGATTTTTGAAGACATATCAGTTTTTTTTTGCAATTATTTTGAGGCCAGATAGCTCTCTTTGGCAAAGAAAGCTATCATGTGTGGTCTCAAAAGATAAAACACACCCTTATTTTCAATGAGTTGTGGAAAGGGGTTTGTGAAGGAAAAACAGACAATGCACCTGAAAATCTCACTTCAGATAAGGAGCTTTCCATTTGGGAAAACAAGAAAAACAAGGCCCATGACCTGATTGCAACATCATTTAATGAAGAGGTGAGTCGACATATTTATCCATTTTCAAATTCCTTTGAAGCCTTAAATAAGTTGAAGGAATTATATGACTCACACTCTGAACTTGAAGTTGTTCAATTGAGTTGAAAAATGATGACCCTCTTGCCTTAGCATCATAAGTAAGATATATTGTGCATGACATAAAATTCACTTGTGTTGAAATATATATTCCTCTCATAGCTTATGTCAAGGCACTATATCCCACCTATTCACATTATCTCGAGTCATTACAAGCAGGTGGCAACCTTAAGGAGATTACTTTTGTTTATTAGTGGTTTTCATTGATGTCAACCCAAGTAGTACCAGGGGCTACCCCAATATTGCATGGGAATTGACTTGAAAACTCATCCTATTATGAGTCAAGGATCTTCTAGAGGGATTCTACTCGTCGATATGTTTCCCTTGATATATGGTAGGCCTCCTAGTTCTTCATGGTTTAAGAGTTATTTGCTTTTGAAGGTGGAAACCCCCATTAGTGGGCTAAAACCCTAGGGATAGAGACATGACACCTTATTCACTAACGATTGTCAATATATGATAGGGATTCTCACTGTAATCTCACCTCGTATAATTTGAATAACTTGAAAATATGTTGGGAAAGGGTCCCCTAGGGTCAATTTTGGGGAAAAAGCCCAAGTTTTGGGGAAAAAAGCCCAAGTTTTGTTGTAAAGAATGTAAAGTCTCCGCAGGCTGTGGTCATGGAGCGCGTAGATAGTAAAGTGTCATAAAGGGTTTTAACCTTCATTTATGTAAGAAGTGTAAGATTTTACAGATCTACCAATGGTTCGTGGACCATGGGATTGTATAAGTAGGAGAATATTAGAGATTCTAAGGGAGGAGAAGAATCGATGATGAAGATGAATGTAATGGGTCTGTAGAGAAGAGAGTGAATAAGCCTTAGAGTAGAAGAGAGGCTCTGCAGCTGTGTGCACAAAGGCCTAGAGTAGAGTTCGCAGCTGAGTGCGTAGACCCCTGTAGCTGAGTGCGCAGGGAAGTCTTGAGTATGTAAGAAGAACTGAAGTATTAATAAAGAGATTATTCCATAAATTCCGGTGTTTTGTCGATTTACCTCTGTTATGAATGAATGCACTTTTATGCTGTAATGAATGATGGGTTATGAAGTAATATTGTATTGATGTGCGAATTTACATAATTGATGTTGTTATATGAACGCACTTAATATTAACTGTTTACGTGAAGCATATCTTATTGCATGTTAAAGTCCTCAACGCTTAGGCCAATCTGGGTAAAATACGAGATTAAGAGTAATCACAGAGGCACATAAGTAGTTGATTTACCTGTTTAGGGTCCACGAAAGACCGTCATGAATGTTCACGAATGTATAGAAGCAGATTAAGGGTAGTTATATCGATAAGCCCTAAAGGCTTATCGATCTACGCGAAGGTAGATTTAGGGCATAAAATGACATCGTGCTCATCTCTAGGTGCAGAAACTTGGTTCCAACATCCCCCCATACTGCTTCGGGTGAGACTTCAGTCCACACGCTGTGGATTGATGTTGAAAGGGCCAGTAGTGTAGGGATTTGTTTGGAAAATCCAACTTTGAACCTGGGTCAGGACCCACTAAACCAACAAATGGTTTCGTTGCCAGGACCAGGTTCTACATAAAGAGATGTGTGATGTCGCATCACTGGAATTCAAATAAGAAGGAAATTGAGGAGTGGTTGGATAGAAAGATCCACAAGTTCGCGACACAAGAAAAGAAAAATTTGTGCCTGACAAAAGAACAGTGGTTGGATAGGCATCTGTACAAAGAGATACACGAAATTTTATTCCGTTCCTTCTCGATCGAGCTATACGAGTGGATCACTAAATTGGCAGAAAACTAGGGAAGGTGGAGGCTTGATGGTCCAATAGTGTGGACCCTGGAGCTAGTGCGGAGATTGGAAGCCTCAAAAGATAAGATCGTGCGCGCTGTCGATCACTGGCTTGATTGCGTCATAGGAGGATTTGTGATAGAATTCGTGGTCGATACCTTGGTTAGCTACAATGAAGCAGAGCGACGTTTTTTCAAGGGATGGTGAGGTAAGTATTTAAGATCTTTGAATACTTGGATTAAGACGCTCTTGTGTGAAAAGAGGGTTATGCCATTACCTTGACGTTTGGAGCTACATGAAGTGGAAAGTTCTTTAGGGATAGAGGGAGAACATGTCCTGAATATAGCCCGCTGATTGAGCTTCCTCTGAGTGATGACAAAGGAGTAGCACATGATTCACCTCAGAGCACTGTCCAGTTAATAAGGCAAGGGTTTCCACGAATACCTCATCCATCCACACCACCTCCACCTTCACCTCCACAACATACACCTTCGCCCACACCGCCACCACCTCTGCCACCATTCAATATGTCGAATACAATGAAGTTTCCCATTTTCAAGGGCTTGGGAAATGAGGACTCAGACCAGTTTTGGTTTGTTGTGAAGGCCGTGTGGACAACCCAGAATATTACAGATGATCATATGAAGAAAGTGCAGTTGGTTACTGCTCTACAAGATCACGCGTTGACATGGTACATTAAGTACTGCACTGATAACCCGATGGCATCATTGGCGGACACTCAAACCGCGCTGAATAAGGAATTCACTAAGCCCAAGTCTGAATCACAATCAGTCATTGGATTCAAGGAAATCATGATGAGGCCTGGTGAAACACCCTAAGAGCTGGATCAGAGATTGAAATTTCAGATCCATGAAGCTAACATGAATCTTACAGATGGGAAGCACTGCGAATGGTTTTTAGCTTCACTCCTACCCCACCTAAGGGTTTCTTTATCGCAACAGAAGATTGGAACCCAAGTGGAAGCCCTGGAAATTGTGATGAGATTGCATGAGACACCAATTCAAGACACTGCTTTGGGAGTTCAAGAAATTCATGTGGAGTTGCAGAATCTTTGCCTAGAGTTTCAAAGCATGAAGAAGGATAAAGCAGCTTGGCCAAAGGTGCACGAAGAAGTTTGGTGTCTGAAATGCAAGAGTCAGGGGCATGATAAAGATCACTGCCCTGTCTTCGTGAATTATATTCAGGAGGAGGGCCATTGTCTCTGAGGACGGAAGCTTAGGCAGGGCCAAATATAGGGTCCGCGCTATGGTGTGATATCTGTCAGGTAGCTGGAAAACATGTAACAGACAATTGCCACTTGCTGCAGAAATTTGTGCAGACACTACAACAACTCTTCTGCAACTTCTGCAAATCAGTGGGCCACAATGAGCATAACTGCACATACTAGAAGGATGTGCAATGCCAAAATAACATTACTTGAATCAAGCACAACAATACCTCAAAAGTTGCAAGTGATCCAAGAAGCAGTATCAAGTCAAGTATCAGGTCTTGTCAAAAGTCAATGCTGTAAAAGATCATCATTGTAAATTTGTAAAAGAATCATCATTGAAAGAGTCATTATTGTAAAAGAGTCAATTTTCCTAGAGTCGAAGAGACATTTTTGGGAGGCATAGGAGTCATTGTTGGGTTGCAGGTCATAGTGCGATTGGTGTTCAGTCAAGTAAAAAAAAATCACTGTAAATCATCTTGTATTGTGGATCATTGTCCCTGGTACGAGAGTCCACACTCTTGTCTCATTTCCAGTCATTATAGGGTGGCAGGGAGGTGCTAGGCAGGTGCATGAAGTCGCTTACAGGTTGGAGCATGTGAACACTTCAGGGTGGTAGGTTGTTCTAGGATGTTGGGGCATCCATTTAGTTGACTACTGAAGAAACCAGGGCATTGGGGCGTCCTTCCAGTGGGAGCTGGAGAAGAATGCTTTTCTAGAATTCTAGGAAATTGTAACTTTCATTTCAGTTGGGGTTGAAGATTAAAGACTTTATTAGAAAAGCGTTCAGTGGTTTTTGACCCAGAGGGGGTTTTCTACTTAAAATTCTTGTTCCTACTGTGTTCTATTGTTTACTTTTTTTACTGCATAAACATTAATAATAGTTGAAGATTAACTAATGCTCTGAAATATTTAAAAAGTACTAATTGCTAAGGAATACTGATTCATCCTCCCCTCTCTGTATTTCCAACAATTGGTATCAGAGCTTGGTTCCTTCAATAACAGTCTAACAACTGGAAGGAGATCATGGAGTATACTAAGAATAGAGTTCCTTTGTTCAATGGAAATAACTATGCACTTTGGAGTGGAAGAATGCAGGTTCATTTGCTAGCGCAAGGATACAAAGTATGGGAAATCGTTGACAAAGGCTTCACACCGACCCAGGATGAACAAGGTAAGAAAAATATGGTATATGATGTAAAGGCTAAAGATCTTATTATTAGTGGGCTTATCGAATATTTTTATCTTAAGGTATTGAGTTGCAAAACTGCTAAAGAGGTATGACACAAGCTTGAAAATATATATGCAGGTGACTCAAAGGTGAAAGAAGCAAAGCTTCAATTTTTCAGGGAAAAATTTGAGCAACTCAAAATGAGGGAAGATGAAGATATTGCTGCATACTTTTAGTGTGTTGATGAAACAAAAAATACATTGGAAGGTTTGGAAGAACCCGTTGAAATGAAAATTGTTGTCCGAAAGATCCTCAAAACCTTGCCAACAAGATTTAACCCTAAGGTATATGTCTTGGAAGATAGATCGAATCTAACCAATCTGAGAATAGATGAATTGCATGGAATTCTTATGGCATATGAAATGAGGATTGAAGAAGAGGATGGCACATCTCACTTAGAAACAACATTTACCACATCCAAGAAGAATAGTAAGGAAAAGCAGACTCTGAAATCAAAAAATTGCAATTGTAAGGATGAGGAAAAGGAATAACATGAAGAAGAATTCTTAGATAAAGAATTTTCCTACTTCACACGGAAAATGAGGATAGGTATGGAAAAATTCAAAGGTAAACTTCCATTAATATGTTTTGATTGTGGTGAGGTTCGGCATTTTGCAGCCAAATATTCTCACAAAAATGAGGTTGTTACGAAAGGAAAGAAAAGTCCTTGGAAGTTCAACAAGCAAGGCAAGAAGAAATGGTTTAAGAAATGTTTCTTCTCCAAAGAAGATAGCTCCTCATCCAAAGAAGAGAGTGATAACGCAGAAGAATTCGATGAAAGAGTATTGTTCATGGCCGAGCACAATAAGAAATATGCACTTGACAAAGAAAGAGATGAAGAAGAAGAAATGACTGAGGTTGAATTTCAAAATGAAGTGATCAGGGTTATCGAAGAGCTCAAGGCTGAGAAGAAGCAAATCAACACTCTTGAAGATGAATTAAAGACAGAAAGGGAACAAGTCCTAAATCTTAAAATCAAGGTTGAAGAATACAAACGAATTGAAGAATCACTTAGGAAAGAATTAAAGGAAATCAACAAGGAAAGCTAAGAATTGGAAGTTTAAATCGTTTCTTTACGAAAGGAAGTAAAAAATGGGAAAACTCTTCAAAACTATGCCAACATTTCAAAGACATTGGATGAAATCATATGGAAACCAGCGATCATGCAGCGACAAGACTGGTCTTGGTTACAAAGAAAAAATCAAAAAGGAGTCAAGTCCATCTATGACAATTAAAGAAGATGGATATGCAAAATATACCAAGTAGGTAGATCTCCCAGCTAGATCAAGAGATCAAGCTTCGGAAGAAGAACCTCGGAAGACAATTCCTCAAAGAAGATTTCCTCCTTGGTATCAATCTATCTTTTATGGTCATTGTTATTCATGTGGAAGGTTTGGATATAGACCTGCAAAATGTTGCATGTATATTTGGAATGAATATAATTCCAGGAGATAACTCAGATATGGATATTCTAGAACTCAGTAGAATATCAACAGATTTGATCATTTGAGAGATGATGTCAAATGTTACAAATGTAACAACTTTTGACACCTTATCAAAGATTGCAAAACTGGAAGCTCTTCAAAGGAATTCTCTCAATATCAAAATGAAGTAGTATGGAAAAGGAAGACTGAAAGGCGTGCTCTTGCTCTCAAGGCTCAAAGCAACAGAAATGTATGGTATGTTGACAGTGGTTTCTCAATGCATATTACTGGAGATAAAAATAAGTTCATATCTATGAAGAAAACAAGGATAAAACAATGTATTTTGGAAATGACAGGTATTCAAACATCATAGGAGCAGGTACAATCACTCTTGGAAGCATGGATGCATTAGAAAAGGATGTGTTGCTGGTTGAAAATATGAATCACAATTTGCTCAGTGTTGGACAGATGTGCAATCAGGGTCACACGATGTTATTCAACTTGAAGAAATGTGAAATCAGGAAAGGCAAGTTTGGTAAAATTATGGCTACATCAAACAGAGCTCCAAATGACATATATGTTTTGGATGAGACACCTAAAGGGTGTTTCTTGGAAAAATAACACGAGAGTTGGTTATGGCACAAACAAATGGGACATATAAATTTCGACAATTTGGTGAAGATCAACAAAAAGGAAGCAGTTAGAGAAATGTAGAAAATCTCAAAACCTACCAATATGATGTGTTAATCTTGTTAGCAAAACAAACAAACAAAATTCGAGTTCAAGACAAAGGAACATTTTGCGTCACATCCATTGGAATTAATTCATACTGATGTATGTGGTCCTATGAGAACAAAATATTTAGACATGGAATTATACTGTATGTTAACAATAGATGATTACACCAGAATGATAGCTTCCAGTTTCCTAAAGAAAAAGTCTGAGGCATTCGAATGTTTCAAAATCCACAAGGAATTGGTTGAAAATGAAACCAATTTGAAAATCAAATTTCTAAGATCAGATAATGGCAGAGAATTCACATCCAAAGCATTTCAAAAATACTGTGACGAACATGGAATAAAAAGGCAATTATCAACATCCAAAACATGACAACAGAATGGAGTAGCTGAAACAAAAAATAGAACCGTATTGGAAATGTCTAGAACCATTTTAAAAGACTCAAACTTAGTCGATACATTTTGGGTTCAAGTGATGGATACTCCCGTTTCACTATAAACAAAGGCTTTCTCAGGAACAATTGTAACATGGCTTCGTACGAACTATGGAAAGGAATATCAACTAACATCAAATACTTTAAAATATTTGGAAGTAAATGCTACATCAAAAGAGAAGAACAAAAGTTTGGCAAGTTCGTTTCCCGTGTTGACGAAGGTATTTTCGTTGGTTATTCGCGCAAAAGAAAGGCTTAAAAATGCTACAATCTCATGAAAAAACAAATAGTTGAAAGTATAAATGTTACTTTTAACGAAGAATGTGTTCTAAAGGATAACAATGAGATCATCTCTTCAAGAAAATATGAGGGGCTTGAGGTAGAATCTATGAAGGAGTAAGAAAAATCTCCAGAAAAATACCAATCAAATAAGGAAATACCATTCAACCAAGAAGAAATAAGAGATGATCAACAGGATGTACAAGAAGTTTCTCCAAAAGTTTCAAAAGAATGGTATCAAAAGAATCATCTGTTAATTCAAATCATCGATAACATAAATGAAGGAATCGGAACCAAGAGGAGTCGACAACTTCGTTCATCACAACAAGCCCATCTTGCCATTTTAGCAACTTTTGAGCCTAGAAATTTTGAGGAAGGTATTCAAAATGAACACTGGGTAGCAGCTATGAATGAAGAACTGGATCAAATTGAGAAGAACGACACTTGCTAATTGGTTCCATGACCAAAGATAAAAATGTTATTGAAACTAAATGGGTCTGTAGAAACAAATTGAATGAGGATGGACCGGTTACCATGAATAAAGCAAGATTAGTCTGCAAAGGATATGCATAAGTTGAAGGAATTGATTTTGAAGAAACATTTTCTCTCGTTGCTAGAATGGAAGCTATCAAGATGTTCCTCGCTTATTCATGCTCGAGAAAAATCAAGGTCTACCAAATGGATGTTAAGTCAACCTTTCTAAATGGTGAATTGGAAGAAGAAGTTTACATTGAAAAACCCAAAGGTTTTTTGCTCACTGACAAAGAAAACTACGTTTGCAGATTAAAGAAGGCACTATATGGTCTCAAGCAAGCTCCTCGGGCTTGGTCTGCTTGTCTTGATAGGTATCAACATCAAAAAGGATTCAACAAAGGAAGCACTGACAACAATCTCTATATGAAAGTGGATCAAGATAACCTAACGATTACCGAGCTATATGTGGATGATATAATCTTTGGAAGCAATGATGACAAATTAAGTAAAGAATTTGCAACAAAAATGCTAAGTAATTTTGAAATGTCTATGCTTGGCAAGTTAGCATACTTTTTGGGGCTTCCAATTTCTCAGTAGGATAAAGGAATATTCATATATCAAACCAAGTACATCAAGGAATTGCTCAAAAAATTCCAGATGGAAGATTGCAAGCCAGTCCTTAACCCCATGATAACAGGTTTCAAGTTAAGCTTAGAAGATTCGTCAAAGGATGTGGAGCAAAGGTTGTATAGATTCATGATTGGTAGTCTCCTATATGTGACAACCTCTTGACCTGATGTGATGCAGGCAGTTGGACAAGTAGGAATATTCCAAGCAACACCAAAAGAATCTAATATTATTGCCAAGTTCTCATTAGACTCTTTCTCTTATCTAATTAAGTAGAAATGGGGAGTGGAGGTGTGTACCGGTTCGCAAGATGACAATTTGTCAGGGGAGTTACCCTTTTCCATTGATGACAAAGGGGGAGAAAAAGCAGTAGGAAGAGGTGTCATGATCGCATGGGGAGTACTTGTTTTGCCATCAATGCCAGAGGGAGATATTTTTGATCTATGGTTGTCATTGATGTCAACCCAAGTAGTACCAGGGGCTACCCCGATCTTGCATGGGAATTTTGACTTGACAATTCATCCTATTCTGAGTCAAGGATCTTCTAGAGGGTTTATACTCATCGAGATGTTTCTGTTGATATATGGTAGGCCTCCTAGTTCTTCATGGTTTAAGAGTTATTTGCGTTTGAACTCTGAAACCCCCATTAGTGGGCTAAAATACCAGGGATAGAGACATGACACGTTATTCACCAACGGTTGTCAATATATGACAGGGATTCTCACCGTAATATCACCACGTATAAATTGAATAACTTGAAAATCCAAAGACAATAAATCAATCATCGACTTAATACACTCATGTGTCACCTACAAAACACTGTAACACATTCAACATGTAATTCGTTTGCTTAAGGCTTAAGGTGATATATTATTTAGTTAAATATTTTTTTTTTAAATGTAATGTAAAAATTAAAACATCAAGTTCATTTGTCCCCCAATTATCATTATTGAAAGCCCCCTCTATTCATAGAGATTATTTATAAAAGGAAACTTTCATATATCCTAATGTATGTAATGCAACGAATGCTCTTGTGAAAAGGGATCTCAAAATCTTCATCCAACCCTTCGGTGGTCAACACAACAAATTCAGAGGGTTAGGGATCAATTTTATTTGTGTTTGGTGATTCGTTGGGAAAGCGTATGGCTATTATTTTGTAGTGTATGACGGCTATGGTAGTGTGACAAATTATGGGATATGAAGCACTGTCAGCATAAATTTTGTGGTAGCGAGAGGGATTTATGAGACAATAAACTATGGATTCGTAAGGATTTTATATTTGTGATTCTGGCTATGGAAACATGTCATTTCTGAGGCCCTAAAAGGCTTAGTGTGTGGAAAAACGTGGTCTGTGTTTGAAATGAGCCAACGAAGGATGATCATCTAGGGCACTTATCTCTAACACAATCTCTCTTTCATACGACCATATATCCCTGCAGTTAGGGCATAAAAATACATGTGAAGACCTAGTTGTATCTGCCTGCATTAAAACTCTTATTACAACTTAGAATTGACATGTTTTGAAATTCGTTGGAGGAGCAGATTAAGATTGAAAATGGTTATCTGAACAACAATCAAATAAAGTAAGACAATGCCTCTGTACCAAGGTTTCTGCGACAATGTTAAGCCCTCATTAAGGTCTCCCTGCAATCAGTTACAAGAGGATAATTGCGAAGGATATCCTGGTCAAGACTGTCAAAGATCTTGCAACAACAAGGTAGTTTGGTTAGTTCACATGGTGTTGAAATCAGGTAGGCCCATAACCCATCTAAAGTCGCCCAAGGATTCTAAACTATATTATTGAATAGTACTGAAGTATGTAAATATGTCAAGGTTTATAGAACTATGATGACTGTCTAGTATATGTATTGAAGGTGTATGTACAGTCTACTAGGTTTATGTAAGGTTGTGTCTAGAGGGATAGTTTGTGTCACTTGTTAGGTCGTAGATGATAGGATCATCATAGTTGTGTTATAGTATGAATTCAAAGATTCTCGCAGTAAGGAACAAACATCAAGAGTCAAGGGTAAGTCTTCTACAACAAGGTATGTATAATTAGTGTTTGTATTTGAATTTTGAATGTCGTCTCTGACATATGTTTTTTCAGGACATTGTAAGTATATTGTTTTGTATTTGTTTGGGTCTTGCTTGTTAATGTAGGTGCAGGAAGGAGGACACTTTAGAACAACTTGGACACATACCAAAAGGACATGCAATGCCCAAATACCATTACTTGAAGCAAGCACACCAATACCTCAGCAACTGCAAGTGATCCAAGAAGAAATATCAAGTCAAGTGTCAGGTCTTGTCAAAAGTCAATGTTGTAAAAGATCATCATTGTAAATTTGTAAAAGAATCATCATTGAAAGAGTCATTATTGTAAAAGAGTAAATTTACCTAGAGTTGAAGAGGCATTGTTGGGATGATGTCATGTTTGGTTTGCAGGTGATAGTGTGATTGGTGTTCAGAAAAGTACAAGAAAATCATTGTAAATCATATTGTATTGTAGATCATTGTACTTGGTATGGGAGTCCACATTCTTGTCTCATTTCTAGTCATTATAGGGTGGTAGGGAGGTGCTAGGCAGACGCATGAAGTTGCCTACAAGTTGGAGGCTATGAACACTTCAGGGTGGTAGGTTTGTTGGAAATAATACTGAGAGGGGGGGTGAATCAGTATTATCAGATCAATCAAACCTTTTCAATGCTCAGAAACATATACGCTACTTCAGTTAAGTAAAACAGCGTGTACACGCTACTGTGACTAAATAAAACAGCGTATAAGCAGAAAACTCATAACTTAGTTAGCTTATTCTTCAGTTAAGTTCATCAGGACATTATTCAGCACATTAACAGTAAGCAGAAGCAGTATAACAGAACGGATCAAAAGCCACACACATGAACACCAAGATATAAGGTGGAAACCCAATGTGGGTGAAAACCACCTGCTGCAAGTTATCTCTATCTTTCTTTAAGAAACTTCAGTTTACAATCTTTTGTACTGGTGCAGCCTTATACCAGTACGCAGGCTACAACCTGCAGAAGGCTACAACCTTCTCTCGTTCTCCAAACTTCCTTGGAAGGGAGCTCCAACCCCCTTTGTTCTTGTACTAGCCAAGATACTAGTACGTAGGTGCTGACCTACAATCTTCTTTTCTTCAGGTATCACCTTTCATACATTTTCAGACTTGAATATTCCTGAAGCACAACATTACAATCTGAAGACCACAATTCATTCAATTTCCACAACAGATCATTGAAGCATAAAACAACCAAACTCTGAATCACTGAAACACTGAACCCTGTCAATCACCAGTTACCAGAACACAGAGCAGACTACAGAACTCTGCAATAACTGTCAGACCCCACTGTAAACCCAAAAACAAGCTTCAAAAGATATACGCTACTTCAAGGAGCAAAACCCGCGTATACACGCTCTTTTACCGAAGCCAACCTGCGTACAGATCTAAAAATAAACTTTCTCAATTTGCAGCTGTACCAGACATTAGTTAGACCCAGAACATAGCATTGCGACAATATGCAGATCTAGAAATAAGCATAATCAACCATATCATGATAGTGCATTTCAAACCATTAGATCCCGATCTATCCTTAGATCTAGTCTTCCATCAACCAATGTGATCTCTCCTTGGCTTAGATCAAGCAACCCAGCACCTGCAAATCAGATCTCTTTCACTCTTAGATATTCAAGCCCTTGTCGAAAGATGATCTTGCCTAATGATCTTCTTCTCCTTATATAGTCTTAGGCCTAGCTAAATACCAAGAGCCAAAACCATAGTAACACAATACCATCAACTTCAAAACTAGGGATCGACACGCCCGTCGAGACACAATGGTCCGAAACCATAGGCACAACTTCCAAGGACTAACCACCATGGACCAAAGGAACCTTTCCACATACACGCGCTTTTTATGAATAGAACTAGCGTGTACACGCGACTTGGGCTTAACGAAACGGCGTGTATGAGCTTCCTTGGCATGCTGTACTGAGATCTGTCTTCTGATTAAGTTGCCATCACCTGTACCAACCTCTGAGCATCTGTACCATCCTCTGAGTGAGTTGCCATCAAGGAAAACACTTGAATCATAATGCCAACAATCTCCCCCTTTGGACTTGATGGCAACCACCACACCAAGTCACTCTCCCCCTTTGACATCAAGGGCAAAGGGCTGTGCTCCCCCTGAGGACATGCTGATACCTCTGCTTGGCTGTGCTGACTCGTGCTCCCCCTGACAGTAGGCCAGATCTGAAAAAGATGTTCTTCAACAAGAACCAAGATTATACACCATAAGGGACCAAAAGACTCAATACATACATCCATACTCCCTACCAAGAGGGGACATATCAGAAACAACCAATTATATTACAGCATTCATCCCAGGCATAGTGGGGAAACCAACATAGGCCGTTACATGACCTTGACACCATAAAAGAGATAGGACAAGAGAGATACATGACATAGAGACAACAGATCTAGACCAAGACTTAGGAAAGACACCAGCAGCATCTGATAAACATCTTGTTAGATCAGCAACCAGAATTTCTTTCTGAGCTCCTTCTCCTGAAACCAACAACCAAAACATCTGAATGCCAACAATGCTTTATGAGACTTTTGAGCTGCTCCCCCTGAACCTGTGCCTGTTGCACTCCCTGAAACTGTGCCTGAAGAATTCTGACATTCCTATTGCTGTTCAGAACTTCAGAGTTTTCCCTTGCTGTTCAGAACTTCATATACGCGTTTTATCCTCTATAAAACAACGTATGTACGCGGATATTCTTTCTGCAACAAGCGTCCAGCATATACGCGACTTACCCACCATGAATCCGCGTGTATACGCTCATATCCCTTCCGTAACCTGCGTATACCAACTTTTCTGTAGAACAAACAAACTTCAACAACAGGATGAAGCATCAACTACTCCCAGCTTTTGTCTGAGATATTCAAAAGTTTCCCTGGGCAGTGGTTTTGTGAGAATATCAGCAACTTGCTCCTTAGAAGGAACATACTCCAACTTGACCTTCTGCTCAAGCACTTGTTCCCGAAGAAAATGGTACTTGATTGGTATGTGCTTGGTCTTTGAGTGCATGACAGGATTCTTTGAAATGCTGATTGCACTTGTATTATCACATAAGATAGAGACAGGTGGAGTGCAAGTGATTTGAAAGTCCTGCAAGGTCTGCATCATCCAAAGAAGTTGTGTGCAACAAGATGCTGCAGCCACATATTCTGCTTCAGCTGTAGATAAGGCAATCGAACTTTGTTTCTTGCTGAACCAAGATACTAATCTGGAACCCATGAAGAAAGCACCTCCACTTGTGCTTTTCCTATCATCCACACTTCCAGCCCAATCTGCATCTGTGTAAGCATGAAGAGTGAGATCAGTATTTCTAGGATACCATAAGCCATAGTTTTGGGTCCCTTGAAGATATTTGAAGATTCTTTTGACTGCCTGAAGATGAGTTTCCTTTGGGTTGGCTTGAAATCTTCCAACCATTCCTACTGCATGTGTAATATCTGGTCGAGTACCTGTCAAATAAAGCAAACTCCCAATCATGGATCTATAAGTGGGTTGGTGAACTGCTGCTGATTCATCATTTGCACTGAGGCTGCATCCTGTAACCATGGGTGTACATACTGGCTTTGACTCTTCCATGCCATACTTCTTCAAGATCTGCTTGAGGTATTTGGTTTGAGACAAGAAGATACCTCCTTCATTTTGTTGGATTTGCAATCCAAGAAAATATGTCAATTCTCCAAGAAGTGACATTTCGAATTCTTTCTGCATAACCAAGGCAAAGTTTTGACTCATGGTCTCTTCATTGCTGCCAAAAATAATATCATCTACATAAACAACAAGGATTAGCAATTTGTTATTTTCAACTTTTATATAGAGATTGCTATCTGCTGATCCTTTTGAAAAGCCTTGTTGGTGAAGATATTTGTCCAACCGATAGTACCAAGCCCTTGGAGCTTGTTTGAGCCCATAGAGTGCCTTTTTCAATCTGCATACAAGGTTTGGATCATTTCCAAGAATGAACCCATCTGGCTGCTCAATATATACTTCTTCTTCTAAGTCTCCATTTAGGAAGGCTGATTTCACGTCCATTTGAAATACCTTGAAGTTTTGAAAGCTTGAGAGAGCAAGGAACATTCGGATGGCCTCTAGTCTTGCCACAGGAGCAAAGGTCTCTTCAAAATCTATTCCTTCTTGCTGTGCATACCCTTTACAAACAAGTCTGGCCTTGTTTCTAATTACTTCTCCATTTTCATTTAACTTATTCTTGAAGACCCATTTTGTTCCTATTACATTCTTATCTTTTGGTCTAGGAACTAATTCCCAAGTGTTGTTCCTTTCGATTTGCTCAAGTTCTTCATCCATTGCTTTGACCCAACATTCATCTTTGCATGCTTCTTTCACATTTTGTGGTTCAATGGAGGAGAGTAGAGCCAAGTAGCTTGAAGCTTCTGCAAGTGTCCTTCTTGTTTGTACTCCTGCTTCTTTCTGCCCCACAATCTGAGTTTCTGGATGATTCTTTTGGACATATCTGGATGGAGTCTTCTCTTCTATTCTTGTCTGCTCCTCTGGTTCTTCTTGAGATTCTTCTTCTTCTTGAGGTTCTTCTTCTTCATCATTTCGCCTTTGAGAGTAACCTTCATCTTCTTCAATGTCTTCATGATGAACTTGCCTAGGAATATATCCCTTCTCATCAACCACTATATCAATACTGTCAACAATTCTGCCAAGTCTTTTATTGTAGCACTTGTATGCTTTGCTATGTGGAGAATAACCAAGAAGAATGCCCTCATCTGCTCTAGGTTCAAGTTTGCCAAGTTGCTCATCAGTATTCTTAATATAACATTTGCTCCCAAAGATTTTGAAATGCTTCACGGAAGGAGTTTTACCACTCCAAAGCTCATGAGGTGTTTGAGTGCTGTTTACTCGGACATTTGTTTTGTTAAGAATGATAACAGCAGCATGTGCAGCTTCACCCCAGAAGGTTGCAGGAGTACCTGATTCATCGAGCATAGCACGAGCCATTTGTTGGATAGTTCTGTTCATTCTTTCCACAACCCCATTTTGCTGAGGAGTTCTAGCTGTAGAGAATTCTCTTCTTATCCCATGTTCATCGCAGAAATCGAAAAATTCATTTGATGTGAACTCCCCACCTCTGTCAGATCTGAGGCACTTAATTTTGTGTCCTGATTCATTTTCAGCCAATGCTTTGAAGGATTTGAATTTTTCGAATGCTTCATCTTTGTGCTTCATAAGCCCTAACCAAACAAACCTTGAGAAATCATCAATGAATAATATCAGATATTCTTCTCCTCGAGGTGTCCTTTTCCTAAATGGACCACATACATCTGTATGGACTAGCTCAAGAGGCAAGCTAGCTGATCCTTCCTTTTCTGGAAAGTTAGTTCTGGTTTGCTTTCCAAACTGACAAGATTTGCATATAGTGTTGTCTGGAATTTTGATATCTGGAAGATCGCGAACTGCCTGATATTTGCATGCTTTTCTTATTTGTGAGAAGCTTAGATGTCCCAACCTTCGATGCCATAACCAGTGCTCTTCATCCTTGCTAAGATAGCATTGTTGTTGTCCTTCTTCAAATATGTACAGATTATTTGGAGTTCTTTTGCCTTTGAGAACTGTTTTACCTGTATCAAGATCACGAACAAGACATCCATTCGATCTGAAAATAACCTCGGTTTTTTGATCACACATCTGACTGACACTTAGAAGATTATGCTTCAATCCATCAACATACAAAACTTTTCCAGCCTTGACCTTTTCTTTCAAAGGAGCAATACCTTTTCCTTTTATAGTTGCAGGAGTATCATTTCCAAAAGAAACTTTCTTTCCCTTTTCTAAAGTAGAATAAGATTCAAGTTTTTCTTTATCACCTGTCATATGTTTCGAACATCCACTGTCAATGTACCATAGATTTTCCTGTCCTTCTGCATAAAACGCTATCCCACATCTTTCTGTCTGAGGTTCTTTTATTCTCCATTTTTTGGTGCTCGTGGCTTGTTCCTTTTTCTCCTGAAACCTGCTCCTGCATTCAGATTCTTTATGACCAAAATTATTGCAAATAGAACATTCAACTTCATTTTCAAGAACCGAAAAGTTGTTATAGGTCCTCTTTGTAATCCCTGTCATACTTCTTTGTTTTTGAGCTTCCCTAGTCATGATTGTTTTATATGCAACACATTGAGCTGCTTTGTGACCAAAGTTATGGCAAGAAAAGCATTGTCCATTGAAGAAGCTTCTGCGGTTATTGAATCTACCAGCCAACTGATTGTAATTTCTATTTTCATCTATTCTTGTGCCAAACTGAGAAGATTTTACCTGTGGTTGGTTGTAGCTTTTGTTCACCCTTAAGAAGGATTGTCCCTGATAGTTTCTGTTTGTAATTCATCCCTGCTTTACCTGATTATCTTCATTGTTCTTCTGCTCATTTCTTCTTGCTGCATCAAGATAACTCTTTGAGGTGGATGCTTTAGAGGTTTCTCCATTATAGCCCAAACCTGTCTTGTTTAGAGGAGACCGCTGCACATTGATAATCTCATCCAAAGTTTCAGATCCTTTGACAAACTTAAGATTAATAGCTTTTGTTTTCTCAATTTCTTTTCTGAGACCAACAATTTCACCTTCTAGTTTTTCAAGATGTTTTTCCTTTTCATCAATTTGAAATTGCAAAGTATCAATGATCACACTCTTTTCTTCTATGCATCTCTTGAGTCTAGTAATTTCATTATAGAGATTATCCACATCTACAGCATCCTCATAATCATCATCTTCAAATGCCATTAATAGCTTATATTTATTACCTTGTTCATCTTCATCACTGTTTGATAAGCCATCACTATCTTCATGGGTGTAGTAGCTTTTCTTATTTGCACTTTGTTTCTTATTCCATCTAGCAGGTTCTTTTCCTTTATCTTTATTAGGACATTTTGCAGCATAATGACCTACTCTTCCACAAGCAAAGCATTTGAAAGGTAGCTTACCTCTGAACCTTCCAGCACCCCTTTGAAGATTTCTGACAAAATTTGATTCTTCTTCCTCTTCTTCTGGAACATGGCTTGCTCATAGTAATCTTCTTTTCCTGATGCCTTAAAAGCAGCTTCCCTTCTGTCTGATGGACCTCCCTTTCTCATTTCATAAGCAGTTAGAATTCCATGTAGCTGAGACATAGTGAGAACTTTGAGATTTTCCTTTTCTTCTATTGCAGATACTTTAGATTCAAACTTGGGGGATAATGATCTTAGAATCTTTGAAACTACTATAGTCTCTTTTATTTCTTCACCCAAATTTTTCATACAATTAACAATCTCGTCTACCCGAAGAAAATAATTTGCCACACTTTCATCATTATACATCTTGAGAGTCTCATATTGAATCCTGAGAGTTTGAAGTTTAGCTTCCTTTACCTGTTCATCTCCTTCATAGCTAGTGATCATTTTGTCCCATATCTCTTTTGCTGATTTGAAGTGCATGACCTTCATGAATTCTGTTTGGGATATACTTCCTAATAGAGTACTGACTACTTTTGCATTTGTTTCATATGTCTTTTTCTCAGCTGGATCTGTAGGAGTAGCTGAAGGAAAAGCATAGCCTGTTTCTACAATGTTCCAAACTTCTGTACCAAGAGATTGAAGATATGCAGTAACTCTTACCTTCCAATAATTGAAATTTGTTCCATCAAAAACCGGTGGCTTGATTGATGCTTCTTTCTCGTAGTTGCTCATGATGAATGATCTACCTTCAAGCGATCAAGCTTCCCTGAAGGACCAGCTCTGATACCAATTGTTGGAAATAATACTGAGAGGGGGGGTGAATCAGTATTATCAGATCAATCAAACCTTTTCAATGCTCAGAAACATATACGCTACTTCAGTTAAGTAAAACAGCGTGTACACGCTACTGTGACTAAATAAAACAGCGTATAAGCAGAAAACTCATAACTTAGTTAGCTTATTCTTCAGTTAAGTTCATCAGGACATTATTCAGCACATTAACAGTAAGCAGAAGCAGTATAACAGAACGGATCAAAAGCCACACACATGAACACCAAGATATAAGGTGGAAACCCAATGTGGGTGAAAACCACCTGCTGCAAGTTATCTCTATCTTTCTTTAAGAAACTTCAGTTTACAATCTTTTGTACTGGTGCAACCTTATACCAGTACGCAGGCTACAACCTGCAGAAGGCTACAACCTTCTCTCGTTCTCCAAACTTCCTTGGAAGGGAGCTCCAACCCCCTTTGTTCTTGTACTAGCCAAGATACTAGTACGTAGGTGCTGACCTACAATCTTCTTTTCTTCAGGTATCACCTTTCATACATTTTCAGACTTGAATATTCCTGAAGCACAACATTACAATCTGAAGACCACAATTCATTCAATTTCCACAACAGATCATTGAAGCATAAAACAACCAAACTCTGAATCACTGAAACACTGAACCCTGTCAATCACCAGTTACCAGAACACAGAGCAGACTACAGAACTCTGCAATAACTGTCAGACCCCACTGTAAACCCAAAAACAAGCTTCAAAAGATATACGCTACTTCAAGGAGCAAAACCCGCGTATACACGCTCTTTTACCGAAGCCAACCTGTGTACAGATCTAAAAATAAACTTTCTCAATTTGCAGCTGTACCAGACATTAGTTAGACCCAGAACATAGCATTGCGACAATATGCAGATCTAGAAATAAGCATAATCAACCATATCATGATAGTGCATTTCAAACCATTAGATCCCGATCTATCCTTAGATCTAGTCTTCCATCAACCAATGTGATCTCTCCTTGGCTTAGATCAAGCAACCCAGCACCTGCAAATCAGATCTCTTTCACTCTTAGATATTCAAGCCCTTGTCGAAAGATGATCTTGCCTAATGATCTTCTTCTCCTTATATAGTCTTAGGCCTAGCTAAATACCAAGAGCCAAAACCATAGTAACACAATACCATCAACTTCAAAACTAGGGATCGACACGCCCGTCGAGACACAATGGTCCGAAACCATAGGCACAACTTCCAAGGACTAACCACCATGGACCAAAGGAACCTTTCCACATACACGCGCTTTTTATGAATAGAACTAGCGTGTACACGCGACTTGGGCTTAACGAAACGGCGTGTATGAGCTTCCTTGGCATGCTGTACTGAGATCTGTCTTCTGATTAAGTTGCCATCACCTGTACCAACCTCTGAGCATCTGTACCATCCTCTGAGTGAGTTGCCATCAAGGACAACACTTGAATCATAATGCCAACAAGGTTGGTCTAGGATGTTGCAGAATCCATTTAGTTGACTACTGAAGAAACCAGGGCGTTGGGGCATCCTTCCAGTGGGAGCTGGAGAAGAATGCTATATAGAATTCTAGGAAGTTGTAACCTTTATTTCAGTTGGGGCTGAAGATTAAATAATTTATTAGAAAAGTGTTGGGTGGATTTTTCCCCGAAGGGGGTTTTCCACCTAAAAATATTGTGCCTGATTTGTTCTATTGTTTACTATTTTTATTACATAAACATTAATAATAATTGAATATTAACTAATGATCTGAAAGATTTAAAAGTGATAATTTCTAAGGAATACTGATTCATACACTCCCCCCCACCCACCCCCCCAATATTTCCAACAATTGGTATCTGAGCTTGGTTCCTTCAATAACACTCTAATAACTGAAAGGAGATCATGTAGTATACTAATAATAGAGTTCCTTTTTTCAATCAAAATAACTATGCACTTTGGAGTGGAAGAATGCAGGTTCATTTGCTGGTGCAAGGATACGAAGTATGGGAAAGAGTTGATAAAGGCTTCACACCGACCCAGGATGAACAAGGTAAGAAAAATATGGCATATGATGCAAAGGCTAAAGATATTATTATCAATGGGCTTATCGAATTTTTTTATCTTAAGGTATTGAGTTGTAAAATTGTTAAAGAGGTATGGGGAAATCTTGAAAATATATATGCAAGTGACTCAAAGGTGAAAGAAGCAAATCTTCAAATTTTGAAGGCAAAATTTGAGCAACTCAAAATGAGGGAAGATGAAGATATTGCTGCATACTTTCATCGTGTTGATGAAACAACAAATACATTGGAAGGTTTGGGAGAACCTGTTGAAACGAAAATTGATGTCTGAAAGATCCTTAGAACCTTGCCAGTAATATTTAACCCTAAGGTATCTGTCTTGGAAGATAGATCGAATCTGACCAATCTCAGCATAGATGAATTGCATGGAATTCTTACGGCATATGAAATGAGGATTGAAGAAGAGGATGGCACATCTCACTTATAAACAAAATTTTCCACATTTAAGAAGAATAGTGAGGACAAACAAACTCTGAAAGAAAAAACTTGCAATTGTAAGGATGAGGAAAAGGAAGAACATGAAGAAGAACTCCCAGATAAAGAATTTTCGTACTTCACGCAGAAAATGAGAACATGTACAAGAAAATTCAAAGGTAAGCTTCCATTAATATGTTTTTATTGTGGTGAGGTTGGGTATTTTGTAGCCAAATGTCCTCACAAAAATGAGGTTGTTACAAAAGGAAAGAAAGTCCTTGGATGTTGAACAAGCAAGGCAATAAGAAATGGTTTAAGAAAAGTTTCTTCTCCAAAGAAGATAGCTCCTCATTCGAAGAAGACAATGATAATGAAGAAGAATTCAATGGAAGAGTATTGTTTATGTCCAAGCACAATAAGAAATATGCACTTGACAAAGAAAGAAATGAAGAAGAAGAAATGACCGAGGTTGAATTTCAAAACGAAGTTATCAGGGTTACCAAAGAGCTCAAGGTTGAGAAGAAGCACATCAACACTCTTGAAGACGAATTAAAGACAGAAAGGGAACAGGTCCTATATATTAAAATCAAGGTTGAAGAATACAAATGAATTGAAGAATCACTTAGGAAAGAATTAAAGGAAAGCAACAAGGAAAGAGAAACATTGGAAGTTGAAATCGTTTCTTTACGAAAGGAAGTAAAAAATGGAAAAACTCTTCAAAACTATGCCAACAGTTCAAAGACTTTGGACGAACTCATCAACAACAAGCGATCATGCAACGAAAAGAATGGTCTTGGTTACAAAGCAAAATTTGAAAAAGAGTCAAGTCCTTCTATGACAACTAATGAATATGGATATGAAAAATCTACCAAGTAGGTAGATCTCCTAGCTAGATCAAGAGATCAAGACTCGCAAGAAGAACGTTAGAAGACAATTTCTCGAAGAATATTTCCTCCTAGGTATCAACCTATCTCTTATGGTCATTGTTATTCATGTGGAAGGTTTGGACATAAAGCTGCAGAATATCACATGTATGTTTGACATGAATATAATTCCAGGGGATCTCTCATAAATGGATATTCTAGAACTCAACAAAATATCAACATATTTGATAATTTGAGAGATGATGTCGAATGTTACAAATGTAACAACTTTGGACACGTGGCCAAAGATTGATGACTTGGAAGCTCTTAAAAGTAATTCTCGCAAAGTCAGAATGAACAAGTATGGAAAAGGAAGACTGAAAGGTGTGATCTCGCTCTCAAGGCTCAAATAAACAAAAACGTATGGTATGTTGACAGTGGTTTCTCAACGCATATGAATGGAGATAGAAATAAGTTCATATCCTTGATAGAAAAGAAGGATGGAACATTGTCTTTTGGAACTGAGCAGGTCTTCAAACGTCATAGGAGCAGCTGTGGTCACTTTTGCAAGAAAGGATGCATTAGCAAAGGATGTGTTGCTGGTTGAAAATATGAATCACAATATTCTCATTGATGGAAAAATGTGCGATTAAGGACACATAATGTTATTCAACTCGAAGAAATGTGAAATCAGGAAAGCCAAGTTTGGTAAAATTGTGGCGTCATCAAGCAGAGCTCCAAATGACATATATATTTTGGATGAGACACCTAAAGGGTGTTTCTTGGAAAAAGAAGACGAGTGATGGTTATGGCACAAATGAATGGGACATATAAATTTTGACAATTTGGTCAAGATCAACAAAAAGGAAGCAATTAGAGAAATGCCGAAAATCTCAAAACCTACCAATACGATATGTGAATCTTGTCAGCATGACAAATAGACAAAAGTCGAGTTCAAGACAAAGGAACATTTTGCATCACGTCCATTCGAATTAATACATACTCATCTATGTGATCCTATGAGAACAAAAAGTTTAGATGAGGAATTATAGTTTATGTTAATGATAGATGATTACATCAGAACGACAGTAGCTAGTTTCCTGAAGAAAAAGTATGAGGCATTCAAATGTTTCAAAATCTATAAGGAATTGGTCGAAAATGAAACCGATTTGAAGATCAAATGTCTAAGATCAGATAATGGTGGAGAATTCATGTCCAAAGAATTCCAGCAATACCATGACAAACATGGAATAAAAAGGCAATTCTCAACAGCCAGAACACCACATCAGAATGGAGTAGCTAAAAGAAAAAACATAACCATACAGGAAATGGATAGAACCATGTTAAAAGACTCAAAATTAGACGATAAATTCTGGGTTCAAGCAATTGATACTGCTGTATTCGTTATAAATAGATCCCTGCTCAGGAAAAATTGTAACATGACTCCATACGAACTATGTAAAGGAAGACAGACTAACATCTTCAAAATATTTGGAAGTAAATGCTACATCAAAATATAAGACTAAAAATTGGGCAAGTTTGATTCCCGTGTTGATGAAGGTATTTTTTTTGGTTATTCGCGCAAAAGAAAGGATTATAGATGCTACAATTTGAGGCAAAAACAAATAGTTGAAAGTATAAATGTTACTTTTAATGAAGACTATGTTCTAAAGGATAACAATGAGATCGTCTCTTCAATAAAATATGAGGGGCTTGAGGTAGAATCTATGAAGGATGAAGAAGAATCTCCGGAACAAGACCAATAAAATAAGGAAACACCAGTCAACCAATAATAAATAAGAAATGATCAACAAGATGTACAAGACGTTTCTCCAAAAGTTTCAAAATAATGGTATCAAAAGAATCATCCATCAAATCAGATCATCAACAATATAAATGAAGGAATTGGAACAAAAATAAGTTGACAACTTCATTCATCATAGCAAGCCCTTCTTGCCCTTTTAGCAAATTTTGAACCTAACAATTTTGAGGAAGCTAGTCAAAATGAACACTGTGTAGCAGCTATGATGAAGAACTGGATCAAATTGAGAATAACAACACTTGGGAATTGGTTCCACGACCAAAGGATAAAAATGCTATATGAACTAAATGGGTCTTAAGAAACAAATTGAATGAGGATGGACAGGTTACCACGAATAAAGAAAGATTAGTTTGCAAAGAATATGCACAAGTTGAAGGAATCGATTTTGAAGAAACATTTGCTCTTGTTCCAGAATGGAAGCTATCAGGATGTTCCTTGCTTATGCATGATCGAGAAAAATCAAGGTCTACCAAATGGATGTTAAGTTAGCCTTACTAAATGGTGAATTGGAAGAAGAAGTTTACATTGAACAACCCAAAGGTTTTTTGCTCACTGAGAGAAGATCAAAGAAGGCACTATATGGTCTTAAGCAAGATCCTAGGGCTTGGTATGCTTGTCTTGATAGGTATCTACATCAACAAGGATTCAAGAAAGGAAGAGCTAACAACAATCTCTATGTGAAAGTGGATCAAGATATCCTAATGATTATCGAGGTATATGTGAATGATATAATATTTAGAAGCAATGGTGATAGATTAAGTAAAGACTATGCCACAAAAATGCAAAGTGAGTTTGAAATGTCTATGCTTGGCGAGCTGACATACTTTTTGGGGCTTCAGATTTCTCAGCAGGATAAAGGAATATTCATATATCAAACCAAGTACATCAAGGAAATGCTAAAAAAATTCCAGATGGAAGATTGCAAGCCAGTCCTTACCCCCATGATAATAGGTTGCAAGTTAAGCTTAGAAGATTTGTCAAAGGATGTGGACCAAAGGTTGTATATATCCATGATTGGTAGTCTCCTATATGTGACAGCCTCCCGGCCTGATGTGATGTAGGTAGTTGGACAAGTAGTAAGATTCCAAGCAGCACCAAAAGAATCTCATATTATTGTCGTCAAAAGAATTCTTCGATATCTTAAGGGCACAATGAAATATGGTCTATGGTATCCCAAAGGAAATGATCTGGTTATCCAAGCTTATAATGATGCAGATTGGGTAGGAAGTGTTGATGATCATAAGAGTACCAGTGGAGCAAAATTCTATCTAGGTGGTTGTCTTATTTCATGGTTAAGTAAAAAGCAGTCTTCAATCTCGTTATCCACAATAGAAGCAGAATATATCGCGACAACGGCTTGTTGTACTCAAGTTCTCTGGATGAAGAAAACTTTGCAAGATATTCAAGTCAAGTTTGATAAGCCTATTCCCATCTTTTGTGATAACACCAACGCCATCAGTATCTCCAAGAATCCTATGATGTATTCCAAAACGAAGCACATTACGATTAAATATCATTTCGTTAGAGAGTAGGTCACCGAAAGGAATATCAAGCTTGAATATGTTGGCACAAAGGAACAAATCGTTGACATCTTTACCAAACCATTACCTCGTGAAGAATTTGAGTATCTTCACCAAAATCTTGGGATTCTCCCAAGTTCTCATTAGACTCTTTCTCTTATCTAAGTAAGTAGAAATGGGGAGTGGAGGTGTGTACATGTCCGCAGGATGACAGTTTGTCAGGGGGAGTTACCCTTTTCCATTGATGACAAAAGGGGAGAGAAGGTAGTAGGAAAAGGTGTCATGATTGCAGGGGGAGTACTTGTGTTTCCATCAATTCCAAAGGGGGAGATTTTTTATCAGTGGTTGTCATTGATGTCAACCCAAGCAGTACCAGGGGCTACCCCAATCTTACATGGGAATTTTGACTTGACAACTCATCCTATTATGAGTGAAGGATCTTCTATAGGGATTCTACTCATCGAGATGTTTCCGTTGATATATGGTAGGCCTCCTAGTTCTTCACGGTTTAACAATTATTTGCATTTGAAGTCGGAAACCCTTATTAGTGGGTTAAAACCCCAAGGATAGATACATGACACCTTATTCACCAACGATTGTCAATATATGATAGGGATTCTCACCATAATCTCACCTTGTATAAGTTGAATAAATTGAAAATCCAAAGACAATAAATCAATCATTGACTTAATACACTCATGTGTCACCTACAAAACACACCAAAGAGGGTTAGTGTACAAATTCCTTAGAGCTTAAACAAACAATTTATCAATAACTATTAAATTAAATTAATTTTATTAAAAAAAAATAGAAAATTAAAATGTGTCCTCTCCAACATTCACTTAATGAAGCCATCTCCAAAACACTATAACACATTCTAAACACAGTCAACATGTAATTCGTTTGCTTAAGGCTTAAGGTGATATATATATATATATATATATATATATTTTAAATCCAACGTAAAAATTAAAACATCAAGTTCATTTGTCCTCCAACGGTCATTATTGAAAGCCCCCTCTATTCATAGAGATTATTTATAAAAGGAAACTTTGATATATCCTAATGTATGGAATGTAACGAATGATCTTGTGAAAAGGGCTCTCAAAATCTTCATCCAACCCTTCGGTGGTCAACGCAGAAAATTCAGAGGGTTAGGGATCAATTTTATTTGTGTTTGGTGATTTGTTGGGCAAGCGTATGACTGTTCTTTTGCAGCGTATGACTGATATGGCAGCGTGAGAAATTCTGGGATATGAAGCACTGGTAGCATAACTTCTGTGGCAGCGAGAGGGTTTTATGAGGCAGTAAACTATGGCTGCGTAAGGATTTTATCTTTGTGATGCTGGCTGTGGCAGTGTGTCATTTCTGAGGCCCTCTAAGGCTTAGTGTGTGGCAAAACGTGGTCTGGTGTTGAAATGAGCCAGCGAAGGATGATCATCTAGGGCACTTCTTTCTAATAGAATCTCTCTTTCATATGACCATATATCCCTATTTTTAGGGCATAAAAATACATGTGAAGAACTAGTTGTATCTGCCTGCATTAAAACTCTTATTACAACTCAGAATTGACATGTTTTGAAATTCGTTGGAGGCGTAGATTAGGACTGACAACGGTTATCTGAACAACAATCAAAGCAAGTAAGACAATGCCTTTACCAAGGTTTCTACGACAATGTTAAGCCCTCATTAAGGTCTCCCTGCAATCAGTTACAAGAGGATAATTGCGAAGGATATCCTGGTCAATACTGTCAAAGATCTTGCAACAAAAAGGTAGTTTGGTTAGTTCACATGGTGTTGAAATAAGGTAGGCCCATAACCCATCTAAATTTTCCCAAGGATTCTAAACTATATTATTGAATAGTACTGAAGTATGTAAGTATTTCAAGGTTTATAGATCTATGATGACTATCTAGTATATGTATTGAAGGTGTATGTACATTCTACTAGGTTTATGTAAAGTTGTGTCTAGAGGGATAGTTTGCGTCACTTGTTAGGTCATAGATGATAGAATTGTCATAGTTGTGATATGGTATGCATTCAAATATCCCTGCAGAAAGGACCACACGTCAACAATCAAGGTAAGTCTGCTACGTCAAGGTATGTATAATTAGTGTTTGTATTTGAATTTTCAATATCTCTGACATATGTTTTTGAAGGAAAATGTAAGTATATTTCTTTGTATTTGTTTGGGTCTTGTTTGTTAACGTAGGTGCAGGAAGGAGGACACTTTATAACAACTTGGACACATACTAGAAGGATGTGTAGTGCCAAAATGCCATTACTTGAAGCAAGCACAACAATACCTCGACAACTGCAAGTGATCCAAGAAGCAGTATCAAGTCAAGTGTCAGGTCTTGTCAAAAGTCAGTGCTGTAAAAGATCATCATTGTAAATTTGTAAAAGAATCATCATTGAAAGAGTCATTATTGTAAAAGAGTCAATTTGCCTAGAGTTGAAGAGGCATTGTTGGTAGGTATAGGAGTCATTGTTGGGATGATGTCATGGTTGGGTTGCATGTCATAGTGTGATTGGTGTTCAGTCAAGTAAAAGAAAATCATTGTAAATCATATTGTATCGTGGATCATTGTGCCTGGTACAGGAGTCCACACTATTGTCTCATTTCTGGTCATTATAGGGTGGCAGGGAGGTGCTAGGAAGGTGCATGAAGTCGCGTACATTTTGGAGCCTATCAACACTTCAGGGTGTAAGGTTAGTCTAGGATGTTGGGGCATCCATTCAGTTGACTACTGAAGTAACTAGGGCGTTGGGGCATCCTTCCAGTGGGAGATGGAGAAGAATGATTTTCTATAATTTTAGGAAGTTGTAACTTTCATTTCAGTTGGGGTTGAAGATTAAAGAATTTATTAGAAAACCATTCGGTGGTTTTTTACCCATAGGGGGTTTTCCACCTAAAATTGTTGTGCTTAATGTGTTCTATTGTTTACTATTTTTTCTGCATAAACATTAATAATAATTGAAGATTAACTAATGCTCTGAAATATTTAAAAAGTGCTAATTTCTAAGGAATACCGATTCACCCCCTCCACCCCACCACCCACCCGCCCGCCCACCCCCCCTACTAGGTTTATGTAAGGTTGTGTCTAGAGGGATAGTTTGTGTCACTTGTTAGGTAATAGATGATAGAATTGTCATAGTTGTGATATGGTATGCATTCAAATATCCCTGCAGAAAGGACCACACATCAACAATCAAGGTAAGTCTGCTACATCAAGGTATGTATTATTAGTGTTTGTATTTGAATTTTCAATATCTCCGACATATGTTTTTGAAGGAAAATGTAAGTATATTGCTTTGTATTTGTTTGGGTCTTGTTTGTTAATGTAGCTGCAGGAAGGAGGACACTTTATAACAACTCGGACACATACTAGAAGGATGTGTAGTGCCAAAATACCATTACTTGAAGCAAGCACAACAGTACCTCGACAGCTGCAAGTGATCCAAGAAGCAGTATCAAGTCAAGTGTCAGGTCTTGTAAAAAATCAGTGCTGTAAAAGATCATCATTGTAAATTTGTAAAAGAATCATCATTGAAAGAGTCATTATTGTAAAAGAGTCAATTTGCCTAGAGTTGAAGAGGCATTATTGGTAGGTATAGGAGTCATTGTTGGGATGATGTCATGGTTGGGTTGCATGTCATAGTGTGATTGGTGTTCAGTCAAGTAAAAGAAAATCATTGTAAATCATATTGTATCGTGGATCATTGTGCCTGGTACAGGAGTCCACACTCTTGTTTCATTTCTGGTCATTATAGGGTGGCAGGGAGGTGCTAGGAAGGTGCATGAAGTCGCGTACAGGTTGGAGCCTGTCAACACTTCAGGGTGTAAGGTTAGTCTAGGATGTTGGGGCATCCATTCAGTTGACTACTGAAGAAACTAGGGCGTTGGGGCATCCTTCCAGTGGGAGATGGAGAAGAATGATTTTCTATAATTTTAGGAAGTTGTAACTTTCATTTCAGTTGGGGCTGAAGATTAAAGAATTTATTAGAAAAGCATTCGGTGGTTTTTGACCCGGAGGGGGTTTTCCACCTAAAATTGTTGTGCTTAATGTGTTCTATTGTTTACTATTTTTTCTGCATAAACATTAATAATAATTGAAGATTAACTAATGCTCTGAAATATTTAAAAAGTGCTAATTTCTAAGGAATACTGATTCACCCCCCCCCTCAACCCAATATTTGCAACAATTGGTGTCAGAGCTTGGTTCCTTCAATAGAAGTCTAACAATTGGAAGAAGATCATGGAGTATACTAAGAATAGAGATCCTTTGTTCAATGGAAATAACTATGAACTTTGGAGTGGAAGAATGCAGGTTCATTTGCTAGTGCAAGGATACAAAGTATGGGAAATAGTTGACAAAGGCTTCACACTGACCCAAGATGAACAAGGTAAGAAAAAAAATGGTATATGATGCAAAGGCTAAAGATATTATTATCAATGGGCTTATATAATATGTTTATCTTAAGGTATTGAGTTGCAAAACTACTAAAGAGGTATGGGGCAAGCTTGAAAATATATATGCAGGTGACTCAAAGGTGAAAGAAGCAAAGCTTCAAATTTTTAGGGTAAATTTTGAGCAACTCAAAATGAGGGAAGATGAAGATATTGCTGCATACTTTCAGCATGTTGATGTAACAAAAAATACATTGGAAGGTTTGGGAGAACCTGTTGAAATGAAAATTGTTTTCCGAAAGATCCTCAGAACCTTGCCAGCAAGATTTAATCCTAAGGTATCTGTCTGGGAAGATAGATCGAATCTGACCAATCTAGCATAGATGAATTGCATGGAATCTTTACGAAATATGAAATTAGGATTAAAGAATAGGATGACACATCTCACATAGAAACACCATTTTCCGCATCTAAGAAGAATAGTAAGGAAAAGCAGACTTAGAAAGAAAAAGCATGCAATTGTAAGGATGAGGAAAAGGAAGAACATGAAGAAGAATTCTCAGATAAATAATTTTCCTACTTCACGTGGAAAATGAGAACATGTACGAGAAAATTCAAAGGTAAAATTCCATTAATATGTTTTGATTGTGGTGAGGTTGGGAACTTTGCAGCTAAATATCCTCATAAAAATGAGGTTGTTACGAAAGGAAAGAAAAGTCCTTGGAAGTTCAACAAGCAAGGCAAGAAGAAACGGTTTAATAAAAGTTTCTTATCCAAGGAAGATAGCTCCTTATCCAAAGAAGACAGTGATAACGAAGAAGAATTCAATGGAAGAGTATTGTTTATGGCCAAGCACAATAAGTAAGATGCACTTGACAAAGAAAGAGACGAAGAAGAAGAAATGGCTGAGGTTGAATTTCAAAATGAAGTGATCAGGGTTATCAAAGAGCTCAAGGCCGAGAATAAGCACGTCAACTGTCTTGAAGATGAATTGAAGACAGAAAGGGAACATGTCATAAATCTTAAAATCGAGGTTGAAGAATACAAACGAATTGAGGAATCACTTAGGAAAGAATTAAAGGACAACAACAAGGAAAAGAAGCATTGGAAGCTAAAATCGTTTGTTTACGAAAGGAAGTAAAAAATTTAAAAACTCTTCAAAACTATGCCAATAGTTCAAAGACTTTGGACGAACTCATCAACAACCAACAATTATGTAGCGACAAGACTATTCTTGGTTACAAAGAAAAATTTGAAAAGGATTCAAGTCCTTCCTTGAAGACTAAAGAAGATGGATATGAAAAATCAACCAAGAATGTAGATCTCCCAGCTAGATCAAGAGATCAAGACTCGTATGAAGAACCTTGGAAGACAATTCCTCGAAGAAGATTTCCTCCTAGGTATCAACCTATCTTTTATGGTCATTATTATTCATGTGGAAGGTTTGGACATAGAGCTGTAGAATGTCGCATGTATGTTTGGAATGAATATAATTCCAGGAGATCTCTCAGAAATGGATATTCCAGAACTCAACAGAATATCAAGAGATTTGATCATTTGAGAGATGATTTTGAATTTTAAAAATGTAACAACTTTGGACACTTGACCAAAGATTGTAGACTTGGAAGCTCTTTAAAGGAATTCTTGCAAAATCATAATGAACAAGTATGGAAAAGGAAGACTGAAAGGTGTGCTCTTGCTCTCAAGGCTCAAAGCAACAAAAATGTATGGTATGTTGACAGTGGTTGCTCAACACATATGACTGGAGATAGAAATAAGTTCATATCCTTGATAGAAAAGAACGATGGAACAATGTCTTTTGGAAATGATGAGTCTTCAAACGTCATAGGAGAAGGTATGGTCACTCTTGGAAGAAAGGATGCATTAGAAAAGGATGTGTTTCTGGTTGAAAATATGAATCACAATATGTTCAGTGTTGGATAGATGTGCGATCAAGGACACACGATTTTATTCAACTCGAAGAAATGTGAAATCAGGAAAGACAAGTTTGGTAAAATTGTGGCTACAACAAGCAGAGCTCCAAATGACATATATATTTTGGATGAGACACCTAAAGGGTGTTTCTTGGAAAAATACAACGAGAGATGGTTATGGAACAAACAAATGGGACATATACATTTCGACAATTTGGTCAATATCAACAAAAAGGAAGCAGTTAGAGAAATGTCAAAAATCTCAAAACCTACCAATACGATATGTGAATCTTGTTGGCACGAAAAATAGACAAAATTCGAGTTCAAGACAAAGGAACATTTTGTGTCACGTCCATTGGAATTAATACATACTCATCTATGTGGTCCTATGAGAACAAAAAGTTTAGATGAGGAATTATACTTTATGTTAATGGTAGATGACTACACTAGAATCACAACTATCAGTTTCCTGAAGAAAAATCTTAGGCATTCGAATGTTTCAAAATCTACAAGGAATTGGTCGAAAATGAAACTAATTTGAAGATCAAATGTCTAAGATCAGATAATGGTGGAGAATTCACGTCCAAATCATTTCAGAAATACCGTGATGAACATGGAATAAAAATGGAATTCTCAATAGGCAGAACACCACAGTAGAATGGAGTAGATGAAAGAAAAAATAGAAACGTAAAAGAAATGGCTAGAACCATGTTAAAAGACTCAAACTTAGACAATAAATTTTGGGTTCAAGCAATTGATATTGCCGTATTCATTATAAACAGAGGCCTACTCAGGAACAATTGTAACATGAATTCGTACGAACTGTGGAAAGGAATACTGACTAACGTCAAATACTTCAAAATATTTGGAAGTCAATGCTACATCAAAAGAGAAGACCAAAAATTGGGCAAGTTTGATTCCCGTGTCGACGAAGGTATTTTCATTGGTTATTCGCACAAAAGAAAGGCTTATAGATGCTACAATATGAGGTAAAAATAGTAGTTGAAAGTATAAATGTTACTTTTAATGAAGACTGTGTTCTAAAGGATAACAATGAGATCATCTCTTCAGGAAAATCTGAGGGGCTTGAGGTAGAATCTGTGAAGGATGAAGAAGAGGCTCTAGAACAAGACCAATCAAATAAGGAAACACCAGTCAACCAAGAAGAAATAAGAAATGATCTACAAGATGTATAAGAAGTTTCTCCAAAAGTTTTAGAAGAATGGTATCAAAAGAATCATCCATCAAATTAGATCATCGACAACATAAATGAAGGAATTGGAGCCAGAATAAGTTGAAAACTTCGTTCATCATAGCAAGCCCATCTTACCCTTTTAATGACTTTTTAGCCTAGCAATTTTGAGGAAGATAGTCAAAATGAACACTGGGTAGCAACTATGAATGAAGAACTGGATCAAATTGAGAAGAACGACACTTGGGAATTGGTTCCAGAACCAAAGGATAAAAATGTTATTGGAACTAAATGGGTATTCAGAAACAAATTGAATGAGGACGGACAAGTTACCACAAATAAAGCAAGATTAACTTGTAAAGGATATGCACAAGTTGAAGGAATCAATTTTGAAGAAACGTTTGCTCCTGTTGCTAGAATGGAAGTTATCAAGATGTTCCTTACTTATGCATGCTCGAGAAAAATCAAGGTCTACCAAATGGATGTTAAGTCAACCTTTCTAGATGGTGAATTGGAAGAAGAAGTTTACTTGAAAGTGTTTGTCGTGATGAGGTTGAAAAGATAGGAACAATAAGTTCAAATAGGTAGAATGGAGGGGATGTAGACGATTTTGATTCACATATTGATATGTATGTTTCTTATGATTGTGAACTAAATTTGTCTACAAATTTCAAACAAACTTCCTTCAAAGAATCCACTTCTCATGATGAATGGAAAGAAGCGATGTAGAAAGAATATGATGCTTTGATAAAGAATGGCACTTGGTAGGTGGTTGATCCTCCTTTGAGAACCAAACCAATAGGATACAAGTGGGTCTTCAAAAATAAATATAAAGAAGATGGCTCACTTGATAAGAACAAAGATAGGCTTGTGTCAAAAGTTTTTTCATAGAACGAAGGGGTCAATTATGAGGAGAATTTTTCACCCACAAAAAATGGGATACCATCCAGACACTCTTTGCCTTGGCATCTCAAAACGGTTGGAAAGTCCATCAAATGGATGTAAAAAATGCTTTCTTGAATGGAGATATGAAAGAGAATTTTTTTTATGTCTGAACTAGAAGGGTTTGCTGTGAAGGGCCAGGAACATAAAGTATGCAAGCTTTTAAAATCATTGTATGGCCTCAAGCAAGCACGTGAGCCTGGTAGGAGAAGTTATATGAGCATGTTTTGAAACTCAATTTCAAACATTATGATATTGATGATGTAACTTTGTTTGTGAAGAAAGTTGGAAAAATAGTTGTATATCTTGTGGTGTATGTAGATGATCTTCTAGTGACAAGGAACAATGAGAGCTACATTGCATCCATAAAGAAAGAATTGAGGAAAGGTTTTGAAATGATAGATTTGGGCTATGTTCCCTACTAACTTGGTATTGAAGTAACCCAACATCCAAAGTTTATATTCCTCTCTCAGATGAAGTACATTGGAGATCTTTTGAACATGTTTAGCCTGACTGAGCGCAATTCTTTGACCACTCCAATGGAACATAACTTAAAGCTCACATCCACTAAAGGAAAATAATTTGAGGATGCAACTAAGTATAGAAAATCATAGGAAGTCTCAACTACCTGACTACTACCAGACCAGACATTTCATTTGCTGTTGGAATCCTCTTCTGGTTTATGCAAAAGCCTTGTGAGGGTCACCGGTCTACTGCAAAAAGATTTCTAAAGTACTTAAAGGGAACTCAAGATTTTGGACTCAAGTATACACAGGTGGATGACTTAATCTTGATTGGATACTCTAATTCAGATTCCAATGGAGATAAATAAATTGGGGTATCTACTTCATGTTATGTTATGATTCTTGGATCAGGAATTGTCTTCTAGAGGTCACACAAACAATCAATTCAGGCAGATTCCACATATGAGGCGGAATATGTGGCAACAGCTGAAACAACAAAGGAAATTGTGTGGCTTAGGAAAATTCTAGAAGATTTGCAGGAGAAACAAGTACATTCAACTCCTCTTTTGATTGAAAACACTTATGTAATAAAGTTGGACAAGACACCAAAGTTCAATGATTGAATGAAGCATATCAATAAAAAATATGATTTGACATCATGTTGAGGCCAAAACAATCCACCTACGACATTGTTCCACAAATGAGCAGATTGTAAACATCTTCACCAAAGCGCTTGGAAGGGAAAAGTTTGAAAGATTTAGAATGATGCTTGGAATCACCAACATCCCTTCAGATTAAAGGGGGGAATGTTGAACACCTAATATTTGGGACTAGGAATCCTATGTAAATATTGTAAATATAAAAATAAGAGAAGTTGGAAGATGAAGAAATATTGGGAGATCAAACCCAATAGTCTCCCTCTCCTTATATATAGTCATATGCTATCTTAATTAAAATCAACGAAGTATTCATGGATTTACTCCTGGATTGACACAAAGGAAGAAATTGAGCAAGAAAATCAAAAGGAACCATATCAAACTCCATCAAGGTTAAAGTTCATTCAAAATAATAATCCAAAAGAACAAATTATTAGTGATGTAGATGATGAAATATAAACTCGAAGGAAGATGTGAAATACACCAAAGAGGAATGATGTTGCCTTACTATCTATGTTATAACCAAAAAATTTCACTCAGCTGGTAAGGATCCTCATTGGATAAAATAAATGGAAGAAGAGATGCATCAACTAAAAAATAATGAAACATGGGAGCTAGTACCTCATCTAAAGGATACAATTTTTATAGGAACCAAGTGGGCATTCAAGAAAAAAATCAATGAAGATGGATAAATCATTAGAAACAAGGAAAGGTTGGTATGCAAAGGGTACTCACAAATTGAAGGAATTGACTTGAAGAAACCTTTGCTCCCATAGCTCGATTGGAAGCTATAAGGATGTTCTTGGCATTTTCTTGTTCAAAATATTTGAAAGTTTATCAAATAGACATGAAATTAAATTTTCTAAATGGTGAGCTAAAAGAATAAGTTTACATGGAACAACCAGAAGTGTTCGATTTAGAAAAAGGAAAAGGCTTGGTTTTCAAATTGAAGAAAGCCTTGTGTGGATTAAAAAAAGATCCAAGAGCTTGGTATGCAAGACTATATCATTATCTTCAACAACAAGGCTTCAAAAGAGGAGTAGCTAGAAGCAATATTTAATGAAGATAGAAAAAAACAAATTGTTAATTACACTTGTGTATGTTGATGACATGATTTTTGCTAGCAACAATGATGAAATGAGTCATGAATTTGCTCAGAATAGTTTGAAATGTAAATTATTGATGAGCTATCCTACTTTCTTGGACTACAAGTAACTCAAACCAAGGAAATTATGTTCATCTCACAAGCAAAGTATCTTAGAGATATGCTGAAACGTTTTGGAATAGAATAATGTGCCATTGTGAGCACAATGCCAATGAATGCAAATTGAAAATTAAGATAAGATGATGAATCCCCTATGGTATATGATTCTCTTTACAGATCAATGTTTGGAGTCACTTAAGAAGGACTTTAAGGACTGTTAGAGGGTAGATAAGTGGAGTAGCCTAGTGGTTGATCCCTTGAAGGAATAAGCGGTAGCCTAAGAGGTATAGTGAATGAACCCAAGTTTTCTCAAGAGAAGGACATCTTACACGGATAGAGGGAAACCCTCCATGCCCTAAGTTTGCCTCATTAGATCAGCACAAGAAGGAAATAGAGGGAAGAAGTCCCTAAGAGATGAGGAGTAGTTGTGGGAAGTTTAGGAGTTGTTAACAAATAGAGTTGTGAACAACTCACAAGAAGACCCTACGAGTTGGATTTATTGAAGGACTAATGATTAACTAAAGGGAATATTGGAGTCGTGTTCAATGACCTAAAGGAGCAAGATCATTGATAGACGAAAATTGGTGTTGCTGCAGATAAGGATAAAAAGGAATGACATATGTGTTCAAGGCACATGGATTGAAAGGGCCGTGTGTTGAAAAGTGTAACTAGGTTTGGTCTTGATAATGACATGTGTAATGATTTTATGTAATTGATGTAAAGAAGAAAATAAAATTATTTTTTAATGCTTGAATCATGGGTTTCATGATCAAGGAATTTTACTCTTAGTTAAGGCTCCCATTGTGAGCCTTTAGGATTGGTCATCATGTCATAAAAGTCTATTGAGTCAATGTCATATATGGAAGACCCTTATTGGACATGTTACATATGTAAATGAATCATTAAAATACCCTCCAAGACCAAGCTCAAGCACCTCCTTCAAGTCAGCCTAAATATGTCTCTAGAAAGGCATGAAAACCTTGTCACTAAGAGAAGTTAGATTATTTGATGGGAAAACCACGATAAATAAGTAGCTCGACCTTCATTCTAGAGACACAATTTTCGGTAAAGGAAATTTGAATGATAAAAGGTGCGAATATCACAAAAGGTGAAGTATTATCATCAAGCGAAGAAGAAGGAAGATAAGAAAGTTCATTTGGATATGTTTCAGGGCTAAACTCTTCAAGAAATGTGAGATTTCAGAAATGTCTATTGCAGAAAGGGCTGAGGTACTATAGTCATCTTAAGAGGGTGAATTTTGGAAGGAATAAAGTAAATCCTCAAGTTGAGTTGAGTAAGGATAGCCTCCATTTCAAGCGAATAAGGTTGAAGGTCAAAGTTTCTCAAGGACCAAATCTAAGGCTTCTAAAGAAGGAGCGAAAAGTGAAGATATGAGCCGAGGAGTGAAATTTGAAGGTTAACCAAGGGAAGTGGGAGGAGGAAGAAGTTTGTATATAATTATCTCAAGGAAGAAGAAGCTAAACAAGGGAGCCTTGTGACTTGGTCTTGGAGAGGTAAATAGGTCCAGGGTATTGGTCTTGGTATTCGTTAATTTAAGTCTCTATAAGAAGAAGAATTCATTTGGGTTTTCCTCTCAAGTTGGAGAGGTTTTGGACATGGCTGACCGCCTACATTTTGTGTCTCTTGTCTCTTTATTATTTATGATTTGGTAGCTGTTTGATGAGCAAGAACACTATAATAATCTAAGTAAAGAAAAGATCCTAAGTTAAATTAGTAAAATTCATTCACAAGCAGTTATCATTAGAAGAGAAATCTCCTATTTTCCATGCCCTAGATTTCTCAACATGGTTTTAGAGCTAAGGTGAAAAATCAAGGAAAGGGAATCTCATCAAGGGACACACAAGCACTCAAGGATCAAATCTCGAAGGATATCAAAGTGAAAGTCAATATCTACAAAGAAGTGTCAAAACCCTAGATCGAAGAAGAATTTTACACTAGAAGAAGTATTGCGATTCTCCAAAGACCACAAAGAACATACTCAAGTTGAAGAAACCTACAAATAAAAGTTTCTTTAAGACCATCAAGGAAGTTGTCATCATCTTCAAAAGTGCTAAGGCAATTTCCTCTTGTTAAAGATAGGACCTTACCATTGAAGAAGATCATCCAAGAAGCTTCAAGACATCATCAAGAAATCATCATTATCAATAAGGATATCACCATCAAGGGATATAAAGTGATATCCCTCTTTGTGGAGTCAAGGATAATTCTTGAAGAGAAATATATTCATCAAGGAGAAACTCTCTATTAACTATATCATCATAAAAATTGAAGGAGGCAACAAGTGGAAGAATCATTTTCACAAGCAAGTATATTTATGTATGAATCTGTCAAAATTTCTTTTTGCAAGGAAAGAAAAAAATTGGTTAGGGCTTCAAACTATCTTGCATGGAAGAAAAGGACTGATCTAAATCTCATTGAAAATGAGGTTATGGACCATGTCAAAGGATCTATCAACAAACAATCGAAAGATATTCTCAATCACTTGAAAAGTTTATGAAAAGGGGAAGTGAGGGCTCAAAGGATTCTCATAGAGTCCATTAAGGATCCCCTCATTCCATATGTACCTGAAATCAACACCTCAAAATAAATATATGACAAACTGGTAGAGTTATTTTCTGTAAGCACTACATGAGAGGTTATCTCTCTAAGGAAAGAAATCTACAAGCTAAGGATATAAAAAAAAGAAGGAATAACCTCATACTTTATGAGGATATCTGAAATAAGGGATCAACTTCAAGATCTGGGTGAAATAATGTTTGACAAGGAGATGACCATCATAGTACTAAGTGCACTACCAGAGGAATGGGGCAACTTTACTTCAAGTATTTATGGGAAGAAGGAGGCTACTCCATTCCAAGATCTGTGGTATCTATGCTAAATTGAAGAAACCAGACTGAAGGGAAATATTGATGTGGGATCAAGTGAGAAGAATCAAGCATATGCTGCTATGGCTAAGAGAAGAGGAAAGTCTGGGAAATTTTGTTCCCAGAAAAAGAAGAAGAACATGGCTAAAATTCAATGCTATGGATGTTAAGAATATGGGAATTACAAAAGAGATTGTCCTAAGCTCAAGAAGGACAATCACAAAAGAGGTAGAGAAGATGCCCATATTACCAAAGAAGTGGAGGAAACTGAAAAGAAGAAGTCCAAGAAAGAGGAAGTAAAAGACCTCTACTATGATTGAGATAGACTTTCTCACTTAGTTATCTTCAAGTTCATGTTTTCAAGTTTTTTTTTTGTAAGATAGGACTATCATGAATCTTTAAAGAAAATGATACGATGAATTATGGCATCATAGAAGCATTAAAAGCAAGAGCTCATGATCATAGAAAAAAAACTGAAATTGAAGTCTATGAAAGGATATATATCTTGGTGACCTCATTAGAAGCATAAGTGGCACTTATGGGAAAAAGGTCATCTAGCATAAAGCTCATCATATATTAGTAGAAAAGGGAACATTTGATGAATGAGGATACTCAAGATCCTCTATTGGAATATTCATAAGGAATTTCACTAATAAAAAAGGAAGCAAGGGTTTCATCGAGAATTCCATCTTGTGGAAATTCATGGATGATGGTATGATGACAGAAGAGGTGGAGTAGATCAAGGGATTGGAGTTCTTTCAATCCAGGAAGCTGCTAAAGAGAGTCTAGATGACCTAAAGGAAAGTGAGGTATGTATGCTTGTATTCGATATTGTAGAGTCATGTCATATGGTTGTAGGTGTTATCACAATTTTAGTTGTTAGTTTTTAAAAGCGGTAACAATTTCAGTGTCAACGACAATTTGTAAAAAACAATGTTAAAGTGCTGATAATGGGAGTGTCAATGCTGATTTGTAATAAAAAAGGTTAAAGCATTGAAAATGGGAGTGCCAATATTATCGTGTGTTTGAAAATAAAAAAAGGAAAATGCGCTGACAACAGGAGTAACAACACATTTTTGTAAAAAATGGTCAATTAAAACTCTATTTTTTCTTGCACAACAAAGTAATTTTGGGCACACTTTCCAAACAAATGAGAATGGATTTTACAAAAAAAATCTCTCATTTTTCTAACAAAAATCACCATTTTGGAGTTTCAAAGGGATAACTAGATCCTATGTTTCAGGAATTCGCGAGGAAAAAAAACTCATGGACAATTGTTGACTTGGATGCCACCTCATCAAATTTGACTCGCTGATCCTTATCTCTTTTATTTTTAGCAGTTTGTAATTAAGTATGAAGGAAAAACTTGTTAGAGTTTGTAATTTTCTTATAAAGAAAGGCTATGTAATGTAATAGATGTCGGGTTCTGGAGACTGCTGGGCTTTTCCTTATTCAGGTTATGATTAATTGAGACTATACGATCATATGTACTTATTCTTTGATGCAAATATTGTTGTGCCAACAATTTCTTGTCTATTTTTCTTCTATGTGATTGTTTTTCCTTTCTCTATTAATTCATTTAATGTTTCAGCTTCAGTATTTGAGTAGAGATAAATGAATCTGAATTATTCAATGCTATGTTTCAATAGTACTCCGATATTTATCACCCTTGTCCTCTAAAGTTGCTTTTGGATTCATCTTGTATGCCCAACTGTAGTGGATTGTTTCCTTCCTTCAACTTTCAATTATAATGATAAATTGAAGTCTAATAAACTGTTGTCTACCTTGCCTTTGACAATAATTGAAAATATAACCAACATATTACAAATCTTTGTTATTTCTTGTGCTTGAATCCCTTTCCCAATGGATTGTCTTTATTTCCCAGCCAAACTCCTTTTTTCAAAACCCCTCACTCTACATATGATCTAGTCAATGTGCTGAATACACAACCAGTCATTTTGACTGAGTTATAGAAGGGACCTCCCTTCAGATTGAAAGGGCTATATTTCAATCCAAAAGATGGGTTAGAGGTTACCTTAGGGTTTTTCATGCATCTAGGGTTTTCTCTAAGTGATAACATTTTGACGCCATTTCCGAGGAGCGAAAGTGAAATTTTCCTTGGAAGAAGAACAAGATCTAGATCTGATTGCTAATGGTGAACAACGTTTAGAAACTATTGAGTTGTACATCATTCACCTAATGACTCCATTGCCAGATTCTAGAAGTTATAGCTTTAATGGTAGCTCCACTGTCCAAAGAATTGCTTGAACTGTAGATTTAGTTGCCTAATCAATCAAGAGGCCGACATGGTATGTCTCAAATCCTGTTTCTATTGAAGGTTTTAAGGAATATCAAGACAATTTTGATGATGATCAGATTGATGCAGTTTTTTCAAGGTTTTTACCTATGTATTTACATTCATAAAAATGTTCTTTCAATGATAAGACTTATTTCTTAGAAGCATTTGCTGACAGAATTGAGAAAGAACTTGAAAATTTAGAGGCTCAAATTTAGTCCCACAATTTTCACTGTCAAAATATGCCTTTTGAAAACCTTTTCCTGCCAAAACAAAAGGATATAGTGTTGCCCTATGATTTTTTGATTGAATAATGTTTTGTTTTTGAACAAGAATTTGACAATTCACAGTTAGAATAATAGTTTGACATAAAGACAACACATGAATAAACCAACCATACTAGTCAGAATGTAGAGTGACTTGAAGATCAACAACCAAACTATGGCATTCATGTCTTTTATGATCGTGTAGCTTCCTATATGGAGGGATTTTATAGCTTGTGCATCCATCCATGTTTTCATTGTGGAGACAAAATCTATCATGATCATCCATTTCCCTTACATTTTACTTTTTTCATTTTTTTGAAGCATAATCAAGGAGCTACATTATTTGAACAACTAATGGACTAGTTACATTGGCATTTTTTTATCATTTAATCCAACAATTATTTCATTAGTTTATATTAGGTAGGTGTGATCAATAAGATTTCTGGGAAAGCATCTATTTCAGCATGTGCATTTTCAGTTTGCTGCACTTTTCAGTTTTAGTTTACAGTGTAGTGTACAATTTAGTTTGATTACAATTTGGTTTTCAGTTGCAGAGAAGGTTGCAAGTTGCAGTTATTGAGTTGAGATCAATCTAATGGATATGGCCTCTGGTCTATAGGGTTTCTTTCTGTCATCTATGATCGACAACATCCCCATGAAGCCAAATGTTATCACAATTTTAGTTGTTAGGTTTTAAAAGCATTGTCAATTTTAGTGTCAACGTTGATTTGTTAAAAATAGTGTTAATGCGCTGATAACGGGAGTGCCAGCACTGCTTTGTAATAAATAGGATTAAAGCACTGACAATGGAAGTGTCAGCATTATCGTGTGTTTGAAAAAAAAAGAAGGAAAATGCGCTAACAATGGGAGTAGCAACACATTTTTCTGAAAAAAGGTCAATTAAAACTCAATTTTTTCCTATACAACACAATAATTTCGGGCACGCTTTCGAAACAAATGAGAGAAAATTTTACAAAATCAATTTTTTTTTGTCCGTAACAGACCGATTTAAAAAAACCTCTCTCAATTTTCTAACAACTATCACATATTTAGAGTTTCGAAGGGATCAATGGACCCTATTTTTCAGGAATTCATGAGGAAAAAGCTCATGGACAACTGTTGACTTTGATAAAACCTCATCAAATTTGACTCACTGATCCTTCTCTCCAGCTATGGATCCAACAAAAACATGATATTTAGATGCAAACAGGTTTGGAAAGATGTTTATGTGCATGTATTTAAGAGATACACTTTATCTCTTTTTTTTTAGTAGTTTGTAATTAAGTATGAAGGAGAAACTTGTTCGAGTTTGTAATTTTCTTATAAAGAAAGGTTATGTAATGTAATAGAGGTTGGGTTCTGAAGATTGTTGGGCTTTGTATTCTTCATATTTTGATTAATTGAGACTATAAGATCATACATACTTATTCTTTGATGCAAATATTCTTTTGCTAGGAATTTCCTATCTGTTTTCTTCTATGTGATTGTTTTTCCTTTCTTTGTTAATTCATTTAATGTTTCAGCTTTAGTATTTGAGTAGAGACAAATGAATCAAAATTATTCACTACTCTATTTCAATAGTACTCAAATATTTATCACCCTTGTCCTCTAAAGTTACTTTTGGATTCACCTTGTATGCCCAAATGTAGTGGATTGTTTCCTTCTTTCAAATTTTGACTACAATGATAAATTTATGTCTACCTTTCTTTTCCAATCATTGAACATATAAACAACATCTTGCAAATATTTGTTATTTCATGTGCCTGACTCCATCGCCCAATGGATTGTCTTTATTTCCCAACCAAACTCCTTTTTTCAAAACCCCTCACTCTACATATGATCTAGTCAATGTGCTGAATACATAACCAATCATTTTGACCGAGTTATAGAAGGGATCCCCCTTCGGATTGAAAGGGCTAGATTTCAATCCAAAAGATTGGTTAGATGTTACCTTAGAGTTTTTCCCGCAGCTAGGGTTTTCTCTAAGTGATAACAACATGTAACATGGATAAATTCTTAATCTTGAGAGCATGATCAAAAGAAAGGATCTCCTCCTTAAAAGATGCAACAAGGCATGGGTCACATATTAACTAGATGAAATCAACATAATATGTCCTCATATGAAATATGAGGTGGTTGACAATGATTGGTGGAACTCTTATTAAAAGTTCATGGGAAGAAAAATGTGTGAAGAAAGAAGGAAATAGATCGTGGAATATGCAACCATAAAGGAGACAATCAACATCCAAGATCTGAAAGATTTGACTAGGATATCTCCATGAAATATATGAAGACTTTGATGAAGTCTGAAAAAGAAAGAAACCCTTGACAAGATATATCTTTTGGGGATGTGTCAATGTGTATGTAGGATGTTGATGCACACTAGAATATGTCATTATGAAAGACCATAACAAAGGTAATTTTGATTTAATGATTCTTGTTTTAAATAATATCTAGATGGGATTATGCAGGGTTGCCAAGGGAAGAGCTGTGGATGTCTTCCACCACTGATGACCATGTAGCAGTATGAAAGATCCTTAAGGAAACATGGCATGAAAGAGGCAACATGGCATGCAGAAAAACTAAATATGGAATAATGGATCACTTTTCAATGACATTACTAAGTCATGAATAAAAGTGATGGATGGTATATGCCCTATGAAGAATTCCCAAAAGATGTATACTCTATGATAAAGAAGAATTTAATGACATCAAAGGAAGGAGTTCTACACGCAGTTGGTTGTTCCATGACCTCCACCTGAAGAGATGATGGAAGAAATTCTATGGTCAAGAGGGAGCTTGAGAAAGTCCCTATTTAAGAGGGAGCTTGGGTAGATTCCTCCAGTGGAATGGATATATCCTCCCTAAGTTGAGAGGGAGACATAGACCCATCATTTTTGTCTTCACTTGGGAAGACATAACGGAGGATTGGTTAAAAATATGGCATTCGATGCTCTTTGAGGATGAGTTAGGGCATCCAAGATAGGAGTAGTTGTAGAGGACCAATATTATTTGAGGATTGGGAATCCAAGATAAGAATAGTCCTAGTGGAACATACTATGAGAACCTGGGTAGGTTATGTTCCAAAAGAGGCAAAGATGAGGGTGTCTATACATCATTGGTATCACCAACATTGATATATGATATTGTGGAGAGATAAAGCTATTAGTCAAGGCCTTGCTATGTGACAATGCTAGTTGATATGATGCTATACAGATGGGTTACTAATACGACTATTCTCATGAGAATTCTTTAGATTGAGAATGTCGAAGTATCTTTTATGGATTATGAATACCTCACTAGTTAAGAGGGAGTGTTGAAAAGTGCAACTAGGTTTAGTCTTCATAATGACATACATAATTATGATTTTATGCAATTGATGTAAATAAGAAAATAAAATTATTTGTAATGCTTGAATCATGGGTTTCATGATCAAGGAATTTTACTCTTACTTAAGGCTCCCATTGTGAGCCTTTAGGATTAGTCATCATGTCATAAAAGTATATTGAGTCAATGTCATATATGGAAGACCCTTATTGAACATGTTACATATGTAAATGAGTCATTAAAATACCATCCAAGAATAATCTCAATCACCTCCTTCAATTTAGCCTAAAGATATCTCTAGAAAGGCATAATGACCTTGTCACTAAGTGAAGCCAACTTATTTGATGGAAAAACCACTGTAAATAGACAACAAGACCTTCATTCTAGAGACACAATTTTTGGTAAAGGAAATATGAATGAGAAAAGGTGTAAAGATCGCAAAAGGTGAAGTCTTATCATCAAGAGAAGGAGGAAGATAACCAAGTTCATTTGGATCTGTTTTAGGGCTAAAATATTCAACACGTGTGAGATTTCAGAAATGTCTATTGCAGAAATGGACGAGGTACTACAATCATCTTAAGAAGGTGGATTTGGGAAGGAATCAATTAAATCCTCAAGCCGAGTTGAGGAGGGATAATATTCATCTCAAGTGAAGAAGGTTGAAGGTCAATTTTTCTCAAGGATCGAATCTAGGGCTTCTAAAGAAGGACTGAAAAGTGCAGATCTGAGCCAAGGAGCGAAATATGAAGGTTAGCAAAGGGAAGTGGGAGGAGGAAGAAGTTTGAATATAATTATCTCAAGAAAGAAGAAGCTAAACAATGGATTCTTGTGACTTGGTCTTGGTCTTGGTATTCATCAATTGAAGACTCTATAAGAAGAAGAATTCGTTTGGGTTTTCCTCTCAAGTTGGAGAGGTTTTAGCCTTGGATGATTGCCTACATTTTGTGTCTCTTGTCTCTTTATTATTTATGCATTGGTAGCTATTTGATAAAGAATAACACTATAATAATCTAAGTAAAGAAAATATCCTAAGTTAAATAAGTAAAAAATATTCACAACCTATTATCATTAGAAGAGAAATCTCCTATTTTCCATGCCCTAGATTTCTCAACACTATGGAGCACTACATCACCAAGTAGGTAAAGTGTTGTCTTGTTCAGGGTAGATTGGTGGTAAAATTTGTTGACACCAAACCCTAGTTGTATTCCTTGTATCAGTGATTATATGAGGGCCATGATCTCTAGTACGGGAGCCCTAAACTGTTATATTATAGATTGATAATATAACAAAGTTGGATTATTGAAAAATTATCCACATGTTGATTTACTGCTGTATTTATTACGTTGTGAAAAGTAACTTCTTGTTTCATTTGAGTGGTTGTCTCAGAGATTCTAAGACACTAACCTAGATTCTCTAGTCTCATGGAAAAACAACATGGTATCAGAGCTACTTTGAAGGGCCAGTGAATTAGAGTGTGCACATCAAAGCAGCTCAGAGGGAGTTGAGATTTTCTAGATCATGGAGAAGAGGATTCAATTGAAGACTCAGAGATGTGGTCTTGAATGGATTGGCAATGAGATAGTTTGGGAGTTATGGTGGATTGGTGGAGAACCTAGTGAAGACAATTTTGGTTTTGTGGCAGGTTTTTGATCATGGACTTTCTTTGACTTTCCATGGATCGTTGGGATAACTTGAGGATTGAATTAGCATGGATGAGATTAGTATGATTGAGATTTATTCATGTGATGGAAAACATATTGGCAGGCTAGTTTCTTCATTGGATATTGATGTTGCATATCTGAGATTGGAGGGATGTGCACGAATTTTGTTTGACCCAGTAGGATGAGTGCTTGTAGCACTGGGTTATGGTGATAATGGCCCGTGTTTGACCACATATCGGACTAACCTTGTAGGACACAAGATTAGTAGTAGGATGAGTCAGTGGAGATCGTATAGACTTAGAGGGAGTATAGCTTAAGAGGGAGTATCCCTATGGAAGTATTGAGATCTTCAGGTTCAAATGAGATGAGGTAGAGGAACTACCGAGATAGCATCGGTCATTCTACTGAGTATGATGTCGTAGTGGATGCCAAATGGGCTAGTATCATAGATGATGATGATGGAGGATTCCTAGTGTTAGAAGTACCTCCCTCACTAAGAGGGACTGTTGATAGTTGTAGCTTGGGAGGTACTTAAAGCCCTAGGTTATAGGGTTGTGGAGGAATTAGCACCATAAAAAGGGTCTTGTGGGCTATGAACCCAAGGTTGGGGTTTTGTACCCAAAGGAGTGGGCGCAAAACCAAAGATAATTTTGATGATTTGACCCTTGGAGATGGAAGAGCACCCTTAGAGGAGCAAGGGGCCGCTTCAAGCACCAAGAGAGCTCTTGTCAAAATGAAGAAAATAATTTTTTTATTTATATTTGTGGGTTATTTGGGTAAAATTTCGGGTTGACCTTGCCTTTGGAGAGCCCTAAAAGGGGGCTAGTCATTCACCCACATGATCATATAAAAAAGAAGAGATGATATTTCACTTTTGCATCCAAACAAAGAACAAATTCATCATAAGTGGGAGAGATCTGAGGTATCTAAGGAATTGTAATCCCTTAGGAGATTCTGTGAAGTAGAAGGAGGTTGAGTTTGGTAATTTTTGAGTGTCTTTGGAAGGCCGAGTTAGGGGATAAGGTGGTTAAGTCTAAGTGATTTTTTTGTGCATGGTTAGGACTGGAAATTCTCTACAAACATGCCACAAAAATTCCAAGTTATTGCAGGTGAAGAATAATCCCAATTGAAGTCTGTTTTAGGGTTGGATCATCAGGAAAAAGGCGCTGCATTCTCATGAAGAAATAATGAAGAAGTTGGGGACTGCTAGAGGAGGTTTAGATCAAATAGAAGAGGGATTTTCGGCCAAGAAAGAAGAAAAACTGTAGTATCACAATGTGCTGTAACTAGAGGGCATAAAGTCCTTAGGAAGGTGCAAAAACCAAGTAATTTTATGGACATAAGTTGACGTCCAAGAGTATAGGTATGTCTCTTCCTTGTTGATGGTTTTGTTAGGTGTTTGGTAGTCCAGTTTGGATAGTATTTGGGCATCTCAAAGAACAATTTGGGGGTTTGTAGGAAGCTATCTTGTATGCCCTAAGTAGAGTCACTTAAGAAGGAATTTAAGGACTATTATAAGGGAAGAGAACTGGAATAGCCTAGTGGTTGATCCCTTGAAGGAAGAAGTGACAACCTAAGAGGGCTAGTGAATGAGCCGTAGTTTTCTAAAGAGAATGATGTCTTACAATGATAGAGGGAAGCTATAGATGCCCTCATTATGCCTCATTAGAGTAACACAAGAAGGAAATAGAGGCAAGAAGTCCTTAAGAGCTAGGGAGAAACAATGGACAGTATAAGAGTTGTGAACAACTCACAAGAAGACCCCATGAGTTGGATTCATTGAAGGACTAATGATCAACTAGAGGGAAGATTGGAGTCATGTTCAATGACCTAAAGGAGAAGGATCATTGATAGAGGCAGATTGGTGTTTCCGCAGACTAGGAGTAAAAGGACCAGTAGATGTGTTCAAGACACATGGACTGGAAGGGCTATGGAGTGCTACATCAACAAGTAGGTCAAGTGCTGTCTTGTTCAGGGTAGATTGGTGGTCAGATTCGTTGATACCCAACACTTGTTGTATTCCTTTTATCATTGATTGTATGAGGGACATGATCCATAGTACAAGAGACCTAGACTGTTGTATTATAGATTTATAATATAACGAAGTTGGGTTATTGAAAAATTGTAAAAAATTGTATATTTTTGCACGTGTTGATTTACTGTTGTATTTATTCCCTCGTGAAAAGTAGTTTGTTGTGAAATTTGAGTAGTTGGTTGTGTCAGAGATTCTAAGACCCTAACCTATATTCTTTAGTGTCGTGGAAAAACAACAGAACCATAGTCCAACAACCATGCATGGAAGCTAGGACGGTGGTAATCTTATTCAAATTTGTTAGCAACATCTTCATTTTGAACAAGATATCTGCTTGCTTGCGATTTTTACAGGAGTGTGATCTGATATCTTCAAGGAAGGCGCATTTTAGTGGTACTTTATGGTATTATCACATTATATGTTATGATTTTGAATTTAACTGCAAGGAGGAGTTGCACATGATTAGTAACTCCCTTGATTAGTAACTTTGTTTGCAATCTAAGAAGCGTTTGTATTAACAAAGAACTTGAGAACCGCAAGTTTGAAATTCAATGTTTTAAAATAATGGGAAAGATTAAAGAAACACTATTATATATATATCATGTGCTTCCACATTGATTTAATATTATGAGAACTTTTATTTAAGAAATAATTCATGATTAAAAAAGTTTTATTTTTAATTTATTTAATAAAAATGTATTCAAAATGTATTCTCTGAATTCCATAATTGGTGTAGTTTTGACTGGCAAGGAGAGCTACACAGAGTGGATCATAAAGATAAAGAGCACACTCATTTTTAATTATCTATGGGATGGAGTATGAAAAAGAGGTGTTATAGAAAAGGATAATGAGGATGATGAAGATGAGGTTAAGTCAAAGGAGGAAGCACTAGTGAAGTCCACATCCGCTGTAGAACTTGCCATTTGGAAGAGCAAGGACAAGAAATATTTTGCCCTCATTAATGCTACAATAAGCAAGGAGGTAGGAAGACACATTGTCTTAGTCATTGATTCATATGGTGCACTTAATAAGTTAAAATAGTTGTATGATTCTCATTAAAAATTGGAACTCATACAATTTCCTGTGAAGCATTTTAACCTTGAATTGAAAGATGATGATCCCATGGTTTAGTCTCGTAACTCAAAGCTATAATGCAGGCCCTTTATGCCACCAGAGTAAAGATCTATTTTCCTCTCACATCCTTCATAAATGCTCTCTATCCTACCTACTCTCACCACCTTGAATCTCTACAAGCAAGTGGCTAGATGAAAAGAAGAACATTTGATACCCTATTTGAGAAGGTTGCAAAAAGAGAAAAAGCCTTGTATGGTTTAAAACAGGCACCACAAGCATGGTATGAAAAGCTAACTGAGCATCTTCTGAAGCTAAATTTCAAACATTACAATTTTGATGATGCAACTTTGTATGTAAAAAATGTTGGTAAAACAATTGTGTATCTTGTAGTATATGTAGATTATCCATTAATAACTGGAAAGAACAAAAAATAGATTGCATCTGTGAAGAAAGATATGAAGAAATGTTTTGAAATGACAAACTTAGGAAATATTCATTATTATTTGGGAATTGAAGTCAATAAAAATGAAAAATACACATTCATTTCCCAAAAGAAGTATGTTGGAGGACTACTAAACAGATTTGGCATGGCAGCTTGTAGCTCACTCTCCACTCTAATGGAACAAAAATTGAAGCTTACATCGAAATAAGGAAATAAGTTTGATGGTGCAACAAAGTAGAAAAAACTTGTAGGAAGTCTCATTTACCTTACCACGACCAGACCATATATCTCATATGTTGTGAACATCCTTTCCAGATTGATGCAAAAGCCATGTGAGGGACATTGGTATGCTACACAAAGAGTCATGAGATACTTAAATGGAACTCAAGATTATGGACTTAAGTACAACAAGGTGGATGATTTCAGTCTTATTGCACATTTTGATACAGACTTTGATGAGGAAAAGGAAATTGGAGTATTAACTTCAAGATACCTTATGAGTCTAGGATCAACAACAGTCTCTTGAAGGTCATAAAAACAATAAGTTCCAACATATTCGACAATAGAGGCAGAATATGTGGCGACCGTAGAAGTGACAAAAAAAATGCGTGGCTCAAGAAAATACTTGAAGACTTGCAGGAGAAACAAGTGAATTCAAATCCTTTATTTGTCGACAATAATTATGCAATCAACTTGGACAAGAACCCTATATTGCATGATCAAACCAAACACATCAAATCAAAGTATCATTTGATTCGATATCATGTAGAGGCAAAAACTATTCATCAAAGACATTGTTCCATGACTCGTTAGAGTGAAGACATCTTCACCAAAGCACTTGGAAGAGAAAAATTTGAAAAGTTCAAAACGATTTTTGGGCTCACAAACACTCAAAATTAAGGGGGGGAATGTTAGACATCGTAATCCTTCGAGATTATGGTCAATAGTAATTAGGTGTAAATTTAGGTGTATTGTAACATATAGTTGGTTGGGAAAATTGACAACTCACACATTTCTCCATGTAATAAATGTTGAAGAAAATTGTAACTAGGATTGATATTTGTCAATGTAATTTTGATATTTGTACTTGTTAAGAAAAAGAAATATTATTTTTGTAAATGATATGAATGAGTTTCTTTCTCATTCCATAGATGTTGGGACAGGATCCCCTAAGGTTAATTTTGGGGCAAAAGCCCAAGTTTTGGGGCAGAAAGCCCAAGTTTTTGTGATGTAAAGTGTAAAGTCTCCGCAAGTTATGGTCATAGAGCGCGTAGATGTAAAGTGTCATAAAAAAGGGTTTTTACCCTTTGTTTATGTAACTTGTGTTGGATTTAGTAGACCTACCCATGGTTCGCGGACCATGGGATTGTATAAAAGGGAAGTCTTAGAGAGTCTAAGGTAGTTCATGGAAGTTTTGAAGACAAATGTAATGGGTCAATAGGAACTAAGAGCGAAGAGTCTTAGAGTAGAAGAGATGCTTTGAATATGTGTGCGCAGAGGCCTAGGCTAGAGTTCGCAGCTATGTGTGCAGGGTAGTTTTGTGTCTATAAGAAAATCTGAAGTATCAATAAAGAGACCGTTATGGAAATATATGTGTTTTACCCATTTACTTCTGTTATGAATGAATGTGTTTATGTTATGATGTTTACAGTTTATTGTTGTATTGATGCGTGAATCTGTATGTTTTACATTGTTATATGAACGCAAGTAATAATATTTGTCTACACGAATAATATCTTAATGCATGATAAAGATATCAAGACACTTAAGCCAATCTGGGTAATAACAGACTTAGGAGTGATTACAGAGGTGTGTATGTAGTTGATTCGCCTGTTTAGGGTCCGCAAAAGACAGTCGTAGACCTTCGCGAAGGTCTAGAGGCTGGTAAGAGGAAGTTATATCAATAAGCCTCGAGGGCTTATCGATTTGCGTGAAGGAATATAAAGGCGTACAAAACGGCATCATAAACATCTCTGGGTGCGGAAACTTGGTTCCAGCATTCCCCCATACTACTTCACATGAGACTTCAATTTGCAGTCCGTGGATTGATGCCAAAAGGGTCAGTAGTGTAGGGATTTGCTTAGCTAACTTAACGGTGAACCTGGGTCAGGACCCCCTAAGCCAACAAATGGTTCCGTTCCTGGGACCGAGATCTACATAAAGAGATGTGTGATGTCGCATCATTGGAATCTGACAGAGAAAGAAATTGAAGATTGGTTGGATAGGAAGATCCACGAATTCACTATGCAAGAAAACATGAACCCATGATTGACAAAATAACAGTGGTTGGACAGGTATCCATACACAAAGATACATGAAATTTTCTTATTTTCCTTCCCGGTCGAATTATACGAGTGGATCACTAAATTGGCAGACAACCAAGGAAAGTGGAGGCTTGATGGTCCGATATTGTGGACCTCGGAGTTAGGGCGAATATTTGAAGCCTCTGAAGATAAAATCGCACGTGTTGTCGATCACTGGATTGGTCGTATCATAGGAGGATTTGTGATAGAGTTTGCGATCGATACCTTGCTTAGCTACAACGAAGTAGAGAAACGCTTCTTCAAAGGACCGCGAGGTAAGTATTTAGGGTCTTTGAATACTTGGATTAAAATGATCTTGTGTGAAAAGTGGGTTATGCAATTACCTTGATGTTTGGAGCTATGTGAAGTGGAAAGTTATTCAGGGATAGAAAGGGAACAAGACTTGAATATAGCCCACTGATTGAGCCTCCTTTGAGTGACAATGAAGAAGTAGCACAGGCTTCTCCGCAGAGCGTTGTCTAGTTAATAAGGTGAGGGTTCCCGTGAATACCCACCTCCACCACATACACCTTTGCCCACACCGCCACTGCCTCTACCACCATTCACTATGGAAATTCAGTAAAATTGCCCACTTTCAAGGGCTTAGGGAATGAGCTTCTAGACCACTTTTGGTTCGTTGCGAAAGCTGTGTGGAAAGCCCAGGGCATTACAGATGATTAGATGAAGAAAGCTATGTTGGTTACAACTTTACAGTAATGCGCGCTAAGATGGTACATTAAGTACTGCACTGATAACCCTATGGCTGTTTTGGCAGATATTCAAACTGTGCTGAATAAGGAATTCAGTAGGCCCAAATCTGAAGTGCAATAGATCGTTGGATTCAAAGAAATCATGATGAAGACTGATGAGACACCTTGGGAGCTAGATCAGAGATTGAAGTGCAAGATCCGTGAGCTAACATGAATCTTATGGATGGGAAACACCATGAATGGTTTGTGGCTTCACTCTTGCCGCATCTAAGGGTTGCTTTATCACAGAAAAAGATTGGGACCAAGTGGAGGCCCTGAAGATTGCACGAGACACCAATTCAAGATGCTGCTTTAGGACTTTAGCAAATTCACGCGGAGTTGCAAAACCTTTTCCTAGAATTCTAAGTCTGAAGAAGGATAGAGCGGCTCGGTCAGAGGTGTGTGAAGAGGTTTGGTGTTTGAAATGTAAGAGTCAAGGGCATGATAAATATCATTGCCTTGTATTTGTGAATTATGTTGCAGGAGGAGAATTGATGCATCTGAGGCCGGAATCTCAAGCAGGGCCAAGTGCAGGGCCCATGCTGTGGTGTGCTATCTATCAGGTAGCTAGAAAACATGTGACAAATAAATTCCACTTGCATCAGAAATTTGTACAGACACTGCAACAACTCTTCTGCAACTTCTTCCAATCAGTAGGCCACAATGAGCACAATTGTGGTAGTTATGAGTTAATGATGGAGAGAACGCCTGTATATCGAATGTAGACAAAAACTTGGCCTCTAGATGAAGGCATTGGGGGGCTGCGAAGAGGATATCAGGGGCACGTAGGCGAAGGTGGAGGAGGACCTGCGAGAGGTTGGGGGCAAGTTATTTGCTACAATTGTGGAGGTCTAGGACACTACACATGAGAATTCACGAACTCGACGCGCCTGTCGTGCCGATACTGTACCCAGTTTGACCACACGACAAAAGACTACCCTGTATTAATAACTAAGATGCATGAAAAGGGGACGCAGCCTCAGCAACCTACATAGAACCTGCGGATGATGAGGGCTGAACCCCGTGAAGAGGACCCCAATGTGAATATTGTGCTACAAAGTGGAATGACATCTGGCAAATATAAGGGAAACCAGCCTAAAGAAGGTGAATGGGTCCACAAAGCTCCAGAAAAGGAGGTTGGATTTGATTTGGAGCGCACAAAGGAAACCTTCATGGATGTAAAGAAAAGCTTCATTGAGGCTTCTACCTCATGAAGTGAGGATAAGTAGTCTGAAGAAATGGACCCATCCATGCTTACTACATTTTTGGAGACCTGTATGAAGCTGCTACGTGATAACAAGGTCGTAAAGGGATTACACGAGTTGATTAATAAATGTGCTGGTAATGCTCCTGCGAGACTGTGAGTGGTCAAGAAAATTGGTAAGCATAAGGAAAGAACAGCACGTGAGATGAGGATCACTGCACAAGTAGGAGAATATGAAATGGACCAAGTTATTCTGGATCTTGGGTTAGATGCGAATGTTTTGCCAAAACAAACATGGCAGAGAATAGGGAGACCTGCGCTGTAGTGGTCTCCTATTCAACTGAGGATGGAAAATCAAAAAAATATTATCCCCATGGGAAGATTGAAGGGAGTGATGGTCGATATTGAAGGCACGAGCCCATTGACGAATTTCAAAGTAATAGAGATTGTCAATGACAACAATCCCTACTCCACACTCTTGGGGATTGAATGGGCTATTGACATGAACGGGGTGATCAATTTGAAGAAGGGGACGATGTCATTTGAAAGAAAATCACTCCGCATAGTAGTACCATTCGACCCTGCAGAAGGACCGCGCTATACTGAACCAGTCCGTGATTACAAAAGTGACGATGATTTGGACCAGATTTATAAGATAACGGTGCAAGATCAAGATTGGGTGAATCCGACAGTAGATGGACGCATTGCATGGTACTGCGAAAGCTCCTGCACCTCAGATTTAGATGAGGAATTAGAACACTGGAAGAATCGATTGCACAAGTGTCTACATTACGCTGTAACATGATGACCAAATCACTACGTTGCGTATCATCAGAGGTAAGAAGTCTGCCTTACTATGATGGTTTGACTGACGTTGATACATTTCTGGATGCATTTGAAAGGGAAGTTCTAGAGAAGCATCGCTTCCAATCCTTGGACTTGGTGCTGCGCGCTACACCTACAAGATGGTGGGGTACGCATAAAGGAAATTTCGATGGATGGCGCGAATACAAAATACTGATGAGGGTGCAGTTTGGTCACCCAAAGGTGCGAGTGACATATAAATATGATGGGAGGAGTGATTCGCGTGATCAATTAGCCAAATGGACCGATACTTATGGAGTAGAACTGCAACCGGGGGTGCATCTATTCTATCACACCTTGGATATAATACCTATGAATTGGTACTTGGAGACAGAGCTCCGCCATGGCACGGACGAATGGGATATTTTGAGACAGGGATTCCTGATGACATTCAGCTTTGAAGATGGATTTGAGTGCATTGATGAAGCACTGCAGGAGGTCAAAGTAGTGATCTTCAAAATCCCGTAGGATCCCTTGGACTTGATTCAACCAGATTGGACCACCCAGCTGCGCCATGCGTTGGAGTGCTACAATGTGACTGCTGAAGAAGAAGAGGAGGATCCAAGGAATATTACTATCCCAGAAACAAAAGATCACCACGAAGTGGAGGGGACATAGATAGAGAATCCCGATATCATGGCGCCACTGGAAACGAGACAAGTGAACATTGGGACAGAGGTGGAGCCGAAGTTTGCAAAGATAGGGGACTACTTGGATGATGCTATGGTGGATAAGGTTGCTAAGTTGCTCCACTAATACCAGGACTTGTTCCGTACAAAGTTTTCAGACCTGAAAGGGATAATATGTGATTTAGGAGTAATGAGGATATCATTGAAACCATATGCGAATCCTATGAAATAGAGGCCATATTGCCTTAATCCTAAGTACAAAGAAAGGGTCCGCTTAGAGTTGGAAAAAATGCTGGCAGCGGGAATCATTGAACCAGTGGAGGAATCTGATTTGGTAACTTCGATGGTCGTTCAAGAAAAGAAGTAGAAGGATGAAATAAGTATATGCGTAGATCTCTAGAAGCTGAATGATACTTACGTGCATGATCCTTTTTCGACTCCATTCACCGATGAAGTGTTGGATAATGTAGGAGGACAGGAAGCATATTCATTCACTGATGGGTTCTCGGGGTACCATCAGATCAATATCGCACCAGAAGATAGGAGTAAGATGACCTTCACGACTGAATGGGGATGCTTTCAGTATACTGTAATGCCTTTTGGACTGAAGAATGCACCAACGATCTTTTGGCGCACAGTCATCGCAGCGTTCAAGGACTTCATTCACAAGTTCTTGGAGGTATACTTTGACAATTGGATGATGTTTGGGCTGGTAAAACACCATGTAGCTAGTCTACGCTTGATGCTAGATACATGTAGAAGGTATCAGATCACGCTAAATTTGAAGAAATTTTTGTTCTATGTTCCCTTCATAATCTTGCTGGGTCATGTAGTATGCATGCAATGATTAATGGTGGATCCAGCTAAGACTGCGGTTATAATCAATTTCGAGGCACCAAGTAGTGTTAAATAGCTACGTGCAATTCTGGGGCATACTGGTTATTACCAAAAGCTCATCAAGAGTTATGCCCAGATTACCGTGCCGATGGAAAAACTGTTGAAGAAGGATACTACATTATGTTGGAATGAAGAATGTCAACAGAAATTGGACGTGTTAAAAGTGAAGATGGTCACCGGTGCCGATCCTAGTCTTCCCAGATTGGAAGAAGGAATTTCATGTGCATGTGGATGTGTCACGTATTGCGCTGAGAGCATTACTGACACAGGCCGGTGAGGGAGAATTGGATCACCCTATCACGTTTGCAAGCAGGAAGTTATCTAAGGCTGAGAAGAATTATTCGATGACAGAGTGTGAAGGCTTGGCTATGGTGTACACACTCAAAAAGTTTAGACACTACTTGTTAGGCAGACACTTTAAGATGTATACAAACCATTCTTCATTGAAGTACCTGGTCAGCAAGCCTGCGTTGGGGGGGAAATATGCAGATGACTACTGTTGTTTCAGGAATACGATTTCGAAGTCATTGTAAAGCCAGGGCGATTTAATGTAGGACCAGATCATCTGTTGCGCATTGAAATAGGGGAGGAGCCTGCCAATTTGGAGGAAGGACTGATTAACACGTAACTCTCTACGATGTGCATAGCAGACAATCATTTTATAGAAATCATACACTTTCTAACTATAGGAACGGCTCCAGAAAGGTACACCAGCCAACAAAAGAAGGAATTGGTGGTGCGCGCAACATATTTTTTTGTCATTGCTCGCCATTTGTATAGTATGGGAGTGGATGAGATATTGCAACCTTATGTGCCTGAGTTTGAATGAAGCAACATCCTAACCAAAGCTCATGGAGGGGCTGCAGGAGGCCATTATGCAGGAAAAAGAACAACACAAAAGATTTTACGCGTTGGGTTGTGGTGGCCGACACTGCATAAGGATTCCAAAGCTTATTGTAGGGCATGTGATGCATGTCAGAGGAAGGGCATACCATCGTGGAGGGATGAGCTGCCTCTAAAATTGCAAGTGTCGTTGCAGCCATTTGAAAATTGGGCAATTAATTTTGTAGGACCGATTCAGCCTTTAGGAAAGAAGATGACTGATCATCATCTCAACGGAGTATTTGACCAGATGGGCAGAGATGCAGCCTATAAAGGATTGTACAGGGGAAAAAATAACAAAGTTCCTATTTGACTATGTGCTAACTAGGTTTGGTTGCCTAAATATTTTCATGAGTGATCGTGGTACACATTTCCTTAATGAAATGATCACCGCGCTGACGGAGGAATTCCAAGTTTATCATCAAAAGAGCACGCCATATCACCCTCAAGATATAGGATGGTGGAAGCATTTAATAAGATATTGGAGAACGCACTTGTTATGAAACCAGCTCAAGAAAAGATAGAAAAGATAGATCAACGCCTTAGAATTCAGCCTCTTCGAGGGGGCAACCTCCTTTACATTACATAAATGAGCAATTCTTCGATGATTCAAATGACAAAACCTCCTTTCTATATATAGGAGTCTAAGGAGTCATAATATAATCCAGCCGACCTAACAATAATAATATAAAGCCACAAAAATAACAATAGAGGGATTCTATGGGGCACAAAAATAACAATATGGGGGTAATAGGGGCACAACAATATAAATAAGGGGTATAAATATAATAATAATGGGGTAATCACTAGTATTATAGGGACCCAACATGCCCCTCTCCTTCAAAAAAGTGTTGTCCTCAACGCTTGAGTAATTCTGGATACTTCTGCATAAAATTCTCATCCTCCCATGTGGAATCTTCAGCGGATAAGTTCTTCCACTTGATAAGATACTCTGAAATTGATCGATTTCATAGCTATCGAGTTCTTGTTTCTGTGACTGCTTCCGGTTCCAATATAATTTTTCCTTCCTCATCAAGTTCTGGAAATATTGTTTGAATTGGGAGCTTGTTGCCTATAACCTTCTTTAAACATGAAACATGGAAAACTGGGTGCAATCGAGAAGTTGCAGGAAGCTCCAATTTGTATGCCATAGTACCAATATTTTGCAACACCTTGTACGGACCATAATACTTTGGTGATAGTTTATTATCCTTCTTAGCTTGCTTTAGGGACATTTGGTTATATGGTTGTAGCCGTAGGAATACCCAATCACCTACATCAAAACTTCTTTCACTGCGATGTTGATCTGCCTGTTGTTTCATTCTATTTTGTGCCAACACGAGGTTATCCTTTAAGAGTTGGAGGACTTGTTGTTGATGTTCGATGTGATGTTCCACTGCCTGAACCTTAGAATTTTCTCTTAAATATGATGTGATGGATGGTGGTTGATACCCATAAAGTGCCATAAATGGGGTCATTTTTGTTGCTGTATGGAAGGAAGTGTTATACCACCATTCAGCCAGAGGCAACCATTTGACCCATTGTGTCTGTTTATCAGATACAAAGCAACGAAGATATCCTTCCAAACATTTGTTTACTATCTCAGTTTGCCCATCAGATTGAGGATGATAAGATGAGCTATGAGCTAACTGAGTACCAAGACAAGAAAATAATTCTGTCCAAAAATTTCCAGTGAAAATGGGATCTCTGTCACTTACAATAATCTTTGGGTTTCCATGTAGCTTTTGAACTGTTTCCATAAATGCAGTAGAAACTGTACTGGCTTTAAATGGGTGTGATAATGCACAAAAGTGTGCATACTTGGTAAGTCTGTCAACTACCACCATGATGACACTCTTTCCCTCAGACTTGGGTAAACCTGTGATAAAATCCATTGAAACCTCCTCCCAACGTTGGCTTGGAATGGATAAAGGTTGTAATAGACCCGGTGTCTTAATTGTTTCAACTTTATTTTGTTGGCAAACCAAACATTCCGCCACAAACTTTTGAATATCTGATTTAAGGCCATCCCAAAAAAATTCCTTCTTAACCCTGTGGTAAGTTTTTAAAAATCCTGAGTGCCCTCCTAAGGGAGAAGTGTGCAATTCCATAAGAATCTTTTGTTTTAGCTGGGAATTCTTACAGAGGTATAAGCGATCTTTGTACCATAACAAATCATTTTGCCAGCTAAATGTATCAGAAGTACTGGAATCTTGTTGTAGCTTTCGAATAAGTGCCCACACTTCTTCGTCATTATTCCATTCCTCCCTTGCTTCGTTTATCCAATCTGGTTGGATAATAGAAATGGCACACAACAATGCTTCCACATCCTCATCCTTTCTTGAGAGTGCATCTGCCACCACATTTTGCTTCCCTTTTTTGTAGATGATTTCAAAGTCATAACCCAACATCTTTGTGACCCACTTTTGTTGCTCTTCAGAGGATAATCTTTGTTCTAAAAAGTATTTAAGGCTATCATGATCCGTTTTTACCTTGAAGTGTCTTCCCATTAGGTAGGGTCGCCATTTCTTAAGTGCATGGAGCTTTGCTTAAAAACTTTCCCTTGATTGGACGACTTTCAAAAGCAATGGGTCTTTCATCTTGCATTAGAAAAGCACCAATTCCATTTCCTGAAGCATCACATTCCACAATAAAGGTTTTTGTGAAGTCCGGTGTAGCTAAGACCGGTGCTTGGCACATTGCCTCTTTAAGATGTTCAAAGGCCTTTGTTGCTTCCGGAGTCCATGAAAATGAATCTTTCTTCAATAATGTTGTTAGAGGTGCTTCTATTCTCCCATAATTCTTAACAAACTTGCGATAATACCCTGTCAACCCAAGAAAATCCTCGCAGATGCTTTATGGATGTGGGGATTTTCCATTCCTTAATGGATTTAATTTTGCTAGGGTCTACCTTAACTCCTTCATGAGATACAATATGACCCAAATATTCCACCTCCTGGACTCCAAAGAAACATTTGGATCTTTTTGCATATAATTGTTTCTCCTCCAATAGTTGTAGCACCTTGTCAACATGTTCAACATGATCCTTCCAAGACTTGCTGTAGATTAGTATATCATCAAAAAATACTAACACAAATTTTCTAAGGAATGGTTTGAAAATTGAATTCATCAAACCTTGAAATGTTGAAGGTGCATTGGTAAGGCCAAAAGGCATGACCAAAAATTCATAATGACCCTCATGAGTTCTAAATGCCGTTTTCAGAATGTCTTCAATCTTCATTCTGATTTGATGATTTCCCGAACGAAGATCCAACTTGGTGAAGTAAATTGATCCATGCAATTCATCCAGTAATTCATCAATGACAGGAATGGGGAACTTATCTTTAATAGTGAGCTTGTTGAGCTCCTTATAATCCGGACACATGCGCCATGATCCATCCTTCTTGTGCACCAATACTACTGGAGCTGAGAAAGAACTTTGACTCGGTTGAATTATACCAGCCTCTAGCATTTCTGCAACCATACGTTCAATTTCACTTTTTTGGACATAGGGATATCTGTACGGCCTGATGTTTGGAGGAACACTTCCTGGAATCAGATGAATAGCATGATCATGATCACGCATAGGTGGGAGACCTTTGGGAGTCTCAAATACCTTGGAATGATTGTCCAGGACTTTTTGGAGATCTCGAGAAATAGATGATTCCAATGTGGAAACATCTAGCGAACATAATTGTGCAATTACACCTCTTTGCTCCTTTTTTAGAAGCTTAGTCATGCCATTAGAGCTGATTATCTTTCCTGGTTTCCCTGCAATACCCCTTAATTCAACTTCCTTTCCTTCCGTAGAAAATTTGATGAAAAGTTCTTGAAAATTAAAAGCTATTGTACCCAAGGATTGTAGCCATTGGACTCCTAGTACAACATCGGCACCTCCCATTGGAATGGAAAGCATTGGGCTAGTCAATACATATTCTCCCATGGATAGCTTGATATTATGGCACTTTCCAGAGCAATTTATTGTTCCTCCATTTGCAATCATCACTTGACACTCTGGTGCTAGATATAAGAAGCAATTCAATTCTTTTGCTACCCTACAATGAATAAAATTGTGGGTGCTTCCTGAATCAATCAACACTATTACCTTTTTCTTCTTGATTTGTCCTTCTATCTTGATGGTTTGAGGAGTGGTAATTCCCGCCAATGCATTACAATATATGGTCGGATTTATTTGTTCTTCATCTAGGCTTTGTTCCTGGAATATATCCTCTTCTTTTGACCTTTCTTGCTCCTTTTCTTCTTCCTCTTCACAATCTATGTAGAATAATTTCTTCTCAGCACACTTATGACCTTTTGTGTATTTGCTATCACAACTGTAACAAAGCCCTTTTGCTCTTTTTTCTTCCAATTGTTGTGGTGTCAACCTTGTAGGTTGTGGAAGACTAGGGGCAACAACACTTCTGTCTTTATAGTTGTGAGTGGTATGCTTCCTAGTTGCCATAATTTTGCTTTCCATTTTTCTTGCTAACCTGAATGCCTTCTCTAATGAATCAGGTTCCCAAAGGTGAACATCATGTTGGATATTATCCTTTAAAGACCCTATGAACACATCAATCCTATGCTCCTCTGGAATATCTTTTACCCTTGTGTTCAATTTTTGGAACTCCTCAATGTGCTCCATTATTGAACCCTTTTGTTTGAGACTTATCAATTGGCTAAAAAAAGTGTTGCTTTTTGTATCCTCATAATGTGCTATCAATTCTTCCGTAAAAATTGCCCAAGTGATAAATTGTTTACGAGAACAAAGCCATTGATACCATACAAACTGATTTGGTTCCAAATATACAGTTGCCATACGTACCTTTTGTGCGTTTTGCACATTATTGAGATCGAAGAATTGCTCCATCTGTAATATCCATGTGGCGGGATCCTTGCCATCAAACTTCCTCATATCGATTTTTGGAATATGGTGATTCTTCGATCCAACATTAGCGTCTATGGAATCATGATTAACATTTCTTTTGTTCTCATCATGAGTTTCCTTTACTACCTTTTCACCATTAGTAAGTATTTCTTGTAGAAAATTTGTCAAATCTGTCTTCAAATCTGCCATGTCTTCAAATTTGTGTTCAAATCTATCTTCAAATTGTCCATCTTAGCTTCCATGCCATTCATATTAGCATCCACGCCATTTATCTTAGCTTCCACGCCATTTATCTTAGCATCTGTTAACTTTTGTGAGCGTGACATTTGTTGCACTTGTTCTTGTAATTTTGATATATCATGTAGCATTTCTTCCTCTTCTTCATGAGTCATGCTAGAGATTTCAGGTTCCTTACTAGGTGTTTGCATTTTCTTTCCTCGGGGCATCAGTTACCGATAATAATTCTCTAATATGCCCTTTGAATTCCTTCAAAATAAATTTTCAAACCAAGCTTAAGCAAAAATTTAAAAAAATCTACACACCTTTTTTCACTTTGTAGGAGCTTGATATTGCCTCTGATGTATCTCTGTACTTTCCAATCATCTAGTTCTAAATTTGTGATCTGTAGTAGCTCTCTATGTCCTCTTTCCAATGCCACCAGTCTGATCCAAATTAGATTCTCCAAGAAAGAGTTATGCACAATCTCCCAAGATGACCTGATTATAGACCTTTCCAGAAGAGTGAAGTTGTATGAAGTGCCACGTGTACAATTTTCGATATTTGGTTCTGAAAAAGATATACAAGAAACTACAGTCTGTCCTCTTTCTGTACCTTCTTACAAAATTTCAATCTGATTCCTAGAGAGAAAGTTATGACAATTTTCCCCAGGTCACCTGTTTTGAATGTAATTCAGGAGTTTGCAAAAAGACCAACTTCCTCAGATCATATCTCCGAAAATATTGCGCGAAAAGCTCTGAAATTCGGACCCAAGGTTCAGCGTGATTTCTTCTCAAATGTTTTTTTTTTGCGACTTCTGAAATGTCACAGAAAAAAAAGTTATAGCGAAAATGCCACGATGACCTTTTTGGAGCAGCGACACCCTAGAATCCAAAGCTCTGATACCAAATGTTATGAAACCAGCTCAAGAAAAGATAGAAAAGATAGATCAACGCCTTAGAATTCAGCCTCTTCGAGGGGGAAACCTCCTTTACATTACATAAATGAACAATTCTTCGATGATTCAAATGAAAAAACCTCCTTTCTATATATAAGAGTCTAAGGAGTCACAATATAATCCAGCCGACCTAACAATAATAATATAAAGCCACAAAAATAACAATAGAGGGATTCTATGGGGCACAGAAATAACAATATGGGGGTAATAGGGGCACAACAATATAAATAAGGGGTATAACTATAATAATAATGGGGTAATCACTAGTATTATAGGGACCCAGCAGCACTGCCAAAGGTTTGCAATGCATAGAGGAATGATTGGGACACGCACATGCCAACGGTGTTATGGGCTTATCGAACTACTTGTAAAAAGTTGACTAGACAGACACCTTTTCGACTGGTCTAGGGCATAGAAGTTGTGATGCCGATGGAGTACATTGTGCCTAGTCTATGGATAGTGGTGTTCACAGGAATGGCAGACCGTAGATATTTAAAAGAAAGGCTTACATAGCTGACAGAACTGGAGGAAGATAGATTCTTGGCTAGATTCCATCAACAAGTTTAGAAGGAGCGTGAAAAGGCATGGCATGATTGACACATCAAACTGCGCACCTTCAAGGTAAATGATTTAGTTTTATTATATGACAGCAAGTTTGATAAATTTCCAAGAAAATTTCAGATGCATTGGCTGGGGCCATATGTGATCAAGGAGATTACTGATGGTGGAGCAGTTCAATTGGTGAAATTGAATGGAGATCCATTTCTCGGAAAGGTAAATGGCAGCCGATTGAAGCCATACACTGAGGATTCGGCTAGATGACTATATGATGGTATCATAGTCTCAGTGCTCCAGGTAGTTGCAAGGAGGTGAGAGAATATAAACTACACTGCCCGAGTTGTATAACTACACGATGAGGGGCCTGCGCGGGACAAACGGGTGTCACAGAGTCAGCGGACACGTGAAAGGAGCTGCGCTACGGGATGAGAGATGCGCAACATAGCCAGAAAGTGACTGTTACCATCAATGTTCATGATTTGATAGCGACAAAACAGGTAAGAGGAGTGGGGGGTGGGTGGGGAGACATTTAAGACTGAATTTAAGAGTGAGATATTTGAAAATTTGCCGCCAATCTAGCATTTATGAGAGGATTTTGGGGGAAACAGTAAAATTTGAATCCGAACTTGCCTATAAATTAGATATGGCTACCCAATGAGAGATACTTTGCATTCTGAGAGTTTACGTGTCGCACTATCCGGTGTGCATGAACCATGCGTTCTTTGACAATTTGGTGGATAGCTCTATGTTTGACAGGTTACTCGCGGAAACTCGGTAGCTTATTAGCAACTTCATGTTTGAACCCATGGAAAAAAAAAGTGCTGGAGGGTCTAATGCCTCTAAGGGAGCTTCCCCTAAGGTCATAAGTATGGAGGTGCCCACAACAGTGCCAAAATTGCCAAGGTCACCTAGGCCAAAGCCTACGCTGGCAGGAGATGTTCCCAAGCCAAAGAAGGATAAACAGAAGAAGATGCTGCGGGTGTGTGAGTCACCAAGGAAACATCAGAGGAAAGAAAATCCAACTGCGCTGGAAAAGGGAAAATTGGTTGACCTGGAGGGAAATGAGGGTGCAGGGGACATTGATATTGAAGGAGTAGACCTTATTTCATAGCTGCCAAAATACATCCCTCCAAGCCAAGGCAAGGTGAAGCTCCAAAACGACCCAGATGAGGGAAAGTTTCTTCTTAACACACCCCTGCTACCAGAAAACAAAACATTTGAAGGTTCACACTTGGTGCAAGTCACACACCTGAAGTTTGAAGATTGGGACTTGGGGGAAACTGACCAGTTCCCCCCACCTGGCTACCAATAATTTCATGCAGCGAGTATTCTACAAGGACTTTGGTGTCACTGCGCTGGAGCCGACGAAGTGTAGTCGTGGGGTAGAAAAGGCAGGATTGTTGAATCTAATATGGGTACCACATTACCACCATGCCCCCATAAATTTGACTATTATCAAACATTTACTGTGCCTGGTGCATGAAGGGTGCCTGTGATTGGAGGAGATGATCCCTATAATCGACATGCTGATCCATAGGATCACCTTACTACCACATTCAGGGCTAAATCCAGCCAAGGAATTTGGCAGAAAGACAGTCGAGCACGACCTCGCCGAGCAGATGAAGGAAACATTTAAGCTATCAAGACACTGCGCAAATATTAAATTTCAAGCATAATCGACCCTACGGTGAAGGTGGCTTCCCAGAGCTTGGTTGGCAAGGAAATGAGGAAGTGTCGAGTAGACGAGGTGCCGACACAAGTTGTTTCACTAGCAGCCTAGTGCGCGAAGGGTATACAATTAAACTGGGCGCGCTACCTTTGCAGCAAGTTCCTCGCGAACTACAGGGAGGCACAGGACTAGAGCAAGACATTTCACTACTCATGGCTCTTACGTTCGATTGTGCTGGTCACATGGAAGTTGCCGGAGGATAGGCTATGGGCCACAAAGGACACTGAGCAGGTCTGAGAGAGCAAGGTGTTTTGGGTATTGATGGAAATGAGAATTAATATGGCCATCAATCAGAAGCCACGATTGTCACCAACCATTTTTGAGTAGTTATTTGGGTACGCGGAGTTCAAAGCGGACTTCCACCAGATTTACATTTGGACGCGAAAGGACCCAGAACAAAAGTGGTATGATTTTGCATACCTCGCGACGGATGATGCAGTTGCAACTGTCCTTGAGCATTGGCCAACATATTAGCGCACAACATCCAATTTGTCCGCTGGGTCTAGTAAGTCTGCAAAAAAGTAGAAAAAGGAAACAACACGATTGAAAGTTTAGTAGTTGGATGAAAAGCGAAAGAAGGAGGCTGAGGCGAAGACACACATAGAAGAGGAGCGCACTGCCAAGGAATAGGGGGAAGAGCATGAATCTGACAGAAGTCATCAATCTCCTTCGCCACAGATAAAGGAAGAGGAACAATTAGAATAGGGCGGTGGAGATCTTGAAAGCACTCCCTTCCAGGTGAAGTGGAACAACGAATAGGAAAAATAAGGATTGCAGAAGAAGACCAAGGCCATTAAGTCATCACTAGACCTAATCACCTTGATAGAGGGCGACTTGGATGACATTGGGGACAAGGTAAGGGATACAACAACTACTGCAACAATTTGAGCAACAACAGAAGCAAGCACTGGGTTCCATACATACATGTCTGCGTGAGCTGCAGATCCAAACAACCAGACTACAGGCAAGAGTGGGGCAGAGCACGACAACCTCAACCAATTTAGCACTGGGGACAATGGAAATGATGGAGTTGGTTCACTCTTTAGATCTTTGGGCAGTCGTGCTGCCTGATGGAGCCTTGAGCATGGAGGCAGATGCTGAAAAGGCTACAGTCAGCACTTTGAGGAATGTGGGACTAGACTTGGCCACGCTCCCTAGTTAATTCCTTCACACCCTACAAGCAGGTGTGATCGAAGAACTTAAGGCCTGAGAGCAGCGCATGCTACACATGATCAATGAGCAGAAAATCAACAACGAATAGATATTTTTTGAGAAGACAACCACACTAGAAGCCTGGAAGAAGGTGCAGGGAAGAATGAGCACACCGCCGCGGTAGTAGCTGAAGCATGCAGAACTGTTCTAGAACTACATGTCTCGGAAAAAGCATCGGTAGAAGCCAAGATTTAGAAGTTGGTTGTAGGTGTGCATGATGCAAAGACTGCGATGGCCAAGGTTCAGTTTGAGATGAACTTGAAAATTATAGAGCTGGAGTTGAAGACACAACCTTCAACTCCACTAGAGGTCAAAGAACAATGTGAAATTGTTGTAAGGGATGGAGTCGTTGTAGTAGATGCCATGGTGGCGGAATGAACTGCACTCTTTAAGCAGTCCATGGACCTAATCATGGGTCGGCAGGAAGATCCTAACCTACAAAGGTTGAATACAGAGGCTCGGGAACTACAAAAACAGTATAACGAAGCAAAGGTGACAACGCACACCATCAATGTCACGCAAAGATTGGCCAAGTTGTAGAAGGCAAAGCAACTGCAAGAACATGTGGAAGAAGCACAACAGAAAGAGGAAGTCTTCAAGGCTAGATTGGGGCCTTTGCTGGATGAGGCCTTGTGATCTCTGCCACCATTGGGGATAAGTTGGCCAGTCTACAGAGATCCTAGAAGAAGATCTAGGAAGATAGCGTTGGACCAGCAACTGAGCAGCTAGTGGAACAAGTCAAGCAAGCAGCTACGCAGTGCACAGCTGAAATTGTAGTGGCACAAGTGGAGCTGTGAGGTCTTCGTAGTAAGATCTTCGCACCAGCAGAGTGACTCAAGGGCAAGTCATGATATTTGTGTTGGGGGCTTGTTGGGACAGGGTCCCCTAAGGTTAATTTTGGGGCAAAAGCCTAAGTTTTGGTGCAGAAAGCCCAAGTTTTTATGATGTAAAGTGTAAAGTCACCACAAGTTATGGTCACAGAGTGCGTAGATGTAAAGTGTCATAAAAAGGACTTTTACCCTTTGTTTATGTAAGTTGTGTCGACTTTAGTAGATCTACCCATGGTTCACGGACCATGGGATTGTATAAAAAGGGAAGTCTTAGAGAGTCTAAGGCAGTTCATGGAAGTTTTGAAGAAGAATGTAATGGGTCAATAGGAGCTAAGAGCGAAGAGTCTTAGAGTAGAAGAGAGGCTCTGTAGTTGTATGCATAGAGGCCTAGACTAGAGTCTACAGTTGAGTGCATAGACCCTTGCAGCTGAGTGCACAGGGTAGTTTTGAGTTTGTAAGCAAATCTGAAGTATCAATAAAGAGACTGTTCTGGAAATATCTATGTTTTACCCATTTACTTCTGTTATGAATGAGTGCATTTATGTTATGATGTTTACAGTTTAATGCTGTATTGATGCGTGAATATATATGTTTTACATTGTTATATGAACGCAAGTAATAATATCTGTTTACGCGAAGAATATTTTAATGCATGCTAAATATATCAAGACACTTAAGATGATCCAGGTAATAACAGACTTAGGAGTGATTACAGAGGTGTGTAAGTAGTTTATTCGCCTGTTTAGGGTCCACGAAAGACAATCGTAGACCTTTGCGAAGGCTTAGAGGCTAGTAAGAGGAAGTTATATCGATAAGCCTCGAGGGCTTGTTGATCTGTGTGAAGGAAAATAAAGGGGTACAAAACAACATCATAACCATCTCTGGGTGCGGAAACTTGGTTCTAGCATCCCCCCATACTACTTTGGGTGAGACTTCAGTCTGTGCTCTACGGATTGATGTCGAAAGGGCTAGTAGTGTAGGGATTTGATTGGCTAACTTAACGTTGAACCTGGGTCAGGACCCCCTAAGCCAAAAATAGGTATAGGAAAGTCAAAGAGTCAAAAGAAAATTGAAGAGCTCTTCTTGAGCCTATGTGTAATGTATATGGGTCAAACCAAATGTTTATAACAACCCTCCAAGACAAGCACAATCCTCTAGATGAAGTCGGCCAATAAATGAACTAAATAAAAGTCATGTCGGCTGTCAAATAGAGACACATATATTCACATTGACAGGTTGGCTAAATATGGGGATGAAACAACTATAAATACCCATCTAGGATATTTTCAAGTCATAGAGATAGATCTTGAATTCATCTGAGATTTTCAGATAAGATCATAGTGTTTCAGAGCTTTGGATGGGTACATGAAGTGAAGGAGAACAATCTCGGATTTGTATGAGATTTTTGGAAGTCTGGAGTAAGGATACCTATGAAATATCACTAATAATTACATGACAAAATCTTAGACACTCTGTAATTTAGGATAGGTGTAGGAAGCTCAGAATTTCAGATAGTTATAGTGGCTCAAGAAATCTCAGATGAGTGCATAATTTCAGTATTGCGGAGGGAGAAGAATCTTTGTGTTTCTCAATGATATCTGGCCTCCTCACAACACTGTCTCAACATGCTAAGACATAGTACCAGTATATGTGTGATGAATATCTCTCAGTACACTTTCTACATACCTCTGTCTTAGCATACAGTCTTGGCATACTTATGAAGAGGAGAGCCATGGAGAGACACTCTTTCTGTCAACATGCTCTCTATATAAAATCACAGTCTCGGCATAATCATGATGAAAATGATTCCAGTGATCTCACAATAATGCACTCTCTCTCATGAACACAATTATGACCTCAACATAGCTACAATCATGATCCTTAAGAAGACAAAGTCAAGACAGTGATGAAGATCTCTGTGAAGGTACAATCATGATGCAACAGTAATGAAGATCTCTGTAATGCACAGTAGTAATGGACTTAGTGGTGCAAAAATGATGATGATTTCAACGGTGACAAAGAAGAGGATTGGTGTCTTGGTATTGGAGTGGCTTCATAAGTCAAGGGTCATGGTCTTGGTATTTGTCAAATGGAAATCTCTATAAGAAGAATTATGTGCGGGTTTTCCTCTCAAAGAATGAGAGGTTTTGTCCCTGGAAGAATGCCAACTTCTTGTGTTCTTGTCTCTTTTTTTTGGAATCTATTTGATGAAATAAAGAAGACACACCCTAACAATAATAAATGAAGATTGGTATAAGAAGAAAAATTGAAAACATCTCACAAATAGTTATGATGCTAAGAAGAATTACATTAACTACATTTTCCCTAGATTCTTCAACATGGTATCAGAGCTAGGGTGTTAAAGTCAAAGGAAGGGCAACAAAAGAGACATACAATGACTAGTCTTTAAGAAGGGCATCAAAGCAAGGGCTTTGTCATGATTAAATGATTAATCCACAAAATCAGTCGACAAAAGCAAAGGATTTTATCAAAGAATGAAGTTTCGATCACAAGTACTTAGAAATCGGTGGCATCAGTTTCAATGCCTCTCACAGTCTTAGTCTATGTCATACCATAGGGATCTCAATATAGAATGAACTTGTTCATTGATGGATCTAAATACCATAAAATGATCATCATGGAAAGCAATATCAATACTCTATGGCTCTTCACAATGCTGCATACTACAAGGTTCCATAATCCACTTATGTGTTAGCAGGACAATTTTATCTCAAGTTTATCAAAAATTTTCTAATCATAAGAATCAGATGTATAAGTGGAAGAAAATTGAAGACAATAAGGAAGCTTCATACCATTAAATCAAGAATCTCATCTAGAGGAAGCATCAATGCATTTGTTTCAACCATCATCAAAGAAATCGAGGTGAATATTTCATCTTCAGATGACAAGTAAGTATCTTTTCAATTTATATATTTGGTTAAATGACTTCATGATTGCAAGGGCATTTATAGGTTGGATGGGTCATCAAGATTCCTTGCATGAAGAAGGAGGATAAACATATTCCTCTGAGTAGCTGAAGTCATTAAACATATCAATAGGTCTCCTCTAAGTTTATGGAAAGGGATGCTTATGAAATATCCCCTCAAATAGCAATATTGGAGACATCAAAGTGATGTAGGTGATAAACTCATTCTCTAAAGATGAAATAAATAAGGTCACATGGAATCTATTCTTTATGAAAGTAAAAAGAGTATCAAGGGATTGAGGATATCTTCATAAGATCCCATCTACAAGATCTAGGAAGGAAGATAATCATCATTGTTCCAATTGATAGGAAAGGTAACAAATGTCCATGAACAAGAAGGTTACCTCATTCAACAATTTGTGGTCTCTATGCTAGATAGAGAGATACAAGTTGATGGAAAAAATATTGAAGAACTCAACCATGTGCAAAAAGGAAAGGCAAGGTTGGTCCTCAAGCAAGACAAAATAACTATAGTTAAGATTCAATGCTATAGAAAGATTTTGGAAGCTCATATCACTGAAATATGGAGGAAGATGAAGGAAAGGGCTAAGGAAAGAGGGAGCAACAGATCTCCAATACGATCAAAATGGTATCCCTCACAAAAAGGGTCCTATCGTAAGCTCATAAATATTTAGATATGATCATGATAATAAAATGCATCATGGCATCATGAGAGCATTAGAGGCAAGAGGTCGTGGCATCACCATGGGAATAATGAAGGTCAAAATCCATGGTAGTCAAACACAAAGAATATAACTCTTGGAAACCTCATTGGACATTGAAGGAAATGAAGAAGTCATCCAGAATAGGTCTCATCGTACATCAAGTCAAAAGGAAAACATCTACTAGATGGGGATATACATGATCCTCAAGTTTCTTTGATAGAATCCTAGTCAGAGGATTCACTAATCTAGAAGAGGAAGCAAGTGTTTCACCAAGAACTCTAACCTATGGAATTCATGAATGATGTTATGATGACATAAGAAAAGAAGCAGATTAAGGGATTGACGATACTTCAATCAAGGAAGTTGTTGGAAGAAGCCTAGATGACCTAAAGGTAAAATGAGGTATGTATGCCTATATTTAATTTTATAATGTCATGTCGTATAGTTGCAGGTAACATGGATCATTACTTCTATCTTAAGAAGCATGTTCAAGAGAAAAAGGTTCTCCTCCTTTGAGAGGATGCAGGAAGGCATAAAGTCACACTAAGATGAAATCAACATAATATGTCCTCACACAAAGTATGAGGTGGTTGAATACAATTAAGAAACTTTGATTTAAATATCCTAGTAAAGGAATGTGTGAGGAAGGAAGAGATTGTGATATATGCAAGCATGATGAAGGAAATCAACATCCAAAGGACCAAGAATATTTGACTAAGAAATCTCCTAGAAAGATATGAAGACTCTGATGAAAGTATGGAAAAGATGGATACACTTGACAATGGATATGTTTGGAGATATGTCAACATGTATGCAGGATGCTGATACCTACATAAATATGTCATGATGAAGATCCATCTCGAAAGGTACGATTTAATTTAATGTTGTGTTTTGATTTCTTGAGTAATATCTAGATGAGTTCATGCAGGGCTACTGGAACAAGAATTGTAAATACAAGTACAACCAACATTCATGTGGTGGTTGGAAATTCCTAAAAGTAACATGATGAGGAAGAAATATCCATATGATGAAGGTTCCTTATATGTATCAAGGAGGCCACTTTCCATGAAGAAAGGAATGACATGACAAACCAAGAAGGAAAGTGATCGATGACCGATGCCATACAAGGAAGAAGATAAACTAAATTTCATAACATAAATGAAAGAAGTTGATCAAGCAGCCAAAGGACCAACAAAGAAGAAACTGCTAATGAAAAAGCAAAGTCCCTTGCTAAGAGGGAGCTTTGATAGGTCCTTGATGAAGAGGTATCTTGGATTGGGTCACTCTTAATTAAAAAGGAGTGATTGTTTTGTTTTTCTATTTCATGTGTCATGCAGTAGACCAGGACTAACAACTGTAAGTCTAGGTGAAGTCCATGAATGAAAAGGAAGACACATGATAGAAACAACATTCTTGCCTTAATCTGGGAAGAAAGAATGGGAGGATTGGCTAATCATCTGGCATCCGATCATCTTTGAGGATGTGTAGTGTATCCAATAGAAGAGTAGGCAAGAGGATCGATATTCTTTAAGGGTTGGGAACCCAAGATAAGAATAGTCCTAGAAGGTCATACTCAGTGAACACCTGGGTGGGTATGTACCTTGAGAGACAATGATGAAGGTGTCTATAGTAATTGGTCTCACCAACATTGTGATATGATCTGATGAGAGATAGATCTTTCAGTCAAGGCCTTGTTGTGGAAACAATGTTTTTTACCATGATGCTATACAGATGGGTTACCAATCTGATTCTTCTTATGAAAAATTCTTTAGATTGAGAATAACCAAGTACCATTGTAAATACCTAACTAGTTAAGAGGGAGTGTTGAAGAAAAGTGTCTAGAGGTCTAGGAAAGTCAAAGAGTCAAAATAAAATTGAAGAGATCTTCTCAAGCCTATGTGTAATATATATGGGTCAAACAAAATGTTTAGAACAACCCTCCAAGACAATAACAATCCTCTGGATGAATTTGGCCAACAAATGAACTAAATAAAAGTCATGCCGGCTGTCAAATAGAGACACATCTGTTCACACTGATAGGTTGGCTAAATATGGGGATGAAACAACTATAAATACCCATCTAGGGTATTTTCAAGTCACGGAGATAGATCTTGAATTCATTTGAGATTTTCAAATAAGATCACAGTGTTTCAGAGCTTCAGATGGGTCTAGGAAGTGCAAGAGAACAGTCTCGGATTTGTCTGAGATATTTGGAAGTTTGGAGTAAGGATACCTCTGAAATATCGCTAATAATTATAGGACATAATCTCAGACACTCTGTAATTTTAGATAGGTGCAGGAAGCTTAGAATTTCACATAGTTATAGTGGCTCAAGAAATCTTGTATGAGTGCAGAATTTCATTATTGCAGAGGGAGAAGAATCTATTTGTTTCTCAATGATATCTCGACCTCTTCACAACACTCTCTCAACATGCTAAGATGAAATCCCAGTATATGTGTAATGAAGATCTCTCAATACACTCTCGGCATACCTCTATATCAGCATACAGTCTTGGCATACTTGTGAAGATGAGAGTCACGGAGAGACACTCTTTGTCTCGACAGACTCTCTAGATACAATAACAGTCTTGGCATAATCATGATGAAAATGATTCCAGTGATCTCACAATAATGCACTCTATCTCATGAACACAGTTATGACCTCAGCATAGTTGCAGCCATGATACCAGTCATGATCCTAATGAAGACAAAGTCAAGACAATGATGAAGATCTCATTGAAGGTACAATCATGATGCAATAGTAATGAAGATCTCCGTAGTGCAGTAGTAATGGAATCAGTGGTGCAACAATGATGATGATCTCAACAGTGACAAAGAAGAGGATTTGTGTCTTGGTATTGGAGTGGCTTCATAGGTCAAGGGTCATGGTCTTGGCATTCATCAATTGGAATCTCTATAAGAAGAATTATGTGTGGGTTTTCCTCTCAAAGAGTGAGATGTTTTGGCCCTGGAAGAATGCCAACTTCTTGTGTTATTGTCTCTTTGTTTGGGTAGCTATTTGATGAAATAAATAAGACACACTCTAAAAATAATAAGTGAAGATTGGTATAAGAAGAAAAATTGAAAACACCTTAGAAATAGTTATGATGCTAAGAAGAATAACATTAACTACATTTTCCATAGATTATTCAATAATAAATATGTTTCATTCCTTAATGAATATATGTTGGAGTTTTTTACATGATCCTTAGTTTGACAGAGGTCAATTTTAGGTTTTTTTTTTTTTTGGGGGCGGGGGGGGGGGGTTAGTTGTTAAGACCACTATTTCAAACAAGCTGTAACTTTTTCTATTACTTGCTCGCTTTCTCAAAAATAAAGGTGATGCTACGAACACTAATTTTTAATTTAGGTGTTGATTTTAATATTTTTATTTGCACTTTTATATAAATTTAAAGTCATGGTAAAAAGTTGTTAACTTTCTAATATTGAGAAAAAAAGTGCTATCAGAAAAAAAAAGTGCTATCAGTAGCACCACTTTTTGATTCAGGGGTTGATTTTGGTGTTTTTGATGTAAAAGTAGGGGTTTTGAGGATTAGAGTTCTTGTTTTGAGGTCACAGTTATTGTTAAATTGGTTACTATGTTTGACATATGCATCCTGGAGTAAGATGAGTTGCATTTTCTTGCATTCTAGGCTAATGCACATACTTTTGTAAGTTAGAAACTGTCTTCTCAACATAAAAATATCCTACAACCATGGAGGTGTGAGCTTCTTTGATAAGTTGCAATTTTCCACATTTAAAAACAAAGATCATGTCTAGTTTGTAGAGAAATCCATTTTGGATATGATAGTGTTATCATCACCTCCTTTTACATGTATTTGGTCTGTTTATATTGAGATATATATTTAAATTTTTCGTCTTCCATGTATAACTCTTTGTACATATCATGGGTAAAAGGTTTCATGTGCATAAGAGTTCCCAAAGTTGTAATCATTGATGTGGGTGGCCTTAAAAGAATGTTTGCCAAATTATTAATGCTCTCCTTTTTATACTTTATGGCTAGATGATTTTTTTGCAAAAACCCCATCCACTTATAGTGTCTGGTTTGTTGAAGCTTATTGTGGGTGCGTAAGCATTAGTATTGCTGGTAAATAATGTGGATAGTGGTTTCCTTGCCTATATAATTGTGCTTCCACTTCACAATTTGAAGTAGGCGATAAATTTTCTTATTGTACATATGGTAGTGCAGGACCCCACTATGAAACATTCTAGAACAATACCATATTGACATACCTCCTTTTGTCGATATGACTCCCAAAACATATACACTTGTATTCCTCTCCACTTTGAAAATTTTCTATTAATTAAACTTTTAGTTGATTCTACCCCCATTGGAAAGTATTACCACTAGCCATTATGGCATGACATGGTGTAGCTATAATTGAAAATAATGCTATAAGCTTTTGTAGGTATTATGTTGCTCCAACAAAGATCTTAATGTTAGTGACATTAGTGGGAACTAATCACTTGAGGATAATCTCCATATTTATGTGATCTATCTTGAGTTACCCTCCACTAGTAACACACCCCAAATACACAAATGAATGAAGAGAAAATTCACATTTCTAAAGGCTAGTTACCGGCCAATGTTTTTTGAGAACCTCTAACACTTATGTGAGATATGAGATATGCTCTTACTAAGTAGAAATATAAAAAAATATATCATGTAAGTACACCAATACATATGAATTTAGATAGGGACATAATATATCATAAATTCATAAATGTAGTTGGTGCATTATATAAACTAAATGACATTATCATCCATTCATATAGACCTTGATCTATCTTAAGGGAGGCCATTTATGTTTCTTTTTGTTTAAATCTTACATAGTTGTATCTTGATTTAAAAACCAACTTGGTGTAGTACTTGGTGCATTGAAAATGGGCCCATGAATCATTGATCTTGGGCATAAGGTATTGATTCTTGAGGATGATCTTGTTCAAAGATCCATAGTTTATTCAAATTCCCTAAATCCCATACTTCTTGGGTACTATGATGATAGGTTACCCAAAAGGTGAGGCACTTTGTTGAATTACTACTTTCTCCAGTAGTTATTGCAATTGTTTCTTCACTTGATTTGCTTCTATGATGGATTGTTTTTACAACTCGATATTTTTCTATGGTGAGGCAGGCAACCATTGGATATGATGCTCCCCTTCCCTTTGAGATGGTAACCCTTTAGGCTTCTGAAAAAATTATTTGTATGCATTCAACAACTCCTTCAATTGACATTATTTCTCTTTAGTACATTCCTCTAGAGATTCCTTTACTTTCCGTAATTCATCTCTTGGTTGATTCCATCTTAAGAAAAGAAATACAAACTTCCAATTGGAGCTGATAAAATTTTTGGCTTGACTAGAATTTACTAGATAGATCTTGGATTTACCTTTTTGTGCATTGATGATAAAATACTACCCATCCTTGATCAACAAGTACTAGTTCACTGCCCTCCCTCATATGCATGTATGTGCTACCAAACCCTACACTACACACATAAAGTGGTACTATATCTATGCCCACCTCATTGATATAGTTTGGATTTATAAAAAAAATGATCTTGCAATATTTAGAGACATTGAAATATGTATTGTTATTTACCCATCCTAATAGACATGGGTTAGGACGATTATAAATTCTTATTCAAGATTTCTTATTATATCTTTTGCAATCTGGTTGGCCAATGAAGCATAAACAAATAAAGCAATCACCTTTGTCTTTTTAACATGGATCTTAATATGGAAGAGTTTAGTCATATTCTTCTCTTCCTTGTGATGAAGGCTACTCAAGTTCGCCTCCTTTTGCACGCTAATGTGTACAATAGTTTCACCTAAATCCATGTTGATGTCCATTTTTTGCTTAAATACATGGCTAGGAGGTTTCTCTTCTTAGGATTCTTGTTATACTTCTTTGAATTTATCTCTTGATGTCACTTTCAACACTCATTTTTACTATAATGGCTATTTTTATGCTTATATTGATGTGTAGTGGCCATTGTTTTTGTCATTTCCTTTTGTTGTGGCCAGCAACAACCCCCCCCCTTTTGTTCAAACTAGTATCGACCACGATGCTAGAATGAATGGGGACCCTTAGTTACATTTCAAAAAAAAAAAAGAATAATAATAATAATAAAGATTTCTTTTGAAATTGCAAGCATCCGCTTAGGAAAGGTTTCTTGGACAACTTAAGCCTAAACCTGTGTTCATAAAAGCAAATCTTCAAGGTCGCAGCACGAAAGGGTAAGAAACGCCCGCATTTCCCTTCTAAAGGCCAATATGCACATCATCTCGGCATTAATAAACCACGTCGCATCGCAATACGTTAACATCCATAGACAAAAGCAGATGAGTCCGCTGATTTGCGATATTGCGATGGCGCGATCGCACATCGCAGAAATGAGGCGGGGTACGTTAGCAAACATTGAACCATTGCGATTCGCGATGTTGCGATGCTGCGATATGCGATATTGCGATCGCTACCGTTTGCGATCGCGCGGCATGCAGGATGCGTTGGCAGGTCATAAAAGCACCTTGATACGACTCCTTCGGGCACACCACCCAAAGAAAATCCACTTACTATAACCTGACTTGAGAATTATTGTGCTTTTAATGTTAGTAATGAATTAGTTGTCAGTTATTAAGTGGCATAAAGACGCGTGCCTTAATGCGGATTTACTTCACGTAAGGTGGCGTATCTGATCTATCTCTTGCATTCAAAACTCTCCCATCACCTTTTTTGATCAATCTTTCCATTTCTCTCGTAACCTGCAGGAGTGAAGTGCGAAGGCAAAAATCAAACAGAAACGATAAGCAAGATGGGGAAGAAGAACAAAGATCAGAGCTCAGAAACAAGAGAAAAGACCAAGGAGATGGCGCCCCTTTACACAGATACCGCATGCAATAAAGATGCAGGAATTTCCACATGGGAAAGCATGTATAGACTGTTGGAGGAAGAAAACCCTAGAATAATCAAGGCAACTGCTGCTGTCGTAGATGCACCACGCTCTTCAGAAGCATCCCTGGAAGATCTAGCGTGCTCTTTCCTCCACAGAATAGCATCAAGGCCGAAGATCCTACCGTATACGGACATGATCAAGTGCGTTTTAGATGACGCAGAGCTGCATCATAGGCAACTCAAAATCAAAGGACATGGGCTCGTAGGATCGTTCGCGGCTCAAGACCTGAAGCTCATGTATCACCTTCCCGAACCTCAAATGATCTACAATGCAGATTTTGTTAGGAAGTTCGCAGCAGAGAATCCGAACCTATCAGACACTACCAAAGAATGGTCGAAAAGGGATGAACCACTGAAGAAAGATAAGAACGGTATGTATAGCACCGGTTCCCTTACTTCTCCGTATTGTTTTGCTGCAGCCATGCTCTGTAGGCTATTCGGCAAGCCTGATATCAATAAATTTCCATCTGAATGGCTACTGTTAATTGATGCTGCGACTAACTCCGAGGTAATAGATTGGGCCAAAATCCTTTCTGACACTCTATACACGGCCATTCTTCACTATCGTTCTAAAAGATCCTTCTCCCAAAGGTTTTATCCCCCTTTTTATATGTCTGCCTACATAATGGACTCTATCTGTTATGTGTCTAAATTCCCCACTATGGGCTGGCAATGGACTACCCAGGACCCATTGCCCATTCATGTCTACCATAAAGTCTTGTGGGATTCTCAGTTTGCCCCCCATTTTTACCAGATTTGCCACGGGCTCATACTGCCCATCCATAGAATGATATATGATAAAGACCCTCCGAGATGCTCTCCCGAAGCACAAAACGACATCACCTCCGTAGCAAGATGGTTTGGAGAAGAATGGTTTACCTACATTCGAGTTTTTGGAAGCACACTACCTCCTCATGTCCTACCCTTGTACATCCCAGATAAATTGTTGGCCCGAGAGATCGCTTATCAGACTTGTTCTGAAGGTGGTTTAACTAAGGACCTAAAGAACAAAAAGAAGGCCATTTGGCCTCCATTCCCCGTCACATGTGGGGCCTTCTCTTTATTCGATGTGGGACACGCTTTTGGTGAGGTGGAGAATGTGACGTGTCTCCAACTATTTAAACTCCCACCAAGGCCATTCGACCCAAATAAAGTCGCCCAGGAATTTACAACTAGCGTCAGGATAAGTGTGTTCTTTGGACAGAAAGATCCGTTTGACGACCTCTTTCAGAGTAAGAACTCTATCAAAGAAGTTTTGCAAGAAGCTCAGTCAAGGTTGTCCCCAGACAACCTCCGGAAATTCAAGTTGTATAGAGAAAGAAGGCTGGCTAACATTCCACTGGAAGTGCTGCGGATAGCTGCCAGAGAACCGACTCCAAGCGTCAGCCTCAGTGAACACTCCAACGCCTCCAAATCTGATTCCAGTGCCGTAAAAGAAATATCTCCAGATCCTGAAGAGTCTGTCCACAAAGAAGACAAGAACGAAGAAACAATCAAAGACACGGCTCAGTCAAGTTCGATGGCTCAGCAGCAAGTTGCCGTCTCGCCACCAAGAGGAATCCCCCCTCCCATCACTGAAGCACCTCTGGTCACAGCAGAACTAGATAAAGAATGGGAGACCTTCAATGAACTGATAAATCTTGAAGGCCAAGTCCCGCAAACACCCGTGAGCAATACTCAGGTGGTGCAAGAGGTCTTCTCAACCATAGTCAGTGGTACCGTAGAGACGGAGCATCTCTCTATAGCTCCATCCTCAGAACTTCTACTCGGCGTGGAAGAAATCCCTCCACTAGACGTATTTTACAGTCCACAGCACAAGGCAGTTGTGAGAAGACAAAGAAAGAAAAGGAAGCTTGAAAATGCACTGGCTCAGAATGCTGAACACCTAGATGTCTTGTGGAAAGACCCGAATAACAATCCAACAGAAAATCTCACGAAATTGTCTCAAATTGCGGGAGCATATGCTTCTGCAACTATCGACAAGGCCTCTGAAGTTCAACAGCTTCTAAGAGAACGTGAAAGTCAAATACAACTGCTGCAACAACAGTTGCGACAAGCCAATGAGAACGCTGAAGCCTCCAAGCAGCTTGAAGAGTTACAAGAAAGCTTTCGCCAGATGCAGGTGAGCCACCAAAGAAGTATTGAAGAAAAAGAAAAACAGCTGCAGACGGTGCAAGAAATGCATAAGGATGAACCCAAGCTGACAGAGTTTATTTCAGAGTCCATCGGCTTGAACGACCAGTTGTCACAGCAACAGGAGGAAATGATACGCAAAATATCACAGTGGAGGGAGTTTTGTGAAATAAGCGACAGGATCACCAGCCAAGTAGTGGAACTACGGAATGACTATGACCAGGCCAACAAAAGAATAACAGAATACCTGGCTTGGAAAAATGACGAGGAAGGGAAAAGAGCAGGGGCACCCAAGATTAATGAAAATCATAAAGAACTGCTCTTTAACAAGTGGGACGAGCAAATAACACAGGCGGAGCAGGCGGCAGAGTTAGCGGCAACACAGGCGACCATACTTATCGATTGTGTAAATGAAAATTTACACAGGGCCAACTTAGTTTCAGAATCCACTCCGGGGTACCTACCAATCGCATCGCAACTGGAGGCTGAATGGAAGCAGAAAGCACAGGAAAATGGGGAGACAATCCGAGCATTATCGAGGCTAAACTGGGAAAGTTACTGGACTTACTTAGTTAAGCCCCACAGCCAATGCATGACAGTAAGGTGCATCATGAACGCGGCCGAGAAAGTAGCGCCAGCTCTTATGGATGCTGTTTTCGCAGCCCAACTAAGCACGGAAGTCGGCCAACCGACTCTTCTCAAGCCCATGCTTGAAAACTGCAATTTCAGAGACCAGATTAAGAAGTAATTTCAATTTAGAAAGTTGTTTTTCTTTTTGTTTTACAGAATTAGAAAAAGGACGGTCATTTGAGAGCCGTATCCTAAAATTTTGTAATAATACTATTATTAGGATTAGATAGTAGTATTTTAACCCTTCTCATTGCATTGGAGAAGGGTCCAGATATTTGTCAAAAACTTGTCCTCAGAACATGCACTTCTGCACCCTCAAAGGAGGTTTTGATGAATGGAAGGATCGTGATTTATTTATGTTTGCATTCTTATGTCTGCTACTGATGTTGCACTTCTGTACTCTTGGTAGATGTTAGAAGCAAGTAGAAGTAGATCGTTATTGTTTGAAGTCTATGGGTAAGAATTAGTCATCAATGGTACTTTTATCTCTTGATTAATTTCTGCTTGTATTCTTAAAACGATATACAGCTGATATTGTTTGCATGTTAATGTATGAATATATAAGTTATCATTTGGCACTTCTGTACGGCGGATTTGTCTATTCATGTTCAATATGCGAATGATTTGATTATGCGATGTGTTGTTCACAACCACTCTGTCTAACTTCTTATGCAGAATGGTTTATCTTTATTGATTTATATTCTAATATCGGTTGAATGATCTTTATCACCAGCTGCTGTTAGAAATCTTTCTAGATCGCATGCTAAAAGAAACATCCCGGGTTAATGTAAATTCTGTGTGTTGTTTTCATTTGATTATAGTAATTTAGGCTCAATTTTGTAAGATAGATTTACAGTAGTCTTTAGAACGTTTCTTAGAAGTAACCTAACCAAAATTCCACACACACACATATACACATCCCATGCATTGGGAAGCTGGTCCTGTTATCCCCAGTCGGACCCGCTACTCCAAACGGGCAAGGAGCCGCCAACCAGGTTCCGGACCGGGTGGGTATCCCCCTTGTTGTTGACCCGACCTCGGGCCACTCAACATTTCTGGCGCTAGAAGGAGGGCCTGAGCATATTGTCTGTTCGGATATGTTTAAAACTAGAAGTCCTGGAAAAGGATGTCTACTCACAGAATTCCCATTTGGAGTTGCATCCAGGTTCCTACATCTTCCAACACTCCACCGGACGTGGTAAGACTATTATCTCAGGTAAAATTTAATGGTGAGAATAATTCTTCTGCATTTCATCACACCTTACAGTTCATTCATAGAGTCTCTAGTGCTGATATTCAGAAAATTGACGAAGGCGTTCTGTGCAGGATTTTTACTCTCACGTTCACAGCAGAAGCTAGGAGATGGTGCAGGAACCTCCCAACTGCATCAGTCCACAGCTGGGACCAACTTGTTAGAGCTTTCATCTTAGAGTTTGATTGCTATGAATACGACCAGGTATACGATGAGATCGACCATCTGCGGAAACAAGACGAGCCCGTAAGGGATTTCAATATACGATTTCATCTTAAATGTCTACAATATGATCTTGAAGATGAACTCACTGATGAAGAATCTTCGGATTATGATGAGTGTTTCCCACCTCCTGCACCTGATCAGACAGAATTTAGCCTAGGAGTTTTGCATGCTCTAACATCAGAAAACGCAGGCGAAAGTACTGAGGGGGAAGGTGCCTTGACATCAGAAGTTGACTTTAATGTAAAGTCAGACAACATCATTTCAAATCAACAACTCCTGGTGCCAAGGTTAGATCCACCTACTGTTTCTCTTTCGAAAAGTATCGACGCAAAAAGGTACGATCTAAAGCCCGATGCTTATTGTGAATCTGATGAACGAGATTTGTTTGATGATTTTAAATACATTGTTCCAGATCAACATTTTTCTCTTTACCCCGATGTTTTTTGTAATGACAATCTTCTCCCTCATAGTATCAAGTCTATTCCAATAGAGGGCTATTCAAACGAGACATCACTGGGTTTCCAAAATAAAGAGACCACTATATCACAGTCTACGATTCATATCTAACAAGAGTTGCCTCATCTCCCTTGTCTAAAAACATATAATGAAAAAGAGGAACCTAGGGAAAATTGTGAAATCTTTCGTGATAGTTGCTTTGATATTTGTGATGATATTGAATTGTCGCAAGTAACTCAACTAGGGTCTGGTTATAAGAAACATCTTAGATCAGAAACTGCTTTATCTGACCCTCATCTCAAAGCAAAATCTCATTTGAATAATTTCACTGTCCGAAGCGATACTCCTATCTACGATTCATATCCAGAGGAGATCTCCATCCCTGATCGCAATCATGATTCAATTCCTGATTCACAGAACCCGGCCAGTTCTTGTGAAAAACACAGAGTTTCAAGTAGCTCCCAGATGTGCGACACCACTGTATATATAGCTACCCAATCTTTTCTTTCTCACTTATTTTCTTTGTGTACGAAATCGAATCTCTCTTTAAAACTCCAAAATTTTGATAGATTAGATTTTGGCGATTTATGTATAAAAGCTTTCATTCCAAACGAGATCGCTAAACACTCAGAATTAACAAAAGACGGGTCACAAGCCACCCAAATCGAAGAACATATCTCACAGATTGGCTTGCTGTCCTTTCCATCGAAAGATCACCCATTCACAAAAGAAATTCATCCCAATTTCTGTGATCCAATAGGTATTCAGTTGGAAGAAACCTATCACAAGAAAATAAAATCAAACAAGATTCCAACTGGATTCATGATTCCCTATCCCCTAAACAACAAGTCCTATCCATGGGGAATTCGATTCATTTTTTTTATCCTGAGGCAATCTATGCGACTAGGAATAATAATGAATCGTTGCTTCCACTGGAAATACCATTTCTCTTAGCTATTTCCTGCACATAATTAGAATAGGAGTAGGAGTAGTTTAGCTAAAGTTATTAGTTTTGCTTCCAATAATTGATAGGCAAAATTAGTTATATTCTCTACATAACCCCAGAGAATGGCTGCCTCTCCCAAATAAAAGTTTGTTCTGGCAAAGCAATATTTGACGTTTGCGAAAGAAACCCTGTCTCTGTTAAAGATTTTGGAATTTCGGCTCTTATGAACAACTAAGCTTGTGGGAATTCGGTCTTTATTGTCAATAGATCTTTAACCTGGAAGATGGTGTTAGAATTCAAACCCAGAAAATTTTAAAGAAAGCTATCTCAGTGAGGAATTCGTGTTAGATCAGCACAATAAAAGGTATCAATATTAGAATAAAGGTTCTCTGTGAAAACAGCCATTATCAAAAGTAGCCCTATCATTGTCGTCCAGAACTTTCTTAAGGAAAGAGAATTTGACTTCCTCCCTGCTGAAGAAGAATGCAACGATTCAGGAGAATAACCCGAAAGGATGCTATATCTCGAAGAATAAGAGGTCTCATCACGAGCCGACTTATCATGATCACATATATTATAACTTGCTGACTTTGCCAAAACTGTCTACCAAAACAGGGCAACGACTCAAGATTGTTGCGATCAAAAGACAAGGGCTCTCATCACGAGCCAGCTTGTTCAGCAAAAGTATAAATCAAGTGAATGACTGTGTCATAATTTGGCCACCAAACCAAGACATTGTTCTTTTGAGGATTTATTTAAAAAAAAAAAAAAAAAAAAAAGCATCAAGAAAGGTATAATTCTTCTGAAAAAGTTGCAAGAAACTGAGGCAGGATAAAGGATCATTCCTGGATAATAGGTAACCCTGTCGAGGCTATGGACGCCTGCTGGCAGCAGTGGATCTACCTGCGACAAAGGGACATTCTTTAAAAAGCGGCTGATACATAGAGAACACTTTATTTTTATGTTCTACAAGACCAAGTAATAATTGATCTAAACTCGAAAACAACCTGGGAATGCAAGTAATTGGAATAGAATGGGGCGAAGACAAAACATCATTGACGCTTTAAAGTATTATTTCTCTTATCCTCTTATAATAAAGTTCGAATTCCCTGAGAAATTTTTTTCGAAAAGGGTCTGAAAACGTCAATAGAAAAAGAGCAGAGATAACTGGTTCTCCCAAGTGAATCGCCAATTGTTGTGGCCAGCAACAACCCCCCCCCCTTTTGTTCAAGTATCGACCATGATGCTAGAATGAATGGGGACCCTTAGTTACATTTCAAAAAAAAAAAAGAAAAATAATAATAATAAAGATTTCTTTTGAAATTGCAAGCATCAGCTTAGGAAAGGTTTCTTGGACAACTTAAGCCTAAACCTGTGTTCATAAAAGCAAATCTTCAAGGTCGCAGCATGAAATGGTAAGAAACGCCCGCATTTCCCTTCTAAAGGCCAATATGCACATCATCTCGGCATTAATAAACCACGTCGCATCGCAATACGTTAACATCCATAGACAAAAGCTGACGAGTCCGCTGATTTGCGATATTGCGATGGCGCGATCGCACATCGCAGAAATGAGGCGGGGTACGTTAGCAAACATTGAACCATTGCGATTCGCGATGTTGCGATGCTGCGATATGTGATATTGCGATCGCTACCGTTTGCGATCGCGCGGCATGCAGGATGCGTTGGCAGGTCATAAAAGCACCTTGATACGACTCCTTCGGGCACACCACCCAAAGAAAATCCACTTACTATAACCTGACTTGAGAATTATTGCGCTTTTAATGTTAGTAATGAATTAGTTGTCAGTGATTAAGTGGCATAAAGACGCGTGCCTTAATGCGGATTTACTTCACGTAAGGTGGCGTATCTGATCTATCTCTTGCATTCAAAACTCTCCCATCACCTTTTTTGATCAATCTTTCCATTTCTCTCGTAACCTGCAGGAGCGAAGTACGAAGGCAAAAATCAAACAGAAACGATAAGCAAGATGGGGAAGAAGAACAAAGCTCAGATTTCAGAAACAAGAGAAAAGACCAAGGAGATGGCGCCCCTTTACACAGATACCTCATGCAATAAAGATGCAGGAATTTCCACATGGGAAAGCATGTATAGACTGTTGGAGGAAGAAAACCCTAGAATAATCAAGGCAATTGCTGCTGTCGCAGATGCACCACGCTCTTCAGAAGCATCCCTGGAAGATCTAGCGTGCTCTTTCCTCCACAGAATAGCATCAAGGCCGAAGATCCTACCGTATACGGACATGATCAAGTGGGTTTTAGATGACGCAGAGCTGCATCATAGGCAATTCAAAATCAAAGGACATGGGCTCGTAGGATCATTCGCGGCTCAAGACCTGAAGCTCATGTATCACCTTCCCGAACCTCAAACGATCTACAATGCAGATTTTGTTAGGAAGTTCGCAGCAGAGAATCCGGACCTATCAGACACTACCAAAGAATGGTCGAAAAGGGATGAACCACTGAAGAAAGATAAGAACGGTATGTATAGCACCGGTTCCCTTACTTCTCCGTATTGTTTTGCTACAGCCATGCTCTGTAGGCTATTCGGCAAGCCTGATATCAATAAATTTCCATCTGAATGGCTACCGTTAATTGATGTTGCGACTAACTCCGAGGTAATAGATTGGGCCAAAATCCTTTCTGACACTCTATACATGGCCATTCTTCACTATTGTTCTAAAAGATCCTTCTCCCAAAGGTTTTATCCCCCTTTTTATATGTCTACCTACATAATGGACTCTATCTGTTATGTGTCTAAATTCCCCACTATGGGTTGGCAATGGACTACCCAGGACCCATTGCCCATTCATGTCTACCATAAAGTCTTGTGGGATTCTCAGTTTGCCCCCCATTTTTACCAGATTTGCCACGGGCTCATACTGCCCATCCATAGAATGATATATGATAAAGACCCTCCGAGATGCTCTCCCGAAGCACAAAACGACATCACCTCCGTAGCAAGATGGTTTGGAGAAGAATGGTTTACCTACATTCAAGTTTTTGGAAGCACAGTACCTCCTCATGTCCTACCCTTGTACATCCCAGATAAATTGTTGGCCCGAGAGATCGCTTATCAGACTTGTTCTGAAGGTGGTTTAACTAAGGACCTAAAGAACAAAAAGAAGGCCATTTGGCCTCCATTCCCCGTCACATGTGGGGCCTTCTCTTTATTCGATGTGGGACACACTTTTGGTGAGGTGGAGAATGTGACGTGTCTCCAACTATTTAAACTCCCACCAAGGCCATTCGACCCAAATAAAGTCGCCCAGGAATTTACAACTAGCGTCAGGATAAGTGTGTTCTCTGGACAGAAAGATCCGTTTGACGACCTCTTTCAGAGTAAGAACTCGATCAAAGAAGTTTTGCAAGAAGCTCAGTCAAGGTTGTCCCCAGAAAACCTCCGGAAATTCAAGTTGTATAGAGAAAGAAGGCTGGCTAACATTCCACTGGAAGTGCTGCGGATAGCTGCCAGAGAACCGACTCCAAGCGTCAGCCTCAGTGAACACTCCAACGCCTCCAAATCTGATTCCAGTGCCATAAAAGAAATATCTCCAGATCCTGAAGAGTCTGTCCAAAAAGAAGACAAGAACGAAGAAACAATCAAAGACACGGCTCAGTCAAGTTCGATGGCTCAGCAGCAAGTTGCCGTCTCGCCACCAAGAGGAATCCCCCCTCCCGTCACTGAAGCACCTCTGGTCACAACAGAACTAGATAAAGAATGGGAGACCTTCAATGAACTGATAAATCTTGAAGGCCAAGTCCCGCAAACACCTGTGAGTAATACTCAGGTGGTGCAAGAGGTCTTCTCAACCATAGTCAGTGGTACCGTAGAGACGGAGCATCTCTCTATAGCTCCATCCTCAGAACTTCTACTCGGCGTGAAAGAAATCCCTCCACTAGACGTATTTTACAGTCCACAGCACAACGCAGTTGTGAGAAGACAAAGAAAGAAAAGGAAGCTTGAAAATGCACTGGCTCAGAATGCTGAACACCTAGATGTCTTGTGGAAAGACCCGAATAACAATCCAACAGAAAATCTCACGAAATTGTCTCAAATTGCGGGAGCATATGCTTCTGCAACTATCGACAAGGCCTCTGAAGTTCAACAGCTTCTAAAAGAACGTGAAAGTCAAATACAACTGCTGCAACAACAGTTGCGACAAGCCAATGAGAACGCTGAAGCCTCCAAGCAGCTTGAAGAGTTACAAGAAAGCTTTCGCCAGATGCAGGTGAGCCACCAAAGAAGTATTGAAGAAAAAGAAAAACAGCTGCAGACGGTGCAAGAAATGCATAAGGATGAACCCAAGCTGACAGAGTTTATTTCAGAGTCCATCGGCTTGAACGACCAGTTGTCACAGCAACAGGAGGAAATGATACGCAAAATATCACAGTGGAGGGAGTTTTGTGAAATAAGCGACAGGATCACCAGCCAAGTAGTGGAACTACGGAATGACTATGACCAGGCCAACAAAAGAATAACAGAATACCTGGCTTGGAAAAATGACGAGGAAGGGAAAAGAGCAGGGGCACCCAAGATTAATGAAAATCATAAAGAACTGCTCTTTAACAAGTGGGACGAGCAAATAACACAGGCGGAGCAGGCGGCAGAGTCAGCGGCAACACAGGCGACCATACTTATCGATTGTGTAAATGAAAATTTACACAGGGCCAACTTAGTTTCAGAATCCACTCCGGGGTACCTACCAATCGCATCGCAACTGGAGGCTAAATGGAAGCAGAAAGCACAGGCAAATGGGGAGACAATCCGAGCATTATCGAGGCTAAACTGGGAAAGTTACTGGACTTACTTAGTTAAGCCCCACAGCCAATGCATGACAGTAAGGTGCATCATGAACGCGGCCGAGAAAGTAGCGCCAGCTCTTATGGATGCTGTTTTCGCAGCCCAACTAAGCACGGAAGTCGGCCAACCGACTCTTCTCAAGCCCATGCTTGAAAACTGCAATTTCAGAGACCAGATTAAGAAGTAATTTCAATTTAGAAAGTTGTTTTTCTTTTTGTTTTACAGAATTAGAAAAAGGACGGTCATTTGAGAGCCGTATCCTAAAATTTTGTAATAATACTATTATTAGGATTAGATAGTAGTATTTTAACCCTTCTCATTGCATTGGAGAAGGGTCCAGATATTTGTCAAAAACTTGTCCTCAGAACATGCACTTCTGCACCCTCAAAGGAGGTTTTGATGAATGGAAGGATCGTGATTTATTTATGTTTGCATTCTTATGTCTGCTACTGATGTTGCACTTCTGTACTCTTGGTAGATGTTAGAAGCAAGTAGAAGTAGATCGTTATTGTTTGAAGTCTATGGGTAAGAATTAGTCATCAATGGTACTTTTATCTCTTGATTAATTTCTGCTTGTATTCTTAAAATGATATACAGCTGATATTGTTTGCATGTTAATGTATGAATATATAAGTTATCATTTGGCACTTCTGTACGGTGGATTTGTCTATTCATGTTTAATATGCAAATGATTTGATTATGCGATGTGTTGTTCACAACCGCTCTGTCTAACTTCTTATGCAGAATGGTTTATCTTTATTGATTTATATTCTGATATCGGTTGAATGATCTTTATCACCAGCTGCTGTTAGAAATCTTTCTAGATCGCATGATAAAAGAAACATCCCGGGTTAATGTAAATTCTGTGTGTTGTTTTCATTTGATTATAGTAATTTAGGCTCAAGTTTGTAAGATAGATTTACAGTAGTCTTTAGAACGTTTCTTAGAAGTAACCTAACCAAAATTCCACACACACACACATACACATCCCATGCATCGGGAAGCTGGTCCCGTTATCCCCAGTCGGACCTGCTACTCCAAACGGGCAAGGAGCCGCCAACCAGGTTCCGGACCGGGTGGGTATCCCCCTTGTTGTTGACCCGACCTCGGGCCACTCAACACCTTTCTAGTTCTTCCTCCTTTTCTTAGAAAAATTTTGTTGGTATTTCTATTTGGAACCACATGCCTATCCTTTCTTATTTCCTATTTTCTTTAGGAGTTATGCTTACGGATAGGGCTCAACAACTATCCCAGGTTTAAAGTGCAATAATTGCTTTCGTAAGTGATTATGTAGACCACCAAATACATGATGAGTATGTTTGAGTCCTTGAGAGATATACCCATTATAATGGACATTTTTTTTGAGCTTAATTATATACTCTTACAAATTTTGCATGTTCCCTCACTTGAAGTGATGAAAATGGATCCATTGATATTTGGAATATCTAACAAGGTGGAATTGAGACTTGATGAGTGATTTAAACAATAATCTAGGTTTTACAAAGAATGAAATAAAAGGCACGATAGGAAATAGAACACACACAAAGAAATATAGCAAAGAGTGTTGAAATATTGTTATAGATATATTTGGGCATCACTCCCTCATATCAGACCAGTACAAATAGGGCTCATCAAACCCTAATCCAATTGCTACATTCCCTAGACAAGTCATCATATTCAGTGTTTTCATCCATGAAAGTTTCCTAGTTTGAAACCCTGCTGAAATGCCTCCTTGGGACACCAACGCAGCCTTGGTCAGGGGAAACTACTCTGCATAGCATGTAGGCCCATTCAAACCTGTATTCCAGAGCACTTAGGCCCACTTACGCCTATGTTGGGCAAGGATGATTGAAATTGGGATAGGATTATGGGAATATTCCTTGATTCTAGAGCATTCTAGAAGGAACCCAATTCTTATCTCATCCTATGAGCTCGACTTTGGATAGGCTATGGATAATCTAATCCTCTATCCTCTCATCCCTTTCTCCATGGAAACTAACTATCCAATTATGGAAAACCATTCAATACCCTATTTATGACAAAACCACTTGCATTTCCCTATAAATTGACCACTCATCATAGTGATTAGGGGGCTGGAGCTTGGATATTATAGAGAAATACTGTTGGTTTAGAGACTTGAAATCATTGTCAAGTAATGTTATGTTGCTGGATTGATGTTGCTATTGGTGTGATGAGGGTTTGGACTAAGCTGGATGAGTGACACGAGATCGAACCACATTGGGTGTAACTTCTCCTTCTATCAATAAATAAAGTTGTTTGTTCCTTTTCCAATACTTTTGTCTATATCTATGATGAATGTATGTTCAAATGTTGTTGATTCCATTTGTTTACAATAAATCGATCATATATTTTGATTGTTGTTGTCTTTTGTTTTTGTTGGCAGGTACCAATTGAGCGAATTCAAATTGAGCGGGAGCGACGGGAGAAACTCAAAGGAGATCAAAGGAAGAGAAGGATTACAAGTAGGTTCCTTTATCTTATTTGTTTATTGTAGGAAAAGGTTAAACATCTTTACTTCAGTTGTTCTAAGTGTAACTACCCACTTAGGGAAGATATACTTATCCATAGGTATAAATTCCGTGTAACAAATTGGTGACTCTCCTGAGAAAAGACCATTGTTCCAGGTAGTTACCCTTATCATATTACATCCTAGTAGACTTTACTTGACTTCATTGATCTCTTTTCAGTCATTTTGAAGCTTTTTTGGTCAAAATTTGCACTAGAATGCCTACTCTAGGAATGTTCTGTTACCAGAGCACCCTTGGTTAGGGGACAGTGCTTTGCAAAGCACCCTTGGCTTAGAGATAGTGCTCTACAACACACTATCTCCCACTCAGGGCTGCGCTGGTCCCTATCAAGCCAAAAAACCCATCTTTTGCTTGATTTTTTCCAAAGTTGTTTCTGATGTTGTTTGCTGAAGATCAATGTTTTTCTTTGTCTCTAAAATCAGTTTGAATTTCCTCTCCTAGCCCTACTTTGACCTTTATTATTTAGTGTTTCTTAAGATATTTCTTTATCATTATCAATTCATTGTCAAAGTTAGCTTACATTGATTAGTCTTTACTTTTCTAAAAAAGAATTGTCATAAAGTCTTCATTTTCTTTGAAAAAGAAACTGTTGTAAAGCCTTCGTTTCTTATGAAAAGCATTGATTGATCATTTGTGCATTTAGTTTCTTTATGTTCATATAAACATTAAAGGAATGAAAAGGAAAACATGCATAATTCATTTAGAAGTTTGTCAATGCTTGATAGGAATAACTAGGGAAATTGCATTAGGTGTGCTCTTTGCTCTTTGTCAAAGATCTAATTGCTCTATCCCTTACTAGCTACGATTTTCATTGTTAATTGAATTAAAGAATGTTTCTCATGTTGGTTTCATTCTAGTAATTGCAAACATACATCACGTGGTGAACCTTGAAAGGCAAATTCTTAAGAAGATCAACTTAAAAATATATCTCAATTAGCCTAATGGAGCATTGTAACTTAATGCATAACATTTAGAGGTCTAGGCTAGAGACATGTCCCAATGTCATTAAACATAGCAGCTATCACTAATGGTCTGTGATACATTTTGAGCGTGATATCTCATTCCATGTACATAAGTGTATCATAGATCGTCCATGTACTTTCAGGTATATCGGGCGATGTTATAGTACGAAAAGTATAAGGGAATTCTCTCACTATGTAATTGTGGATTAGACAACACTAACACGGATTAGGCCTCCACATATTTTCAGGTATATTTGGGAGGACTACATTAGGTTTCTATCCATCCATAGGTAACCGACTCGGTCACCTTGTATACTGTGATACACCGAAAACAACATTCGAGGAGATTTCCTGCACGTATGTTAAGTCCTTGGTTTATTGAGGCAGTATATTGTAGTTCACAATTACTTGGTAATCCTTTTGCGTAGATTATCCCTATTTTGTTTTGTTATGTTATTTTGATTAAAATAAAATTAACTGATCATCCTCCATGTCAATCCTTAGTTGATCTAAGGTTGAGACATATGGCAACAACTCCAGAGTCCACTGATCAAGGAATTCCTTTTGATGGGAGTCCTAGTCCTTTTCCTCCTTTTGGAAATATTAGTGCTCCTTATATGGCTACATTGTCCCTTCTGAGACTTGTTAGCTACCTATATCAATAGGTTTCATATTTCATGATTGGCAATGAAAAGGTCCAAATATGCTCTGCTTTGATGATGCAAAGATCACATATTTCCAAGAAAATACAGTCTGTGCTTATAGATTGATATAGACTCAATTTTGATGGATGGTCCAACAGCCTAATCTGGATCATGTCACGTTTTAAATTTTCAATGTAGAATAGAGAAAGAAGTCTGTCCAAATTGTTTAAACTTGGCAGACAAGTAGCTTAGGTAGAGAAGTGAGGCTCCCAACTGCTTAATCTGGGACCTTGGAAGCAATAAGGGTAGAATTAGATAGAAAATCAAAAGGAAAAAGCCAAAGAAAAGAAAAGGCAAATAAGGGTCTGCAAGTCCAAGTGCACCCTCCAAGAAGAAACAAAAAATGCTAGGCAAGTAGATGGGTAGGCAGTTGGGGTTGCAGAAAAATCATTCCTTGCAAGTAGATGTGTGCTGAAATGTCCACAAAGGAAAATCAATGGTTGAGAAGCTCCTCTTCTCCATCAGGTGGCAGCAAAGCAAGGAAGCATGTCTAACTTCCCAAATTCCCCCTTTCACTCTCATTACTAACATCCCTTCATCTATTTGAGATTGGTGAGAAGATCTGAGGTTTTATGGTGGTTCTTGTTCCTTTAAAAGCCACATTTCTTGTCTAAAAATCTTTTCATTTTGATCTACTCCCTAAACTAAGTGACTTTCAAATACACTTGATGAAATCACCCCTCATTCACTTTCCTCATTCACATTAACCCCTAACTTCTATTATCTAAAACCCCTAAACTGCCCTTCCCTACTATTATAACACCATGGTGTATAAACCCCAAACATGGTATAAATATCCCTCCCCTTGGCACTATAGCTAAATAAGTTGTTTAGGGAGACTTCAGTCCACCATGGGCTGTGGTCAACCCTGTCTTGGGGCTGCTCTAACCTCTGGTTATGAGAAACGACCTTTCCCCTAAGCCCTCACCTTCCCTCTGCTCAAAAACGCCACAGAAAACCCCTTTCCCCCTGCTAAACCCACTCCTAAACCTCTTTTTCCTTATAAATTCCTTATAAAACCCTTGAAAAACCCAAAATCCCGAAAACACATGCAAAAACCCTTAACCCTAAGGTTCTCCGCCCAAAAATATTTAATTGAATATTTTAATAGGCCAGCGGGACCCCCCAACCTGCACGATCCGTCGGAGGACCCGCCAGCCGTCCGATCTCCGCCGCCCAGATCTGACGGTGGGCGGTCATTTTCGCTCCCCGACCTACCGACCTTTAGCGTCCGGGGAAAGTGGTTTTCCGCCCCGTACAAGGGACGCGTGGCAGGCGGTGGGGTTGTTCGGAGCCCCCCTCCCCGATACCGCCTTTGCCCAAAGGTGGTGCGGGGAACCCGCTTACCACCATCCCGTTACCGCCTCCCCCTTACGTCATCAATACGTCAGCATGACGTAGCGCCCTCCCCCGCCCCCGCGCCGTATGGCCCTCCACGTAGCCCTGCCACCTCATCCACCCGCCAACGTGTCCTGCCACCCTGGCCTACACCTCAGCAACCACATCATCCTCCGTACCCAGGCCCGCCATGACGTCATGCTGACGTCATCGGCGGAAAGGCGCCAATTACCCATTTTTTCCGAATTTGGTCGTTAAAGTCATGTTTTGGGCAGTTTTTACGTCAGTTTCGCGTAAAGGAAGAGATAGCCGTTGCAGCTGCCAAAGCGCCTCCAGACCTCCAAATTCAAATTCCAACCGTTCCAATTCATCAATTCAACCTCCAGAGTTCGGCCTGCAGGCTTTTCAAGCGTTTCATCCAGGTATTCACCGTAATTCCTCTGTTTGGCCCATGCATACCATCTCTCTGTAAATTGCCATTAAAATACCTGTTGAATTCCATATAAACTCTGCACCTACTACCTAAAGTGAACCAAGCTAACCTGCTTACCCCCAGAACCATAAATTCAGCATTCAAACAGGCAATTCGCGGGCCAAAACTGTGAAATTATCTTCGAGGTGCCCGGCATTGTTCCCTTTTGCCGGGTGTAGACCAACAGCAATTTTTTCACTAAAGAAAACCTCATACCCTCTGCAATTCACCCCTAGCAATTCACAATCTCTGTGAACCTACCAAGAATGCAGAAACAAGCCTGTTTTTCACTATAAAAAAGCATTTCAGACTTTGTCCACAGTTGGCCTATCACTTAAGCTCTTAAAAGCTTTGCAAACCAGTGCACTCATATCACTCAAAATCAAACCATACAATGGCTGCCCCTGCACCCACGGCTCTCAGTGTTGCTCCACTAAATCCACCCAATAAAGACCTGCAGTCTTTATCTCTTGCTGACCAGGACTACCTTATTGAAGACTATGTGGGAAACAGAGACTTTCTGCAGACCTTCAGACAGTTGAGAGAGGACTATCTGATGGGTCATGACACATATGGCATCTGGGAGTCAAACCTGCCATACTATTGTCTCCCCTCTGTAAATGTGTTTCCTGAAATCATTCGCCTATGTGCTGAGAACTATGATATGCACCACAGGGCCATCAGCACCCCATCTGGGAGGGTCCTTTTCTACATTAATCCTGAGACCATCAACAAAATGCTACATTTTGACCAGACAGAGCTGTTGTTCCCATTCTCTATGAACTATCTGCTGGACACTGGTACCAAAATGACCAGTGAGGAGATTCAAAGGGTCACCAGGACATTCATGAGACCTGAGTGCCAGCCTACAGGGCCACCTCCTTATTTAAATATCCACTTCACTAAAGTAGGCAGATTACCCCTGGACATGATTGCTTATGTGCTGGGATACAGCACCAGTGAGCATGTGGATCAAACCATGCTAGTATTGCTGGCTGTTTACAGCCCAGGCCAACCCCCTGCCCGCAAATACAACTTTGCCAAGTTCATTGCTAATAAGATTCATGATCAGCTGAGCAAAGTGGACAGGCAGGGTGTCTTCAAGTACTCAGCCTATATTTATCATCTCTTTATGTATTATCAGTCTGAGGCTTTTCCATGCTATATCAAAAAGCTGGATTATAGAGGGGAAAGAAGATCTGTCATCTTCTGGACCTCTGTCTATCACAATGTCACAAACTCGCCCTATTCCTATTGTGAGTTTGTTGACCAATTTGTGTATCCAGTCTCTTGCCTATTAATGAGGTCCCCTCCTCCCAGAATGTCAACAGAGATACAGAAGGCTCTGCAGCTTTCCAAAAAATGTAAAATAGGTGATTGGTACCTATATGAGGAACACACAGTCATCAGGGTCTATGGCTGTGAGCTCTGTCCTTTCAGACTCCCAAAGTATGTGCCCATGAGGATATTTTCCTTGGAATATTATAGGCAATTGATTCAGTCTGACCTCACCCATTTCCACAGCTCCAGGAAGAAGGCTCACCTCAAGTTCAAACACCAGTTGGGCCCATTCATCATGAATAAAAAAGAAGGATGGGAAGATGCTGACCTCATCCTCAAGGACAAATATAAACTGTCATACAGTTTCCGGTGGGTCCCTTATGACCCTGAGGGCTTCATCACTGCAAGAAGAACCAAATACAGACTTCTAGGTTATAGGCATTGTCAATACCCACATATTGAGAACTATGCTAACCAGCAAGAATGGCTACAGGGTACTCTAGTTGAAAAGCTAACTGAAGAAGAAATAATGCTAAAGAATATGAAGGAGCTTGAAAAGACCATTGAACTAGACTCTGTGCAGCAGGTACCCCTCAAACGGCCTCACTCAACAGGAGAAGGGACCTCGGCCACAAGGACTGCACCACAGGCACCCTCTACATCAGCACCGGCGACAGACAAAGGCAAAGGCATAATGGGTGCAGAGGAGGAAACAGTGAAGGAAAAGCCTGCCCCTGTAACAGAGCAGCAAACAGGGCAGCAAACAGAGCAGCAGCCAGAACAGCAGCAAGGGCAAATTTTCCTACCACAAACTGGGCTGCCAGCAGCTCCAATAATGCAAACACCACCACCTCAAACTGAGCCATTGACTGCCCCAATTTTGCAGACCCCAGCACATGAGGAAAGGGGTACAAAAAGAGATAGAGAAGAGTCCACTCCTCTTAGTGGATCCTCCCAACAAACAGAAGCCAAAAGGCAAAGGCTAGACTCCCCAGAGGTGGAAGACATCACTGAAGAATTCCTTGACGGCTCAAGGAAAAACAGGGAGGGCAGCCAGCACACAGGAACAAGATCTTTTCGGTAGGAGCAAGGATTGCAGCTTGGTTTGGAATTGTCTTCCTCCTCCCAGCAGAGCAAGAAGCCCAAGAGCACTAAGGCTTCTTTCAAACAAATAAAAGCTCAGAATGATCTGCTAAGGGCTGAGGTCTACAAGCAATTCATAGATGCAACACCAGCCCAGCAAGAAAGGCTAATGTCGGTATATGACATTCAGGAGGAAAAATTGCTCCTCAGCCATTTTAAGCCCAAAGGGCCGCAGCCTAAGTCAGCTGCAGATTTTGTGAAGACAAGGGTGGAGGTCCTAGCCAGAGATATACATCCCATGGACCAGATTGAACTCCACAAGCAAGCTGGGGAGATGGTTTATGCAACCTTGGTGGAGAAGGCCACCATGGCCCATGAGCTGAAAGAGTCCCTGAAAAACACCAATACCCAGTTGGATTTTGAGAGAATGTCCTCTCTGGCCAAAGACAATAGAATAAAGTCTCTTGAGGAGATCATCATTGATCTGGGACATGATCCTAGTGATCCAAAGGGTGTGAAGGCCCTTATGAAGAAGAAAGATGATGACCTCAATGCATTAAAGAAAAGGTTGAAGCTGCAGCCCACAGAGCACCCTCAAACAGCAGAACTTCAAAAGCAAAAATAGGCTGATGACCAACTAGACCTCCTAATGCAGCAAGACCAGAGGATCAGGGAATTGGAGAAAGAGCTGGAAGGAGCACTACAAGATAAACAGGGAAAATCCACTTCCCAAGCTCCTCCAACTACTTCCACAACAGCAGCAACTTCAGGGGCAGCAGTGGCCCCCACAACTGAAGCAACAGGAACAACAATAGCTCCAGAAGCTAGCAAAAGTGTAGAGGAATTGACCAAGGCCATCAAAGAAATGGAGCTCCAGGCCAATGAAATAAATAATGCCAAGGAAAAATTGGCAGAATTGGATGCCAAATATGACAAGTCGAAGGTAACTGTGGCTGAACAGGGAAGAGAGATAAAGGCCCTCAAGGACAAGATAAGGGCCTTAGAAAAAGAGCTGAATTTAGAAACAGCCATGGCCGACATAAAAAGGATTCTATGGGCCAAAATAGGCCAATCCATCACTCAACAATGGAGATCAATAAAAACAATGCATGAACAGATGGACTTGTTGGGCCAAGCACAAACAGAAATCAATAAGGCCAAAACACTGCTGCAAAACAGACCAGAGCAGGCCAACAGAATGATAGACTTCCTGAACAGGCAGGAAAAGGAGGAACTGGCAGCCATAGGCATTCCCAACAGAACAGAGGCTGTCCTCACTGCCAAGAAGGTGCTAACTCTCAGAAACTATGTACAAACTGTGGAGAGGAAGTGCTATGAGATCACAACAGATGTGGAGGAATTCAAAGTCAAGTTGGCAGTGCTGCAAGCAAAAGGCCTGCCCAGCCTCCTAACTAGTGCAGGAAAACTAGTCTCCCGGGATCAATTTGCCAACAGAATGGCAACATACATTGAGAATCAGATTACTGCATCTGGCAGTACATCTGAACAAATAGGACCTCCCTCAGGACAGAGCTTGTATGACAAATTGGAAGGCCTGTTCTTTATTGAGAATGAAGTGAATCATCTTTTTGAGAATCCTCCTAATTTCTACAGATATACAGAGGCCGATGAGACCTTGATAAAGATTAGGAGGCATCAAATGCCAAAAGAGGATTGGTGGCAAGCAATGCTTCAAATTCTGCCACGGTAGCCTCAGCTGTTCGGTCACTGCCAGCTCCAGGTCACTACAAGACAAACAGCATGATAAAGTCAGCATTAAAAGCAGCTGAAATGTGACTCAGCACATAGACAACGACGGCTAGCCCAAAAGGTAAAGAAATGCGCAAATTTTGACAGCGTACCCTCAGCCGACTCCAACTGCCACCAAGTCAACAGGAGCTGACCATTTTTTACGGCTAAGGGAACTAAAGTTATTACAGAATTAACTTTCTCAGCTGCTACACTCCAGCGGTTGGCATGCTACTAATGAAGCATTTACTCTCCATTCAGATATTTTCTTATGTAAACTTTGTATATATACTCCCCTTAGTAACGCATAAGGGGTTGGTAATTTTTCACTCTGAGGCATGTAGACTGTATTTCAGAATTGTTTAATACAAAGAGCTAGATCAGCTCAGTGATTTCCTGGAACTATGGTGTCTAGCTGATGATTCATGTGTTGATGCAGAATTGTTGTGCTGTCTGATGAAATAACAAGTTTTTTCCTTAATCTCTGTTCTTGTCTTTCTTATGTTTATCAAATCATATTCATGTTACACTAAACTAGCAGTAAAGAAAAAGAATAGTGCAGGATTTGTTTACTACACCTTGTACTCAATTTTTACTGCTGTGAATGTTTGTCTTCAGAATTAACCACGAACATGAATTCTTAATTTCTCATGTAGCTGTTAATTCTATATGTATGAATATTACCTAGAAATTCTTAAATGCTCCTAGGTCAATATTCTCACTGTCTTTCTCTAGCAGTTTACTGTAAGATTCTTGATTGCCTTGCATAAATTGGATACAACCCACCCAATCACTTTATGAACGTTTGTTTCTCAGACACTAACCTTGCTCTGCAGCATCACTACAGCATCACACAGCACCTCAAAACAGTTAAAGGACCACTGACTCCATTTCCCAATGACATATAACATTCTAATGAGAGCATATATATCTTGACTGAAACATTCTCCAACCAAACACAAAAACAAAAGTTTGAACAACATAGCTAGCCTAAAATACTATCAGAACAGAGACAAATTATAAAGAGAGAGCCCTCTCTGATTACAGTTTGGCTAGAAGCTGTAGTCCAAAGATTGGTTAGTGGTTACCCCGGCCGTATTCCCTTGGGAGTCATAGGGAACAACCTGGGTGTTAACATAATTGGCGACTCCACTAGGGACTGAGCATATTGTTTCTCAACTATTGTTTGCCAAGACAGTGGCTTTAAAAGCTTGAGCAGTCCCTTAAAACAAATCCTAAAATATCTTAGAAAATACCAAAACAAATTCAGAAGCTGGCTCCTAAAAGGGAAACCAGACACACTAGGTCAAACCCTGACCCAAACCCACCAGCAGTTTTTGAAAATCCTAATATAATCCCTAGAACCATTAGGAAGCAGCAAAGGCAGGAAAATCCCACTGATTTGAGTCCTGAGATAGCTCACCCTAAACCAGTTCCAACCCCTATCAAGGTTCTATTTCGCTCTACTCCTGTTTCCCCCAGTTCACCATCTACATCCCAAAGCCCTCCTTTCACATCTTCACCCACTGCACATATCCCCTTGAACAACACTCTAGGTGCTGCTGCACCTGTTACCCCTATAGTACACACCGTTCCTCTTATCCCAGTTGCTCCTGTAAATCCCCCAAACCTTGTGAATATGGCTAACAGATATGCACCCTTGCAGATACCAGCTAATGCTGCAGCTCTACCCCAAGACTACCAAACCAAAATCTCATATTTTGACTCCAATGGCCCTTTGACAGCTGTTCAACATGCCAAAAGGATGCAAGACCATTTTGAGACCTATGAAATAGATGATGACAGTGTGAGAATGAGGATGTTTGTTCAAAGCCTAACTGGGGATGTAAGAACTTGGTTTATATCCCTGAACGCAAATTCCATCACAACTCCTGATGAGCTGTATCAAGCCTTTACTAACAGATGGGAGAAAAAGAAAGATCCTCTGCACATACTTGGGGAATATGACACTATCAAAAGAGGTCCCCAAGAGACCGTGTTGGAGTATTGTGCAAGATTCAACAATGTATATAACGCAATCCCACAAAATTTAAGACCCCCTCCTGATTTAGCTTTGTACAAATTCCCTGATGGCTTTGACCCTGACATGGCCTATCAGTTAAAGGAAAGAGACCCTCAAACCCTTGCAGAGGCCCAGAAGGTTGCTGTCACAGTGGAAGCTAACCTGATTGCCAAGAGAAACAGAGCAAGGTTGGAAAAGAGAACCGCTTTCAAAGAGGAACCCTCAGCCTTTGATCAAAAACTGGATGCAATACTCACTGGTATGAAGAGATTGGGGGATAGAGTGGAATCAGTTGAGAGAAAATCATCATGGGAAGCACCACAAAACAACCCTCCTAGGAATCCAAATTTTAGGAGAACTCAAAACCCAAACGTTGGCAAGACCAGTGCAGACCAAGACATAAGACCCCATTTCCAAGAAAACTATGTTGAAACTTCCACATCAAGTGAACCCAATGAAGATTCTCAGATTAATTTAATGGGTCTAGATGGTGAAATTCAAGTCTTTTTGACACAAGAAGACCATGAGGATGAGGTAATCAAGCTGTTCCCAATCAAATCAGGTGAATCCTTTGACTTTAAACAAGGCTATGACACTGCTGTTTATGAAGTCCATAAACAATACAAGCTAAGGAGCAGAACTGTGAATGTAAATCAGCCTGAAAAGATAAAGGATAATCAGCAGCCTAAAAGAACCATAGTCACAGAGCCTAATGACAAAACAAATTCACCTGCAGAAGAAGTAATTATTGAAGAGATCACTGAACCATTGTCCTTAAAACAACAGCCTATGGCTACTTCATCCTCTCATCCTGATTTAAACATTACTCCTCAAGAGATGAGTAAAAAAGACAAGCCTCGAAATCAGGATAAGAATCAAGAGGAAGAGTTAGTGAACAAGGAAAGGACTGTTATCCATAACCCTAAGACCCAATCTGAAAAACCCTTTAACCTAGAAACTGAAATTGGCAAACTAAAGATAGCAATTCCTCTCTCAGAACTAGCCAAGCATGACATTTACAAACAACAGATCAAGAAGTCCCTTCAACTCACTAGCAGCAAGGATGATGTTAACGTGTTGGATGATACCCCAGAGCTACTTTTTGGCCCAGAGGTGGATGGAAAGACAGCAGGTGTAGGCATTTTACCTTTTTATGTCAGTTTACATGTTCATGACAAGATATTACACAATGCAATGTTTGACTCGGGTGCCTCTCACAATCTCATGCCAAAAGCAGTCATGGAGAGATTGAATCTAGATATAACAAGACCCTACAAGGACCTGTTTTCCTTTGTCTCCAGCCAAGTCAAGTGTTTAGGTCTCATAAAAAATTTATGTGTATCTCTGGTTCAATACCCAAACAAAACAATTCTAATGGATGTTGTAGTTGCTGATATCCCACCTAAGTATGGGATGCTGTTATCAAGATCATGGGGAGCTAAACTTCAAGGTTCCCTGCAGTTAGATATGTCATATGCCACCATCACTGTTTTTGGGCAACCAAAAAGACTATACAGAGAAACACTCATGAAATACATGGTCAGCAGTGAAGAAAAGCCTCAAAACTTTCCCATATATGCTGTCCATTCAGACATAGACTCATACATTCTCTTCAATGACAGCACAACTCTCTCAAAAAATGATATTGAGACCAAGATACTCATACAAGAGGAAGACACTAATGAAATAACTACCACCCATGAAACAACAGTCAATCAATCACCAGACATTGCTGCTGCTCTAGTTGTCAAACATATTCAATCAAATGATGAGACTGTCCTAGAAGACAAGCCAGATGAAAAACCAGAACTCCAACTTACATTGCCAGCCCATGAACAGATCATTAAATCTCCTTCACAACAAGATATTCTATGGTTCCTTGAATTTGATGGCTCAGTCAACAAATTAGGGGCAGGAGCTGGAGTTTGGGTACACAATAAAGAAAACAGTCATGCAGAAGGCAGAGCCTATAGATTAAACTTCAGATGTACTAATAACATGGCAGAATATGAAGCTCTTTTACTAGGTCTCAAGTTAGTAAAGTTCTTGCAAGCTGCCATGGTTTCAATCATGGGAGATTCAGATTTAGTTATCCAACAAGTGAAGGGAAATTTTGTCACCAATGACAAAAGACTAAGGTCTTATAGGTCTGCTGTTGCTGAAGTACTAAACTCTTTCTCTGAATTCCAAATCACTAAAATTCCTAGAACCCACAATCTGCATGCTCATAGTTTGGCCACATTTGCAAGTACTTGTAAATTACCATTGGAACCTAACAATTGCTTCACAGCTGAGATAAAACACAGACCCTCCATTCCAAACAATGTTAAAGATTGGCAAGTATTTGAGGATGATATGCAAATAAACAATTTCTTGACTTTGCAACAAGAATTTGCAGGACTAAATATTGACACTCAAAGAGCAAGTCAATCACAAATACTTGATGGAGCAAGTCAATCACAAATACAGTTTGAACAGAATAACTACCCAATATCACCCAGAACAGCCAAACAAATACTACATCCAACCATTTTCAACAGGGAAAACATTCAACAAATTCAACAAATTGGTTGTGAAGAAGTGGCCAATGCTGAGGATGAAATCATAGACCTGAAAGACAATTTTCTGCCAACAGGCCTAACTCCACTAGAGGACATCTTTGATTCAAATGACATCCCTAGAAAACCAAAAATGCAGCCCCTAAATGCAGCCATTGAAGAATGCAACATTGGTACCATTGACAAGCCTAAAATAATAAAGTTGTCTGCATCCTTACCTCCTGATCAAAAACCCAAATACATAGATCTCTTTAAAGAGTTCCAGGATGTCTTTGCATGGAGTTATGAGGATCTAAAGTCCTATGATACCTCTGTTATCCAGCATACTATCCCTCTCAAGCCTGATCAAAAACCCTTTAAACAAAAATTGAGGAGAATCAATCCTATGCTTCTCCCAGCAATGGAACAAGAGGTACAGAAAATGTTCAAAGCAGGCATCATAGCACCAATCAGATTCTCTGAGTGGATTTCAAACTTAGTCCCTACAAGAAAGAAAACTGGTGAAATAAGGCTGTGTGTGGATCTAAGAAATCTGAACCAAGTATCCCTCAAAGACAACTATCCCTTACCCAAGATGGATCACATTCTCCAAAGAGTGGTAGGGGCCTCAAGGATCTCATTACTTGATGGATTCTCGGGTTTTAACCAAATCTTAGTACACCCTGATGATCAAGACAAAACTGCATTTACAACCCCATGGGGAACTTTCAAATATGTAAAAATGCCTTTTGGATTGAAAAATGCAGGGGCAACATTTCAAAGAGCAATGGATATTGCTTTTGCAAAGGAGATTCATGACTTTCTTTTCATTTACTTAGATGACCTTACACCTTTCTCAAAATCAGATCAAGAACATTTGAAACACTTAAGGCAGATTTTCTTAACATGTAGGAAATATTGAATTTCCTTGAATCCCAAGAAGTCTCTATTTGGTTTGGAAGAGGGTAAGCTGTTAGGACATATCATTTCAAAAGATGGCATTAGAATTGACCCAGATAGGATACAAGCTATCTTGCAAATGCCCCACCCAAGAAATATCAAAGAATTGCAAGGATTCTTGGGGAAAATCAATTTCTTGAGAAGGTTTATCCCAAACCTAGCAGAACTGATCAGATTGCTAAATAACATGCTAAAGAAGGATTCAAAAGTGAAATGGACTGTTGAAGCAAATCAAGCCTTTGAAGGAATAAAATTGGCCCTTACCCAAACCCCAGTCTTGACCAATCCTCAATTTGACAGAGAATTCATCATTTTCTCTTTTGCCTCCCAGCATACTATTGCTGCTGTTTTGTTACAGAAAGATGACCAAGGAAATGAGAAACCCATTGCTTTCTTTAGTAAAGCTCTTAGAGACACACCCCTGAAATACCAGATTATGGAAAAGCAAGCATATGCCTTGGTCAAAGCCATCAAAGACTTTAGGATTTACATCCTTTATTCACATGTTATAGCTTATGTACCAAGTCCTATTGTCAAAGACATTCTCACCCAAGAAAATTTAGAGGGCAGAAGGGGAAAATGGATTGCAAATATTCTAGAATTTGACATTGAAATAAAACCTACAAAACTGATAAAAGGACAAGCATTGGCTAAATTAATGTCTGAAACAAATTTCCAAGCCTTGGACATCAACCAGCTGGACAGTGAACCGGAGCTGGCCACTCCAAAGATCAATGTAGCCTTTGAAGAATCCCACTGGTATTCTGATATCTGTTATGTGTTACAAAACCTGTGTGCTCCCCCAGGGCTGTCCAGAACTAAATGTAGGTTCCTAAAAATGAAAGCTTCTAAATTCTGTGTTATGGATGGAAATTTACTTTGGAAAAACCATGAAGGGATATTGTTAAACTGCTTAATTGAGAATGAAACTAACAATATCATAAAAGAATTTCATGCAGGTGATTGTGGTGGACATTTGTATTGGAAGTCCACTGTGGATAAAATACTGAGAGCTGGTTACTACTGGCCCACCATGTTCTCTGATGTTAAGAAATTCACCACCTCATGTCATAAATGTCAAGTGTTTGAGGGAAAGAGACAGTTGCTGCCACTTCCCTTGAGGCCTATTGCAACAGAGAGACCTTTTCAACAATGGGGCTTGGATTTCATTGGGGAAATTCATCCCTCATCTTCAGGACAACATAGATGGATTCTGACAGCTACGGACTACTTTACTAAGTGGATTGAAGCTGCTCCATGCAGACAAGCAAATGATTCAACGATTATTCAGTTTTTGGAGAATAACATATTGGCTAGATTTGGCTGCCCTGACAAAATAATAACAGACAATGCTGCTGCTTTCAGATCTAAAAAAATGGTGAATTTCTGCCACAAATTTCACATTACCCTGGGCCATTCTACTGCTTATTATCCCCAAGGAAATGGCCTAGCTGAATCATCAAATAAAAGCCTGGTAAACATCATAAAGAAGGTGCTGGAAGAAAATAAGAAGAATTGGCATAAGAAGCTGGTTAATGCCTTATGGGCAGATAGACTAACAACCAAGAGATCAATTGGGACCAGCCCATATGAGTTGGTTTATGGATTAGAAGCCAAATTTCCTTCATCACTAGGGGTGCCTGTTATGAAACTTCTTCAAGAAAGCCAAGCTGAACCAAATGATATGCAAAGAAGGATCAATCAAATCATATGTTTACAGCAAACTAGAGACCAAGTTTTCAGCAGAGTTCAAGTTCCACAAGAAAAATTAAAGAAGGCCTTTGACAGAAGAACTAAGGCAGAAGATTTCAACATTGGTGACAAAGTCCTCAAGTGGGACTCAAGAAGGGAAGATAAAGGAAAACATGGTAAATTTGATTCCCTTTGGAGAGGACCATTTGCTGTCCAAGCAGTACAAGGAAACAACACTTATTTCCTTAAAAGTCTTAATGAAACTGATTTGGATGAAGGTCCTGTGAATGGCAGGATGCTGAAGCACTATTTTGACTATCACCCATAAGTGCAGCCTGAGTTTCCATTGTACATATTCAAGTGTATATATTACTCTCTGTAAGGATGTAAAAATGCAGTTTTTTCAAGTTTATTAACTATCAGCAAAAGGCAAATAGGATCAGAGATCTACCAAGATGGGAAGAACACAATTTTGGCAGTTGTAGGCAGCATGCTTCAAGTTTGGTAAAAGCAGTCAAGGGACAAGGCATTCTGACCTGCTGTTCTTGGTCTTTCAAATGAAAAACCATCCCCATGTGGAGCCACTGTTAGCTACCTATATCAATAGGTTTCATATTTCATGATTGGCAATGAAAAGGTCCAAATATGCTCTGCTTTGATGATGCAAAGATCACATATTTCCAAGAGAATACAGTCTGTGCTTATAGATTGATATAGACTCAATTTTGATGGATGGTCCAACAGCCTAATCTGGATCATGCCATGTTTTAAATTTTCAGTTGTAGAATAGAGAAAGAAGTCTGTCCAAATTGTTTAAACTTGGCAGACAAGTAGCTTAGGTAGAGAAGTGAGGCTCCCAACTGCTTAATCTGGGACCTTGGAAGAAATAAGGGTAGAATTAGATAGAAAATCAAAAGGAAAAAGCCAAAGAAAAGAAAAGGCAAATAAGGGTCTGCAAGTCCAAGTGCACCCTCCAAGAAGAAACAAAAAATGCTAGGCAAGTAGATTGGTAGGCAGTTGGGGTTGCAGAAAAATCATTCCTTGCAAGTAGATGTGTGCTGAAATGTCCACAAAGGAAAATCAATGGTTGAGAAGCTCCTCATCTCCATCAGGTGGCAGCAAAGCAAGGAAGCATGTCTAACTTCCCAAATTCCCCCTTTCACTCTCATTACTAACATCCCTTCATCTATTTGAGATTGGTGAGAAGATCTGAGGTTTTATGGTGGTTCTTGTTCCTTTAAAAGCCACATTTCTTGTCTAAAAATCTTTTCATTTTGATCTACTCCCTAAACTAAGTGACTTTCAAATACACTTGATGAAATCACCCCTCATTCACTTTCCTCATTCACATTAACCCCTAACTTCTATTATCTAAAACCCCTAAACTGCCCTTCCCTACTATTATAACACCATGGTGTATAAACCCCAAACATGGTATAAATATCCCTCCCCTTGGCACTATAGCTAAATAAGTTGTTTAGGGAGACTTCAGTCCACCAGGGGCTGTGGTCAACCCTGTCTTGGGGCTGCTCTAACCTCTGGTTATGAGCAACGACCTTTCCCCTAAGCCCTCACCTTCCCTCTGCTCAAAAACGCCACAGAAAACCCCTTTCCCCCTGCTAAACCCACTCCTAAACCTCTTTTTCCTTATAAAACCCTTGAAAAACCCAAAATCCCGAAAACACATGCAAAAACCCTTAACCCTAAGGTTCTCCGCCCAAAAATATTTAATTGAATATTTTAATAGGCCAGCGGGACCCCCCAACCTGCACGATCCGTCGGAGGACCCGCCAGCCGTCCGATCTCCGCTACCCAGATCTGATGGTGGGCGGTCATTTTCGCTCCCCGACCTACCGACCTTTAGCGTCCGGGGAAAGTGGTTTTCCGCCTCGTACAAGGGACGCGTGGCAGGCGGTGGGGTTGTTCGGAGCCCCCTTCCCCGATACCGCCTTTGCCCAAAGGTGGTGCGGGGAACCCGCTTACCACCATCCTGTTACCGCCTCCCCCTTACGTCATCAATACGTCAGCATGACGTAGCGCCCTCCCCCGCCCCCGCGCCGTATGGCCCTCCACGTAGCCCTGCCACCTCATCCACCCGCCACCGTGTCCTGCCACCCTGGCCTACACCTCAGCAGCCACGTCATCCTCCGTACCCGGGCCCGCCATGACGTCATGCTGACGTCATCAGTGGAAAGGCACCAATTACCCATTTTTTCCGAATTTGGTCGTTAAAGTCATGTTTTGGGCAGTTTTTACGTCAGTTTCGCGTAAAGGAAGAGATAGCCGTTGCAGCTGCCAAAGCACCTCCAGACCTCCAAATTCAAATTCCAACTGTTCCAATTCATCAATTCAACCTCCAGAGTTCGGCCTACAGGCTTTTCAAGCGTTTCATCCAGGTATTCACCGTAATTCCTCTGTTTGGCCCATGCATACCATCTCTCTGTAAATTGCCATTAAAATACCTGTTGAATTCCATATAAACTCTGCACCTACTACCTAAAGTGAACCAAGCTAACCTGCTTACCCCCAGAACCATAAATTCAGCATTCAAACAGGCAATTCGCGGGCCAAAACTGTGAAATTATCTTCGAGGTGCCCGGCATTGTTCCCTTTTGCCGGGTGTAGACCAACAACAATTTTTTCACTAAAGAAAACCTCATACCCTCTGCAATTCACCCCTAGCAATTCACAATCTCTGTGAACCTACCAAGACTGCAGAAACAAGCCTGTTTTTCACTATAAAAAAGCATTTCAGACTTTGTCCACAGTTGGCCTATCACTTAAGCTCTTAAAAGCTTTTCAAATCAGTGCACTCATATCACTCAAAATCAAACCATACAATGGCCGCCCCTGCACCCATGGCTCTCAGTGTTGCTCCACTAAATCCACCCAATAAAGACCTGCAGTCTTTATCTCTTGCTGACCAGGACTACCTTATTGAAGACTATGTGGGAAACAGAGACTTTCTGCAGACCTTCAGACAGTTGAGAGAGGACTATCTGATGGGTCATGACACATATGGCATCTGGGAGTCAAACCTGCCATACTATTGTCTCCCCTCTGTAAATGTGTTTCCCGAAATCATTCGCCTATGTGCTGAGAACTATGATATGCACCACAGGGCCATCAGCACCCCATCTGGGAGGGTCCTTTTCTACATTAATCCTGAGACCATCAACCAAATGCTACATTTTGACCAGATAGAGCTATTATTCCCATTCTCTATGAAATATCTGCTGGACACTGGTACCAAAATGACCAGTGAGGAGATTCAAAGGGTCACCAGGACATTCATGAGACCTGAGTGCCAGCCTACAGGGCCACCTCCTTATTTAAATATCCACTTCACTGAAGTAGGCAGATTACTCCTGGACATGATTGCTTATGTGCTGGGATACAGCACCAGTGAGCATGTGGATCAAACCATGCTAGTATTGCTGGCTGTTTACAGCCCAGGCCAACCCCCTGCCCGCAAATACAACTTTGCCAAGTTCATTGCTAATAAGATTCATGATCAGCTGAGCAAAGTGGACAGGCAGGGTGTCTTCAAGTACTCAGCCTATATTTATCATCTCTTTATGTATTATCAGTCTGAGGCTTTTCCATGCTATATCAAAAAGCTGGATTATAGAGGGGAAAGAAGATCTGTCATCTTCTGGACCTCTGTCTATCACAATGTCACAAACTCGCCCTATTCCTATTGTGAGTTTGTTGACCAATTTGTGTATCCAGTCTCTTGCCTATTAATGAGGTCCCCTCCTCCCAGAATGTCAACAGAGATACAAAAGGCTCTGCAACTTTCCAAAAAATGTAAAATAGGTGATTGGTACCTATATGAGGAACACACAGTCATCAGGGTCTATGGCTGTGAGCTCTGTCCTTTCAGACTCCCAAAGTATGTGCCCATGAGGATATTTGCCTTGGAATATTATAGGCAATTGATTCAGTCTGACCTCACCCATTTCCACATCTCCAGGAAGAAGGCTCACCTCAAGTTCAAACACCAGTTGGGCCCATTCATCATGAATAAAAAAGAAGGATGGGAAGATGCTGACCTCATCCTCAAGGACAAATATAAACTGTCATACAGTTTCCAGTGGGTCCCTTATGACCCTGAGGGCTTCATCACTGCAAGAAGAACCAAATACAGACTTCTAGGTTATAGGCATTGTCAATACCCACATATTGAGAACTATGCCAACCAGCAAGAATGGCTACAGGGTACTCTAGTTGAAAAGCTAACTGAAGAAGAAATAATGCTAAAGAATATGAAGGAGCTTGAAAAGACCATTGACCTAGACTCTGTGCAGCAGGTACCCCTCAAACGGCCTCACTCAACAGGAGAAGGGACCTCGGCCACAAGGACTGCACCACAGGCACCCTCTACATCAGCACCGGCGACAGACAAAGGCAAAGGCATAATGGGTGCAGAGGAGGAAACAGTGAAGGAAAAGCCTGCCCCTGTAACAGAGCAACAAACAGGGCAGCAAACAGAGCAGCAGCCAGAACAGCAGCAAGGGCAAACTGTCCTACCACAAACTGGGCTGCCAGCAGCTCCAATAATGCAAACACCACCACCTCAAACTGAGCCATTGACTGCCCTAATTTTGCAGACCCCAGCACATGAGGAAAGGGGTACAAAAAGAGATAGAGAAGAGTCCACTCCTCTTAGTGGATCCTCCCAGCAAACAGAAGCCAAAAGGCAAAGGCTAGACTCCCCAGAGGTGGAAGACATCACTGAAGAATTCCTTGACAGCTCAAGGAAAAATAGGGAGGGCAGCCAGCACACAGGAACAAACTCTTTTCGGCAGGAGCAAGGATTGCAGCTTGGTTTGGAAGTGTCTTCCTCCTCCCAGCAGAGCAAGAAGCCCAAGAGCACTAAGGCTTCTTTCAAACAAATAAAAGCTCAAAATGATCTGCTAAGGGCTGAGGTCTACAAGCAATTCATAGATGCAACACCAGCCCAGCAAGAAAGGCTAATGTCGGTATATGACATTCAGGAGGAAAAATTGCTCCTCAGCCATTTTAAGCCCAAAGGGCCGCAGCCTAAGTGAGCTGCAGATTTTGTGAAGACAAGGGTGGAGGTCCTAGCCAGAGATATACATCCCATGGACCAGATTGAACTCCACAAGCAAGCTGGGGAGATGGTTTATGAAATCTTGGTGGAGAAGGCCACCATGGCCCATGAGCTGAAAGAGTCCCTGAAAAACACCAATACCCAGTTGGATTTTGAGAGAATGTCCTCTCTGGCCAAAGACAATAGAATAAAGTCTCTTGAGGAGATCATCATTGATCTGGGACATGATCCTAGTGATCCAAAGGGTGTGAAGGCCCTTATGAAGAAGAAAGATGATGACCTCAATGCATTAAAGAAAAGGTTGAAGCTGCAGCCCACAGAGCACCCTCAAACAGCAGAACTTCAAAAGCAAAAACAGGCTGATGACCAATTAGACCTCCTAATGCAGCAAGACCAGAGGATCAGGGAATTGGAGAAAGAGCTGGAAGGAGCACTACAAGATAAACATGGAGAATCCACTTCCCAAGCTCCTCCAACTACTTCCACAACAGCAACAACTTCAGGGGCAGCAGTGGCCCCCACAACAGAAGCAGCAGGAACAACAACAGCTCCAGAAGCTAGCAAAAGTGTAGAGGAATTGACCAAGGCCATCAAAGAAATGGAGCTCCAGGCCAATGAAATAAATAAGGCCAAGGAAAAATTGGCAGAACTGGATGCCAAATATGACAAGTCGAAGGTAACTGTGGCTGAACAGGGCAGAGAGATAAAGGCCCTCAAGGACAAGATAAAGGCCTTAGAAAAAGAGCTGAATCTAGAAACAGCCATGGCCAACATAAAAAGGATTCTATTTGCCAAAATAGGCCAATCCATCACTCAACAATGGAGATCAATAAAAACAATGCATGAACAGATGGACTTGTTGGGCCAAGCACAAACAGAAATCAATAAGGCCAAAACACTGCTGCAAAATAGACCAGAGCAGGCCAACAGAATGATAGACTTCCTGAACAGGTAGGAAAAGGAGGAACTGGCAGCCATAGGCATTCCCAACAGAACAGAGGCTGTCCTCACTGCCAAGAAGGTGCTAACTCTCAGAAACTATGTACAAACTGTGGAGAGGAAGTGCTATGAGATCACAGCAGATGTGGAGGAATTCAAAGTCAAGTTGGCAGTGCTGCAAGTAAAATGCCTGCCCAGCCTCCTAACTAGTGCAGGAAAACTAGTCTCCCGAGATCAATTTGCCAACAGAATGGCAACATACATTGAGAATCAGATTACTGCATCTGGCAGTACATCTGAACAAACAGGACCTCCCTCAGGACAGAGCTTGTATGACAAATTGGAAGGCCTGTTCTTTATTGAGAATGAAGTGAATCATCTTTTTGAGACTCCTCCTAATTTCTACAGATATACAGAGGCCGATGAGACCTTGATAAAGATTAGGAGGCATCAAATGCCAAAAGAGGATTGGTGGCAAGCAATGCTTCAAATTCTGCCACGGTAGCCTCAGCTGTTCGGTCACTGCCAGCTCCAGGTCACTACAAGACAAACAGCATGATAAAGTCAGCATTAAAAGCAGCTGAAATGTGACTCAGCACATAGACAACGACGGCTAGCCCAAAAGGTAAATAAATGCGCAAATTTTGACAGCGTACCCTCAGCCGACTCCAACTGCCACCAAGTCAACAGGAGCTGACCATTTTTGACAGCTAAGGGAACTAAAGTTATTACAGCATTAACTTTCTCAGCTGCTACACTCCAGCGGTTGGCATGCTACTAATGAAGCATTTACTCTCCATTCAGATATTTTCTTATGTAAACTTTGTATATATACTCCCCTTAGTAACGCATAAGGGGTTGGTAATTTTTCACTCTGAGGCATGTAGACTGTATTTCAGAATTGTTTAATACAAAGAGCTAGATCAGCTCAGTGATTTCCTGGAACTATGGTGTCTAGCTGATGATTCCTGTGTTGATGCAGAATTGCTGTGCTGTCTGATGAAATAACATGTTTTTTCCTTAATCTCTGTTCTTGTCTTTCTTATGTTTATCAAATCATATTCATGTTACACTAAACTAGCAGTAAAGAAAAAGAATAGTGCAGGATTTGTTTACTACACCTTGTACTCAATTTTTACTGCTGTGAATGTTTGTCTTCAGAATTAACCACGAACATGAATTCTTAATTGCTCATGTAGCTGTTAATTCTATATGTATGAATATTACCTAGAAATTCTTAAATGCTCCTAGGTCAATATTCTCACTGTCTTTCTCTAGCAGTTTACTGTAAGATTCTTGATTGCCTTGCATAAACTGGATACAACCCACCCAATCACTTTATGAACGTTTGTTTCTCAGACACTAACCTTGCTCTGCAGCATCACTACAGCATCACACAGCACCTCAAAACAGTTAAAGGACCACTGACTCCATTGCCCAATGACATATAACATTCTAATGAGAGCATATATATCTTGACTGAAACATTCTCCAACCAAACACAAAAACAAAAGTTTGAACAACATAGCTAGCCTAAAATACTATCAGAACAGAGACAAATTATAAAGAGAGAGCCCTCTCTGATTACAGTTTGGCTAGAAGCTGTAGTCCAAAGATTGGTTAGTGGTTACCCCGGCCGTATTCCCTTGGGAGTCATAGGGAACAACCTGGGTGTTAACAAGACTTACCATCAACTTACTAGTATGGTTGTTCTCAACATCCTTGGCCCCGCAACTGCATATTCCTACAACTGGACAAAATCAACCTCCAGTTGATCATAAATTTGACCCTTTACCTTCTTCGTTGGTTGTTTCTTCCTCCCCTTCTTCCTCTTCGCCTGGTGGAAGTATTAACACTAGTAACCCGGTGGATAAGAAGAAGAAGAAAGGGAAGAAGAAGAAGAAGAAGAAGAAGAAAAAGAAGAAAATTCAGCAGGGGGGCAACCAAGCAACCATTTCTTTGAATGCAACTTCTGATAAGAAACCATCCAATAAACCAAGCAACCATTGCTTTGCATGCACCTAGAATCGAGTCATCATGCTGGGGGCATGTAAACCAATCTCAAGCATAACTTTTTCTTGTTTCAAGCTTGTGTAAAAATGAAACTGAATCCAAGCATAGTTTTTCATTTCAAGCTTGTGTAAACATGAAACTAAATCCAAGCATAGTTCCCTATGATTCAAGCTTGTGTAAAAATGAACCCATCTTGTGTAAAATTGAAACTGAATCCAAGCATAGCTCCCTATGGTTCAAGCTTGTGTAAAAATGAACCCATCTCCATTTTAACCCTTGTGATTTCCATTCTATCAGCCTCTCCCATCGGATCAGCCTTGGTTTTTCTCCTTCCATCGTCACTATTTGCTTGGCCGATCATACACTTTCACTTGGTTGTTTTTCCTTTCTTGAGGGACCACAACAATGAGTGGTTTTATTAGCCAACCTCTTACATGTTTTGAGTAGTTCCACCATTGCCAGAACCAGTTGCTACCATTTATACCACTCGTTCCTCCAAGACGAGTCACCTTTAAGCTCTTTTCTGACTCATAAAAATTGAAAAGATCACTGAGTATTTTCCTTTTTTGACTCGTTAAAAGAAAATAAAAATAGGGGGTCTGCTTTCAAGCTCTTTTTCGACTCTTTAAACATGAAAATATTGCCGGACGCTTTTCCTTTTCAGCGCGTAAATGGATTGGAAAAGACATCTACTCAGTATAAGTTTAACCCTTTTCCGGACGAAGATAAATTACTTACGAAAAAGGAATACGTTGATTGAACATGGTCAATAGGTTCTCTCTTGTATTATTTTACACTTTTTTGGACTTGAGAGACAAATTTATGAAAAAGAACTTGTGGAGATTTCTTTTTGTCCCTTTTCAAACTCTCTAAACATGAAAAGGACCGAGTTCTCATTGTTGTTAAACTTGTTAAAACATCAAATAGTGACAAACTTGTCCATAATGACAAGACCGTGTTTCACCTTTGCTAGACTCACTAAAACATCACATAGCAATGGATTCACCCGAAGGGTAGAATTATATTTCAAGCATATGTTATCCTCCTCAATCTTCTTAAGAAAATAAAGAGGTACTGGTTAGCAATGACTGGGAAAACCGGCAAAAGGGATAAATCACTTTATGATAACAAGTCACTCTTGAACATGACACTTTCACTTCATCTCCATGACTATTTAGGTTGGGTTATCTACTTGATGGTTATCATACCTATGGTCTATCACACCATCCATCACTTTGGTTTTGGGTCAATGCTGCCAATTTATTAAGTGTCACTGACATGTTCAAGAGAAGTCACTCAATAAACTTCATCCTTTGCAATACTCATAAACCTTCATTTTCATGACCACCATTCCTGAACATTGCATCGTCAGTCACATTATGTCTTCAAAATCATTACACTTGTTTCATGCCGTTGATGGGGGATACATCAAGGCCCTCCAATGACGAGTCGCTTCTTGTCGACATCAGCACATTATCCAGGAATTTGACTTATAAACACCCTTCCAGTACCTTGAGGCTTGCATACATCAATGGCAAGTTTCTCGCTTCTCGCGAAAGGTTGACATCACAGGCCTTTGACCGAAAGACTTTGTATGGTGTTCGACATCAAAACATCTATTCACACCATGCAGATTGTACTATAGTACCTTGAGAATCATTATCATTATCAGTGATTTCTCTTGCGTTTGTTAACAGCTTACATCATTGGCTAGTAATCAGATAGTGTCTTCCCATGTTTGACTTCAGATCACATTTTCACATGGCTAGACTCATACTTGAGCAAATGGTTGGACGAGATAGAAGACCCTGGATCTAGTATCATCCATCTGGGCTGCACTTTTAGGAGAGTACCAAATCATCTGTATGATGGATTCACACAGATGGTCATCTTATCCTGGGTCTACATCTATAGATGACTGTCTGATTTATGTACATGTAATGAAAATTTTATATGCTGAGCATGGGTATGCCCTCCCTCAGAAATTCATGAAAAATTCAAAGATATCATGATATTATGTATTCTAATTGATGCAGGTCACCATCCGCTTCAGATCCTCCTCACCACATCATAAAGCATATCACTCAACATTATCATTTATGACTTCATGCTTTAGGGGGCAACTGTTATAGATCTATTTGGGCATCACTCCCTCATAATCAGATCAGTACAAATAGGGCTCATCAAACCCTAATTCAATTGCTACATGCCCTAGACAAGTCATCATATTGAGTGTTTTCATCCATGAAAGTTTCCTAGTTTGAAACCCTACTGAAATGCCTCCTTGGGACACCAATGCAGCCTTGGTCAGAGGAAACTGCTCTGCATAGTAGGTAGGCCCATTCAGACCTGCATTGTAGAGAAATTAGGCCCACTTATGCCTGCGCTGGGCGAGGATGAGTGAAATTGGCATAGGATTATGGGAATATTCCTTGATTCTAGAGCATTCTAGAAGGAACCCAACTCTTATATCATCCCATGAGCTCGACTTTGGATAGGCTATGGATCATCTAATCCTCTATCCTCTCATCCATTTCTCCATGGAAACTAACTATCCAATTATTGAAAACTATTCAATACCCTATTTATGAAAAAACCACTTGCATTTCCATATAAATTGACCACTCATCATAGTGATCAGGGGGCTGGAGCTTGGATATTATAGAGAAATACTGTTGGTTTAGAGACTTGAAATCATTATCAAGTAATGTTATGCTACTGGATTGATGTTGCTATTGGTGTGATGAGGGTTTGGACTAAGTTGGATGAGTGACATGAGATCGAACCACATTGGGTGTAACTTCTTCTATTAATCAATAAAGTTGTTTGTTCCTTTTCCAATACCTTTTTCTATATCTATGATGAATGCATTTTCAAATTTTGTCGATTCCATTTGTTTACAATAAATAGATCATATGCTTTGATTGTTGTCATCTTTTGTTTCTGTTGGCAAGAACCAATTGAGCGAATTCAGTTTGAGCGGGAGCGACGGGAGCAACTCAAATGAGATCAAAGGAAGCAAAGGATCACAAGTAGGTTCCTTTATCTTGTTTATTGTAGGAAAAGGTTAAACATCTTTACTTCAGTTGTTTTAAGTGTAACTACCCACTTAGGGAAGATATACTTATCCGTAGGTATAAATTCCATATAACAAATATGTAACTAGGCTCAGTCTTCATAATGACATATGCAATCATGATTTTATGTATTTAATGAAAAGATAAAAATAAATTTATTATTGTTATTCTTGAGGCATGAGTTTCATGCTGAAGAGAAATTAATATTTAGGTCAAGCACCCATTGAGTACTTCTAGGGCTTGTCATTGAGTCTATAAGTCAATTGAGTCATTGTCATCTATGAAATACCCTTTTGGGCATGTTACATATTGTAAAGAAACTTTATTTGAGTCAAAATAAAGTCAAACAACCCTCCAAGACCTCATCATGGTGCAAAGATCAAGTCGGTCTACATGAAGGGACAAGTTGGCCTTAAGATAGCAAATAATACCCCTCAAAAGCCTATAAATAAGAAGAAACTTGACCTCATTTGGTCACATTCTCCAAAACATTTGTGATTGTTTAAGGACCATATCGGGGTGGTATGAGCCTCCTATGGGGGCTTGTGAGGAACTTTTTCTATAAATGCAACTACACCTTATAACCAACTTGAAACTTGTGTGGAAACTGATGTTTGTCATGTCATTGGTTGTACTTGGCGCTGATTTTTTGTAGGATATCATGAACCTATTGTTGAAGGTGTTTGATTCGTTCCACAAATTTGGCTACTTTATTTGCACCTACTTGAGCATGGGAGGACTTTGCTAGTGAAGATGTAATGGGAGGCGCTATATCAATCAAGGCTAATGGTTTGAATCCTAAGCACACCTGAAAAGGACCATAGAAAATAAAGCTATGGAGGGATCTATTATAATTATGTTAAACATATGGAATATTTTCATCCCATGTACATGGATGCTTGGAGTTGTACATGCGCAAGATATGTATAATTATCCCATTGACCACTTTTTTTTATCCATGTGTTTCGGATGAAAGGCAATCAATTTGGTAAGATTTGAATCCATTAGAGGCCATAGGTTGGACCAAAATGTATTGAAGAAGCTACTATCTCTATATAAAATAATGGTTCAAGGTAACCCAAAATGAACCCAAACACATTCCAAGAAGAGTTTAACAATGGCATTGACTATGATACTCTTCTTGCACGATGATAAACTGGCCATCAGAGAACCAATGACGACCAAAACACACAATCATTGCCATGCTTTATGGAGGGAAAACATGACATGTAATCCATGGATATTGACTCCCTAGGCTTGTCTGGGTAGGTAGAGGATGGTACAACCCCCTGTTCTTGATTTTTGGTTTTGCAATGGCAGAGGAAATGCACGATCTAATATGCTGATGGACATCTTATTGAAGCTTTGGCCAATAGAAATAATTTTGAAGTAGTGCAACCATATTATCTATACCAAAGTGCCATAAAACCCTATTCTAATGTGCTTTTAAAACTAGCTTGGCACATTTGAATGAACAGAAAGGTGGCCCAGGTGGCACAAGAACACATCATGGAGGTGGGAGTAAGGAACTTGTTTGTCTATGATCGATGTCCAGTATGTAGCAGCAAATTCATAGTCACTATTGTATAATTGTGGCCAACCAGGGGTTTCATGCCACAAGAGTTAATAATTGTGGTTAGAACCACAATTGGGGCCAAATGGTGCATTCTATTACAATTAAAAATAATAAATAATAAATTAATGATATTACAAATGAAAATAATAAATAAGAAATAATTAGTTAGTAAAGGGTGTATACTGTACCCCCTCACTTGTGACCAACTAATTCTATATAGCACATGTCTGAGTGACATTGTAATTCATATTCATTTATCTTATTCAATAATAATTATTATCAATTCAAATATACAAGTGTTGTTGTTACATTAGTATCTAATATACCATTCTTGTCAATTGTTTGAACCAATCGCCAATTTTGTTTGCTACCTAGAAGCTATACAATCGATGAAAATACCTTGTTCCCTTTGCTTTCCGTAAACTTTTTCCATTGTTATTTTCGAAATTCTCATGTTGTTGTACATATTGCCACAACTTCCATTATGCACATTCATTTCTTGTCAAATGTTTTTCCCACCACCGTACTCTACTACAGTTGCGACTCGACGTTGTAGCAATCACACTAACATGCAGCGGCCACCGTACTCCACTACAGTTGCCACTCAACGTTGTAGCAGTCACACTACCTTGTAGTTGCCACAGTACTCAACCACTGCCATAAACATGTAACAATGACATAGTCTAACTAATAAATGAAATGGATTTTTGGCCGTAATCCGAAAACACAATTTTTAGTAAGATTGTGACTTCTTTTTGTTTGAAATTCACTTTTGGATGCATAAATGGATTAAGAACCCTTAAAAACCCCCTTGACACTCAATATTTGCAGATTAAATGACTTAAACACATGACTTTTAAAAATATCTACTAGATTTTCGACAATATTGTGTAGAAAATGTTCGAAAAAGGACCATTTCATCTATTAGTTAGACTACATGTGTAGAAATTTCTACCACTTCCGCTATGTCAGTCTCTCTATTTTCATGTCCTTTGCCGCATTTTGTGCCCTTTTACGCCACCTTTCACTGCACCATATGTACATGACATGCAAACTCCTTTTTTTCCAAGTTTTTTTATTAAGGCCAAATCAAAAAGTTAAAAAGGATGCGCAAGAAAAATGGTTCACAATTGTTAAACATAACCATGGCAAAGACATGATATGAATTATAAGCATTGAATGAATATATTATTCACATGATAGACATTTACAATATATTGGAGTGAATCTAAGATTCATCTTCCAAGGTCTTTTAGACTTCAATTGATTGTTCAACTTCCACACCATAACCCTTAGCGGATTAGGTTTCCAAAATTCCCCCCCTTAATCTGAAGGGGTATGTGTGAGTCCAAGGAGAGAGATGTAATAAAAAATGTGCAAAAATGCATGGCAGAACTAGGTTGAATGTGCTGTCTTAAACGATAGTATATGGTGGTGGTTTAAGAATGACCATCAACATTGGAACACTTAGTGCAGTTCCTAAAAATCTTCCAAATCTGGCAAGAAGATGAAATCTTTTACTAGAGGAAGTGTCCCTAACGCTTTGGAGAGGGAGAAATTCAATCTAGAAAAGGGATGTCTACAACCTGTGGTGGTTTAAGGATGACCACCAACTATGGAATGCTTAATGAAATTCCTGGAACTCTTCTAAAACTGAAAAGAAGCTAAAGACTTCTGCTAGAGGAAGTGTCCCGAATTCTTTGAAGAGGGAGAATATCAACATGAAGAGGGAGGTATTAACCCTGCATAGATGGTTTAAGGTTGAACATCAAAAAAAGGCATGCTCAAGGGCATCTCTGTCTCTAGCTACAACTACGAATCTGGTATGGCAGGTTGTGGCTCAGGCTTGCTTGAAATTCTGTGTCTCTAACTACAACTCTGAATTAGGTAGTAGGTTGAGGTTGTGGATTAGGATTGCTTCATGTGGATTTGAAGCTTGTAGATGACCATCACTCCCCCCCTATTAGATACAAGGTGAGATGATGGAGAAAACTCAACTACAAGGCTTTTCAATACTCTAGAAGAAATTTTGACATATGACTGAAATACCTTCTTGGCTATAGAAGCCCATTGCCAAGAAGCAATCCAACCAAGGTGAATCTTTGTTCTTGCGGAAGGTTTGTTTTTGAAGCATATTTATGAAAAATGAGTTGTTTTATGACATTTCTCACATGGATTAATATCAAAACAATGATATTTCATATGGCCAACTCTGTCACAATGTTGGTATTTAACAATCTGTTGTGTCTGTTGTGGAAGAGGAGTAGAATTTGGAATAGTTGAAGGTGAACTGTCATGAAGAAATCTGACACTCTGAAATTTGATGGGCTTGGAGTAGTTTGGAATATGAAATGACGCATCCTTGTCATATCCAAGACCTATTCTTTGGTTATTACTTAAAACCTCTTCCCAAGGTCTAATGATGGGTTTGGGAAGTGCAGGCTGAATTTCAGCATCTGCATGAAAATATGCTCCTAAAATGGGCACAAGATGGGACTCAAAATCAATGTTACTGATTTGACCATTTGTTGGCTGCTGATGGGTGTCATGATGCATATTATATTGTAATTCATCTCTCTATAATTATGATTCAAGTTCAATAAAATCTATCTTTTCATGTGCATTTTGCAAACAGGTTCCAATATCCAAGAGAGTTTCCATACTGATTTGGACTGTGTTATCAGTAGTAGATTGTATCATAGTTTTAAAAAAATTTAATACTCCATTAAGTCTATCCAATTTTCTCCAGGTCATGTAAAAGAAAGATGCTCGAACCAAGTCCTAGCTCTTCAACTGTGTTTGCAAGTTCATATGCTCCAAGAGGTCGACTAGTCGAAGAAATTCTGATGTAAAATACCCACTACTAATCTAAAAACTAAATACAAGAAAGAGGTGTGATAGGGAAAAAATTGAATATTAGTGGGTGATGTCTCTAAAATAGCAATGGCACTAATGACCCTCTCAAATGTTTGGTTTTAAAAAATGCAATATTTTACCACAATTTTGTCCAACTAAACAAACAATATTTTGGTGCTACTATACTAAATTCATCAGAAAGACATACAACCAACAACAATTAAAAACATTAGATCTAAAGCTGGTCACTGAGAGGGATTCATATTTTTGACAACTGTATAGGAGCTAAGACATCAATAACTAGACACACTGTTTGCATTTTCCATAAGCATCCATTGGTACATGAATTATTGAATTTCAAGCATTGAGAAAAGGTAGAGACCGAGGGTTAAATAAAGTTTTATATAAAGAGATTTACGCAAAGATGAGATATACAAAAGGAGTGTGTCCAAAAGCTAATATTTCTCTTGAATAGGAAGTGTATATCAACATGATTTCTTACAAAACTTCAGGAAACAACTTGGGCCACACTGCATCTTATTCTTGCACATAAGGGTTTCGACCATGCGTTTGGATATTATGAAATGCCAAAGAACTAGACCACTAAAGATGTCGATTTGAACTCCAAATGAAGCCTTGTTGTCATTTGAGTTAAGTGAGTGACCACACACCCCAATAGGAACCTCCAATTGAACACACAGAGTCCAGAATTCAACGCTGCCAATGTACATATATGCACATATTTTTTTTTAACGACACCATTCAATACGAATACATGCCCATCATATTTTCTTGGTGCCCATTCTACTTTCTTCAACAAAATGTCAATGTTTGTCTCAATCTTAAAGGAAAAGCAAAACGGTATTAGAGCCAATAGTGGGGCACAAAACAAGCCACCTTCTAAATCGTTTGCTACATGGTGTGGGATATGCCAAGCAACCCAAGCACACTTAAAAATATGTAAATACAATGCTTATGTTAGGATGAGCAACTGCAACACCATTGCCTTTGGCACCTTGAATATATTTTTTTTTTCATCCGAGCTCAACAATCATTTCCATCCTTTGCATTACCCTAAATTCTTCTCTGCTCCATGGTCATGGTAGACGATGAAGAACTCAGAACAACTTCTATGCCTTACTGTAATAACCTAGCTTTGAAGAATGGAGCTAAGCTTCTTGTTTTTTTTGCTGCAATACTGATTTCAGTAGGAGATATATTTCTAGGACTAGTGAAACAACAGATGAAAACATCTCATTGTGTTCCATGACCTTTTTTATGGAGAGGCAGAAGAGGAGTGATGATCAGGGAAATTATGAATAATTCCTTCATTAGGAATCATCTAAGGGGCTGTGTGCACATCGGTTGCAGAACACCAAAGGAATTTGAAGTTCTTGATTTCAAATTAATCCACTAGCACTTGTAAAGATTCATTCCTACAATTTTGAATAAAGCTTAGTAGTGTTGACGCAAAAAATCATAGAGAAATTCAATGAGACGAGAAAAAGGAATTGAATGGAAAGGTCATTGGCAAGGAGTAGGCACACAGATGTTACAACATGGATTGTCAGGTTTTTTGCCTCTATAGGGTTAGTTTACCACATTTACTTCCCTTCAGAAATGTTCTTCATGGAATTGAATTGATATCTCTGCGTACCAAAGTATCTAATGCAATGAAATTAGCGGAATTCCCATCAACGTAAGAATTTAGGTAAGAATCCAATATATTCAATATATGACTACCACAATGTGGATTTGTATAAGCAATATTTTATAGAATTGCCACAACGTGGATCCATTTGCAAGAAATTTGATACCATCAGGTAGGTGTGTTGATATATATGATGATTATGGTGCCGTCAAAATGCAAGTTTGTAGGGCAGATAGAAATGTGGAATTGGTTGAGAGAATGTTAAGAAAGGTTACAACAACCCTTACAGGTGAGACTAGTAGAGAAACAACAAACTTCATGAAATTTAATGCAGAGTAATACACAATAATTCAATGCCAATAAATCTTAGCATATAAATTGCGAGCTTCAATCAATGCACATAGAAACCCAATGTACATACCAGAATTTAGCGGGGGAAGAGAGCCAAATTTAGGTCCTGCACACTTATCGATGTAGATTTGGAAGAGTTTGGACAATGCCCAGGTTTGGTGACAAACACACAAAGGACGACCACAAGAAAATAGTGGCTCAAATTGGAAGCATGGCAGGAGAATGGCTGCTTTGATACCATATTAAACATAACCATGGCGAAGACAGGATATGAAAGATAAACATTGAATGAATCTATTATTCACATGATATACATTTATAATACATTGGAGTGACTCTTGGATTCATCTTCCAAGGTCTCTTGGATTTCCTTTGATTGTTCAACTTTCACACCATAACCCTTAGTAGATTAGGTGTCCAACAACAATGAAGAAATATTTATACTATTGGTTAATGGATACAGTGATAACCATATGACATTGTTTTCTTTTTTTAACTACAATGTTTTTGGTTATTTATCACATTATGTCATTTTAATGTTCGATACAATGCAAACAATATTAATGTAGTCGTTCCTAGTCAATTATAGTTGTTGGATGATCCGCTCTCTTTATATATCCTGCAGCCATGATCTGATTCTTCAACTTGTCCTAATGATGAACCACACTTGCTGGTTTGAAATGCGTCGACAAATGAATTATCATGTGATTTTTGCTGAAAAATCTTCTAAATAAAATATTAAAGTGATATTCTAAACAACATAAAGTAATATTAAAGCTATATTTGTAATTTATAATAGAGCTATTCATATTATAAAATTCTTAATGTTGTAATATAGTTATAAAAACTATATTAAAATTTAAATATTGGAAAAAAAATTAATATTAAGTAATATTAAATTATAGTACGCATTAAATATTATATTTATTATTTGAAGTTATTAAAGTTAAAGTGAACATTAATTATTATTAATATTAATTTAAAAGTTGTTAAAGTTAACATTAAAGTTGTTTTTTTGTCAATGTGATTCATGGGTTCGGGAGATCAGTGATTGCTACATCCACAGAAACGGTCCCGGGTAGATCCAACCGAAGGGATCTGTCCCATAGGCTCATTTCAGAGCCTAAACCCATGGGCATCAAGGAGAATTAACCCTATGACCTCTCATAGCGAGGTGCTTATGAGATGGGTACTCGACCAATTGAGCTAACCCTTGGGGCTTAACACTAAAGTTATTAAAGTTAATGTTAAATTTATTTAAAAAGTTAAAATTAATGTTATTTATTTGTTAATATTATGGTTGATTCTAGTTGACCAACTATGTTGATTCTAGTGAATAATGGTTGACCATATCTAATCACAATTGATCAAATTAGTATAACTTTATGTATTAACATAAATATTAATAATAATAATATTATTATTGTTATTATTAACTTTAATAATATTAATAAAATAAATAATGTTAATATTAACATTAAAACAAAAACAAAAATTAAAATTAATAATAATAATAACATTAACATTGAATATTATAAACATTATCTATATATATAATATTGGAACAAGAATTAATGGAGAATGGGCAATTTCATAAGATCATCTGCCAATATTACACCAGGTACAACTATTTTGTAAATGCCATAAGTGGGCCAATTACAACATGTCTCTGGAGACTTGAACTCACACAATCGGGGAACTGAATTGTTCACCAAAACACTCAAGTTAAGATCCTTTGACTTATAAAAAGGAGGACATGAGGTGGGCTTTGATCTACTTATGTGTGTGTAGGTCACAAAACCATTTAATATGGTCTCTTTGGTATAACCACACATTCGACCACTACCTTAAGGTGCCCCCATGGCTCCAAGAAGACCTCATGGGAATTGAACCTTGCCCAATGGTGAAAATATTGCTTTCCACCATTGAATCCAACCCCTTTGGGCCATAAACATCATCAATATTAATAACATAAACATTATAATATTAATAATATTAAGATTAATATTATCAATAATGATAATAAATCACCCACGCTATTGTTGGAAATATTGAGAGGGGGGTGAATCAATATTCCTTTCAATTAGTATTATTATTAATCTTTTAGAGCATTAGTTAATCTTCAATTATTATCATTGTTTGTACAATGATAGAAGTAAACAAAAGGAACACAAATGCACACAGTTTTTAAGGTGGAAAACCCCTCCGGGACAAAAATTGCTTGAACGCTTTTCTATTAATTCTTTAATCTTCAACTCCAATTGAAAAGAAAGCTCCAACTTCCTAGAATCTAGAAAATCATTCTTCTCCATCTCCCACTGGATGGATGCTCCAACGCCCGAGATTCTTCAGTAGTCAATTGAATGGATGCCCCAACACCCATTGAACTACAATTCACCCTAGCACCACCCTACCACCCTAAAGTTTTCATAGGCTTGAACCTATTTGTGACTTCATGCACCAGTCTAGCACCACCCTACCACCCTATAGAATAATAAAAGATGAATGGACTCCCATACCAGGGAAAATGGTCCGCTTTACAATGATATAGAATGATGTAGAAGAAGAAGACACACTAGACAATAACCCCAACTGTGACACAACCACCTAATGATGGTCCTAGACCTCCTGACACTGCCTCTTAAACTCTTGGCAGATAGACACTTGTACAAATTTTACAATTATTCTTTTACAATGACTATGTACAATGATACTTTTACAATGACTATATGCGTGCTGCCCACTTGAAGACTTTATGTGGTGAACTTCTTGTTGCTGTTCTGCACCTTGATTGCTGCTCTTGTCATGCTACCTTTTCTCACTTTTCATAACATTAGATTATGCATTGATTCTTCTCTTGATGAAAATATAATACCTGCAAAAATTCTTCAAGGAAATACCCATGACATGATAATAGCAAAACTTACCTCATCCTGCAGAGCATATGTTAGTGCTAAACAAAAACAACAAATTAGAATACAAAGAAACTAATGCAATTAAGAGATGAACATGCATATACAAAAGATACTTACTTGAAGCTTACATCTGCTACATCATTTTGTTGTACCTTGCTCTTTGCTACCTTAGAAAGTCTGGTTCTTTGCAGCCCTTGACAACACTTGATCTAGTTTTTTTCTTGCCTTCTAGGAGCACGATATTGAATCTGATGTATCTCTGTGATTTAAGATCCCCAATATGTGATATTCGGTCCTGTAGTAGCCTTCTAAGTCTTCTTTCCAATGCCACAGGCCAAACCAGATTTGGATTCTTCAAGACAAAGTTATGCCCAATCTCTCACAATGACCTAATTATGGAATAGTTCAATAGAACGAACTTGTACAGAGTGCCACATATCATTGTCTCCTCCTTCATCTCTTAAAGTGATAAAAAGAAAACTACATTCCATGCACTATTTGCCACTTTTTATATAATTCCAATCCGCTTCTCAGAGAGAGAGTTATGATGATTTTCCCAAGGTCACCTCTTTGCGATGAAATTCGAGAGCCTGCAAAAACCCTAACTTCCACATATCATATCTCCTAAAATATAGTGAACAAAGATCAGAAATTTGGTCACGATGTTCATCAGGATTTTGGCCCAAATGGGTTTTAATTTTAGCATCTAAGACTTCACAGAATTAAAGTTATAGTGAAATTTCCACGATCACTAATTTTGGAGGATATATGAGATTTCTTTTTATAGATTTGAGAGGGGCTTCTATAGAGAATGTTGGAGGGATTTTAGGAGCTTAAAAAATGATTAATTATTTACTATTCAATGACCAAAATCAATGATAAATTCCATGTCACAACCCTATGGGGTCTTATCCCACTAATTGGCGTTAATAAATTCAATCTTGAATAACTTACAAACCATGAGGAATTACGAGGGGAGCTATATACCAATAGAAATATATTTTTAAGTAGAGTATTCCTATAAAGGTTATGAGATGAGAAACCATGAATGATGATGCCCAATGTGCCATGGAAGTTCAGGGTCATCGTTGGTTCTGCTTGGGTTGACATCAATGACAACCTTAGATCATCTTTAGATAAAAAATCTCCCCCTTTGTCATTGATGGCAACACAAGTACTCTCCCTGCGATTGGGGAACCTCTTCCTACTGCCTTCTCTCCCCCTTTGACATCAATGGCAAAGGGTAACTCCCCATGACACAAAACCATCTTTCGGATCTGTACACACTTCCACTCCCCCTTTATTTTGTGAATAAGGAAAATCTAATGAGAACTTGGGAGAATCCCAAGCTTCTGGCGAAGATATTCAAATGCTTCACGAGGTAAAGGTTTAGTGAAGATATCAACGATTTGTTCTTTTCTACCAACATATTCAAGTTTGATATTCTTTTGAGCGACTTGTTCTCTAAAAAAATGATATTTGATTGAAATGTGTTTTGTTTTGAATGCATGACAAGATTCTTGGGGATGTTGATGGCACTGGTGTTATCACAAAAGATGGGATTAGACTCACTGAATTGTACTTGAAGATCTTGCAAAGTTTTTTTCATCCAAAGGACTTGAGTACAACAAACTGCCGCTGCAATGTATTCTACTTCCTTTGTAGATAACGAGATTGAGATTTATTTTTTCTCAACCATGATACGCGACAACCACCTAGATAGAATGCTACTCTACTAGTAATCTTATGATCATCAATGCTTCTTGCCTAATCTGCATCTATAAAGGATTGAATAATGAGATTGTTTCCCTTGGGATACCACAAGCCATATTCTGTTGTGCCCTTTAGATATCAAAGAATTCTTTTGATGACAATAATATGTGATTATTTTGGTGCTGCTTGGAATCTTACTACTTGTCCAACTGCTTGCATAACATCTGGTTGGGAGGATGTTACATATATAAGACTACCAATCATAGATCTGTACAACCTCTTATCCACATCCTTAGATGAGTCATCTATGCTCAATTTGAAACCTGTTACCATTGGAATAAGGACAGTTTGCAATATTCCATTTTGAATTTCTTGAGCATTTCCTTGATGTACTTGGCTTGACATATAAATATTCCTTTCTCTTGCTAAGATATTTGAAGCCCTAAGAAGTATGTCAACTCACCAAGTAAAGACATCTCAAACTCACTTTGCATATTTGTAGCAAAGTTCTTACTTAGTCGATCATCATTGCTACCAAAGATTATATCATCCACATATACCTCAACGATTGTTAGATTATCTTTATCTATTTGTACGTAAATATTGCTATCAACAGTGCATTTATTGAACTCTTGTTGACGTAGATATCCATCAATATGAGTATACTATGCTCTAGGAGCCCGCTTGAGACCATACAAAGCCTTCTTCAACCTGCAAACATAGTCTTCTATTTCTGATAGTAGAAACCTTCAGGTTGTTTGATGTAAACTTCTTCTTCTAATTCACCATTGAGAAATGTTGACTTAACATCCATTTGGTAGACTTTTATTTTTCTTGAACATGCATAGGCGAGAGACATCTGGATGGATTCCATTCTAGCAACTGGTGCAAATGTGTCATCGAAATCAATTCCTTCCACTTGTGCATAGCCTTTGCAAACCGATCTTGCTTTGTTTCTAGTAACCTGTCCATCTTCATTCAATTTGTTCCTGAACACCCATTTAGTCCCAATGACATTTTTATCTTTTGGTCGTGGAACTAATTCCCAGGTGTTATTCTTCTCGATTTGATCCAATTCTTCATTCATAGCTGCTACCCAATGTTCATTCTGGCTGGCTTCCTCAAAAATACTAGGCTCAAAGGTTGCTAGAAAAGAAATGTGAGCTTGTTGTGATGAACGAAGCTGTCGACCTTTTCTTGTTCCAATTCCTTCATTTATGTCACCAATGATTTGATTTGATGGATGGTTCTTTTGAATCCATTCTTTTTTTCTCTTTGGAGGAGCTTCTTGTTGTTGTTCCTGTATATCTTGTTGATCATTATTTACTTCTTCCTGGTTGACAGTTGCTTCTTCATCTAGAATTTTCTCTGTACCTTTTTCAGCCTCTGTTTCAAGTTTCAAAGATTCTAGATCCTCATCATTATTCGTTAGAACACCATCTTCGTCAAATGTAACATTTATGCTCTCCACTATCTATTTTCGTCTTAGATTATAGCATTTATAGGTTTTTTTTTGCGTGAGTAACCAATAAAGATACCTTCGTCAACACGTGATTCAAACTTACCCAACTTTTGATCTTCTCTTTTGATATAAAATTTGCTTCCGAAGATTCTGAAATATTTTATAGTAGCCAGTTTTCCTTTCCATAATTCATATGGGGTCTTGTTGCGATTATTTGTGAGAAGACTTTTGTTGATAATGAAGACTGCTGTATCAATTACTTGAAACCAGAAATTTTCATCCAATTTTCAGTCCTTTAGCATTGTTCTACCCATTCCCTGTATGGTTCTGTTCTTTCTTTTAGCAACTCCATTTTGCTGAGGTGTTCGTGTTGTTGAAAATTGTCTTTTTATTCCATTTTTGTCATAGTATTGCTAAAATAATTTGGAAGTGAATTCTCCACCATTATCTGCTCTTAGACACTTTATTTTCAAATCAGTTTCATTTTCGACCAACTCCTTGTAGATCTTAAAGCACTCAAATGCTTTAGATTTTTTCATTAGGAAACTGACGATTATCATCCTGGTATAGTCATCTATCATTAACATGAAATATAATTCTCCATCTAAGCCATTTGTTCTCATAGGACCACATAGATCAGTATGTATCAATTCCAATGGATGTGATGAAAAGTGTTCTTTTGTTTTAAATCTAAATTTTGCCTGCTTGCCATGCTAATAGGCCTCACATAGTGTGTTGGAAGGTTTTGAGATTTTCAACATTTCTCATATTGCTTCCTTTTTGCTTATCTTGACAAGATTGTCAAAGTTTATGTGACACATTCGTTTCTGACATAACTAGCTTTCATATTCTTTAGCTAGTAGACATGCTTTAGTTACTTCATCCAGAACATATATGTCGTTTGGAGCTCGACTTGTTGTAGCCACAATTTTACCATACCTACCTTTCTTGATTTCACATTCTGTGGAGTTGAGTAGCATTGTGTGTCCTTGATCACACATTTGTCCAACACTGAGCAGATTGTGATTCATGTTTTCAACCAATATAACATTCTTGGCTAGAGCATCTTTGCTTCCGAGACTGATAGTACCTGATCCTATAACATTTGAAGATCCATCATTTCTAAAGGACACGGGTCCATCCTTCTTCTCTTTCATAGATACAAATTTATTTCTATCTCCAGTCATATGCATTGAGCAACCACTATCAACATACCACACATATTTGTTGTTTTGAGCCTTGAGAGTGAGAACATAATTATCAATCTTCTTCTTCTTCCATGTTCGTTCATTCTGTGGCTTTGAAGATTCTTCTGGAGGATTTTCAAGTTTTCAGTTTCTGGCTATGTGTCCAAAGTTTCGACATTTGTAACATTCAATATTATTTCTTAAATGTTCAAATCTATTTATGTTTTGTTAAGCCCTGGGAGGTTCATATTTGATAGATCTCCTAGAATTGTATTGGTTCCTGGGGTACGCGCGACATTCTATAGCTTTATGACCAAATTTTCTACATGAATAACAGTAGCCATGAAAAATATGTTGGTACCTGGATGGAAATCTTCATCGGGGAATTGTCTTCCAAGGTTTTTCTTGCGAATCTTGTCCAATGAAGTCTACATGCCTGTCAGATCTTATAGGTTCATTGTATTTTGTTGTAGAAGGTACTGCTTCTTCTTATTTGTAACCGAGGTCATTTTTGTCATTGTAAGGTCGTTGATTGTTGATGAGTTCTTCCAACGCCCTTGAGATGTTGGCATAGTTTTGGACAAATTTTCCCTTCTTCACTTCCTTACACAGTGAGACTACTTTGGCTTCTAATGCTTCCATTTCTCGATTTCTTTCTTCCAACTTCTTTTGAAGTGACTCTTCAATACATTTGTATTATTCAACTTCAATTTTGAGACCTTGAACTTGTTCTTCAAGAGTATTGGAATGAATCATCTCAGCCTTGAGCTCTTTTATAAGCTTGATTACCTCCTTAGAAAATTCTTCTATGGTCAACCATTCTTCATCGTTGTTTGATACCTCTTGTTTATTGTGCTTGGTCGTAAACAATACTCTCTCATTGGCTTCTTCTTCACTGTCACTGTCTTCATCGGATCATGAGCTATCTTCTTTCAAGAGATAGTTCCTTTTGATTCCTTTCTTCTTGCCTTTCTTGTTGAATTTCTTAAAGCCTTTCTTTCCTTTTGAGTTGCCATCACTTATGTTCGGACATTTTGTTGCGAAATTCCCAATGTAGAAAATTTATGATAGGTTAACCCGATAATGCAATAAAAATCAAAGTAGAATACTATAACCTACTTCTACTATCAATTTTTGGAAGCTTAAAGATCGAGCTGAACAATATAACCAGAAGAAGAAGAATCAATATAAGCTGAGTGGTATGCTTCCTGGTTGCCATAATTTTGCTTTCCATTTTTCTTGCTAACCTGAATGCCTTCTCTAATGAATCAGGTTCCCAAAGGCGAACATCATGTTGGATATTATCCTTTAAAGTCCCTATGAAAACATCAATCCTATGCTCCTCTGGAATATTTTTTACCCTTATGTTCAATTTTTGGAACTCCTCAATGTGCTCCATTATTGAACCCTTTTGTTTGAGACTTATCAATTAGCTAAAAAAAGTGTTTCTTTTTGTATTCTCATAATGTGCTGTCAATTCTTCCGTAAAAATTGCCCTAGTGATAATTTGTTTACGAGAGAAAAGCCATTGATACCATACAAACTGATTTGGTTCCAAATATAAAGTTGCAATACGTACCTTTTGTGTGTTTTGCACATTATTGAGATCGAAAAATTGCTCCATCTGTAATATCCATGTTGCGGGATCCTTGCCATCAAACTTCCTCATATTGATTTTTGGAATATGGTGGGTCTTCGATCCAACATTAGAGTTTATGGAATCATGATTAACATTTCTTTTGTTCTCATCATGAGTTTCCTTTACTACCCTTTCACCATTAGAGACCATTTCTTGTAGCAAATTGTTCATATTTATCTTCAATTCTTCCATCTTATCATCCATGCCATCAATTATAGCGTCCATGCCATTCATCTTAGCCATCCATCTTAGCTTCTACACCTTTCTTAAACAATCCATCTTATCTTCTACACCTTTCTTTAAACCATCCATCTTAGCTTCTACATCTTTCCTTAAACCATCCATCTTAGATTCTGTTGCTTTTTGTGCAAGTGACACTTGTTGCACTTGGTCTCGTAATTTTGATATATCATGTTGCATTTCTTCCTCTTATTCATGAGTCATGCTAGAACTTTTAGGTTGCTTACTAGGTGTTTGCATTTTCTTTCCTCGAGGCATCAATTACCAATTCAAACTAATTTTTCAAACCAAGCTTATGCAAAAATTTAAAAAAAACTACACACCTTTTTTCACTTTGTAGAAGCTTGATATTGAATCTGATGTATCTCTGCAATTTCGAATCATTCAGTTATGAAATTATGACCTATAGTAGCCCTCCGTGTCCTCTTTCTAATGCCACCAGTCTGATCCAAATTGGATTCTCCAAGGAAGAGTTATGCACAATATCCCAAGATGACCTGATTATAGACTAGTTCAGTAGAGCAAACTTGTACGACATGCCACGAGTCACTGTTTCGACCTTTGGATCTGAAAAATATATACAAGAAACTGCAATCCATCCTCTTCCTTTACCTTCTTATGAAATTTCAATCTGATGCTTAGAGAGAAAGTTATGATGATTTTACCCATGTCACCTTTTTGGAATGTAATTCAGGAGTCTGCAAAAAGACCAGCTTCCTCAGATAATATCTCCGCAAATATAGCACGAAAAGATCTAAACTTTGGACCCAAGATTCAGCGTGATTTCTTCTCAAATGGGTTTTTCTTAGCTTTTGAAACGTTGCAGAAAAAAAGTTATAGTGAAAATTCCACGATGACCTTTTTGGAGCAGTGAAACCCTAGAATCCAAAGCTCTGATACCAAATGTTATGAAACCAACTCACAAAAAGATAGAAAAGAGAGATCAATGCCTTAGAATTCAGCCTCTTCGAGGGGGAAACCTTCTTTACATTACACAAATGAGAAATTATTGGATTATTCAAATGACAAAACCTCCTTTCTATATATAGGAGTCTAAGGAGTCACAATATAACCCAGCCGACCTAACAATAATAATATAAAGCCACAAAAATAACGATAGAGGGATTCTATAGGGCACAATAATAACAATATGGGGACAATGGGGGCACAACTATATTAATAAGGGATACAAATACAATAGTAATGGGGTAATCACTAGTATTATAGGGACCCAACAACAATCCTCACAGATGCTCACGAGAAATCTTGGCTTCTCTCCACCCTTCCTCTTTGCCCTCCAAGCTCCTATTTCCTTGCGATGTTCCTTGTGGATGATTAACCTATTACCAAGTGGAAAACCAAGCTTCCAAAACTGTGCAATCCTCAAGGATGAATCCTTGACTGCATGCATGAGTTTTCTCAATGAGAAAACACATGCAATTGATAGTACACTGTCCTTGAACATTAATCTTAACTGGTTCTTTCTCAGAATAGAAATGAATGAGTTTTTGATGACGGAATCTTCAGTTAACTAGAGTAGCACTAGTTGAGTGCATTAATGCATCAAATAACTGTTAATTCACTATTAGTTCCTCAAACAGTTTGGAATTAATTTAACTGGACTTAACTCAGTAAATTGAGTTAACTAATTAAAACTCAAATATAGCTCAATCTTATCTCCTTAATTTAAGGGATAACTCTTGCATGACTTCAAAAATACTTCTAACTTGAATGTATCCAACTAATTAATTTAAAATAAATTAATTAATTATTTCCAAGTAGCTATTAAGACTAGATTCAATTTTAATTCACAATTTAATTCAAGGAAAAATTAAATTGGAATATTCTTGTTGCCATATTTCAACACTCCCTCTCAACAAGAAAGGGATTATCTGCCACCCTGATCTTGTCTCTATGGAACTCGAATTTACACTTTGAAAATGCCTTTGTCAAAATGTCAGCATCTTTCTCCTCTGTCGAAATATACGGCAGTAACATGATCCTCCTCGCTACACAGTCTCTGAGATGATGATACCAGATGTCAATGTGCTTGGACCTGTCATGAAATACTAGATTCTCAGAGTGTTTTATACAACTTTGATTATCACAATAGATCACAGTTGGATCCATCCTTTGATCAAACAAACCAGCTATGATTTTCTGCATCCAGATGGTCTCACATGCTGCTTGACTTGCAACCATGTATTTTTCCTCTACCAACCTGAGTGCAACCGACCTCTGTTTCTTGCTGTACCAAGAAACTGTCGCTGACCCAAGGTTGAAAATCCCTCTTGATGTGCTCTTTTGACCTGATGGACTCCCTGCCCAATCTGCATTAGTGAAGCCCTGTAGCTTCACTCCCTCTATTCATCTATACCATAATCAATACTGAGATGTGCCTCTGAGGTATCTCAATACATGCTTTTCCACCTTCCAAAACATATTGGTAGGTTGAACCATCGCTTGACTCAACTGGTTCACTGCATAGCACAAATTTGGTTATGTGTTCATGAAGTACATCAGTGGACCCACAAGCTACCTGTACACAGTAGCCTCTACCACTTCTCTTGAAGTAGCAACCTCCTTCCTCTAGTTACCTGCTAGAGGAGTCTGCATGGGCTTGCATTTCTCCATGTGGAATCTCCTGAGTATCTCGTTGGCATACTTGCCCCGAGACACAAACAACTCCCCATCCTTTTGCTACACTTCCATGCTAACGAAGTAATGCATGAGACCCATGTCTTTCATCTCGAATTCTCTTGCAAGACACGATCAACTGATCATCACCAGTCAATATGAGATCATCAACATAAAGTATGATGATCAACAACTTACCTTTCACCATGATGTGGTATAGGTTTCCATCCACTTCACTCTTTGTGAAGCCCAACCCGGTGAAGTAGTTTTCTATCCTGGTGTACCAAGCACGAGGTGCTTGCTTCAGCCCGTACAACGCTCTCTTGAGTCGACACACATGCAACTCATGATCGAAGGTATTAAAACCTTCCGACTACTCAATGTACACCTATTCCTCAATCTGACCATTGAGGAATGAAGTCTTCACATCTATCTGATGGATCTTGCAACCCATCTGTGCTGATAGTGCCAACATAGATCTGATATATGAGTACCTTGCGACATGAGCAAAAGTCTCATCATAGTCAATCCCCTCGACTTGTGAAAAACCATGGGCAACAAATCTTGCCTTCTGCTTCTCCACACTACCATCAACAGCTTGCTTTACCTTGTAAACCCAACGGGAATTCACAACTGACTTGTTCTCTAGTCTCGGAACCACGTCCCAAACACTGTTATGAACTATGGAGTCATACTCCTCCACCATAGCATCAACCCAAATCGGCTGCTGCACTGCCTCCTCAAAGGAAGATGGCTCAATCTCAACACATTCCCTGACAAGGGCCATGTATGCAGTGTACTTCTCAGGTGACCTCCTCTGTCTGCACTGAGAAGATGGTGCTCCCACATTCTCTCTCGCATCCTCCAACAATCTGTCAAATTCTCTTGTGCGCTTCCGTCCATCTCTGGAAGACTCTGCTTGAGTGGATGCCTCCACCCCTGGAATCTTTGCATGTGGTTGCTCTGCATGAGTCTGAGCCTCCTCCTCCTTAGGAACCAATAGTTCCTCCACAGCCTATATTTGGAGCTCCCTCTCAAGGGAAACTCACATGGCCTTCTGCTCATCAAACTTGAGATCTCTGCGAACCACTGTCCTTCGACCGGTAGGCAAGTACACTCGATAGTTGTGGGGTGTATAAATTTACCCCACAAATATCCCCAACTCTGCTGTCGGCTCAAGCTTCTTCCGTGCATCCTTTATCACATGGGAATATATAGATGAGCCAAAGATCCCAAAGTGACCCACATCTGGTTTCTTACCGGAGAAAGCTTCCTCTGGTGTCTTCATCCCAAGTATGCGATGCGGGCTTCTATTCTGCAAATAGACCACTGTGTTGCATGCCTTAGCCCACAAGTGAAGTGGTAGGCCTTGGTCATGCAACATTGCCCGTGTTGCCCCAACAATAGTTCTATTCTTCCTCTTGGCCATCCCATTCTGTTGTGGGTTATGAGGTGCCATCAACTCTTGTTTAGTTCCTTCCACTACATAGAAGTACTTAAACTCTTGAGAGACATATTCTCCACCGTTGTGATGGCCATATGATGGAGGTAGAGCTCGTGATTGGATTTTTCCCATGTGCTAATTTGTAAGTCCCAACCATCTTTTGCAACCTCCCAAGGTGAATTCTAGGCCCTAACGAATGTATGAGGATGTGTGGCTGACAAATCATAAAGAACCAATGGTCAATTGACCTGAAGAAGGGAGGTGTAATAAGGGATTGTAACGTAATATGGAAGACGGTAAGTATGGAATAGGGATAGATGGGGCTACACTATCTCAATCATGGCTTCCAAAATAGTGTTGCTTCCTAAATTCATGGGTCACTAGGGGAGGTCACACTGGACTAGAATTGAAAATTAACCCCCCATTTAAGGTGAGTGAACAAAAATACACCCAAGACCTTTCTTTCTCCCAAGTTACCCCATAATCGATGCCAAAACACCTAATACAAACAAGCACAAGCACATGATTGAAAAATGAATAAAGTACCTTTTTAATATTAGCCCACCTTCCAATATGTTTTCTTCACAAATGGTGGGGAGACATATGACTGATGTAGGTGGGGGAGATATGAATGGCACATCACGTCATCTACAAAGTGGCTCTCTAGAGCTATTGGCTGTTGGATTGAAGAGATGAATAGGATCAAATATTCTCTTAGGGGTCACCCACTTTTGGTGGGTATCATATGGCTCCAACTATGACATGAGCTCACCATAGAGCGCATGGTCCATGTACTTGAACATGGAGTCCATGAGAACTCCAACAATCTCCTGGGACCATGGACATGTAACTTGCACACTAGAATACAATTGTTTGGGAGCATGTGCACTGGGTATACTATAATCACCCATGTTTTTAATAACAATAATACTTTATATATATAAATAAATCTATAATAAATGCAAGTCTAATGTACATGAGAACATGATATGATGATATTAACTATTAAAAAAGAACACGCAATGGACCTAAACTACCACACAATCTTAATATATAATGCATGAGCTGAGTATAGTTATACAACCAATGCAACTACCATATCATTATATCAATGCAACATCCTTTTCTCATATGAGTTCTTGTGAGATAGGACATCAAAATGTCACATCCTCCTTGGAAATATTGGCTTGATGAATGACAATGGTGGGAGTTGGGAAAACAAGAGTACTAGACATCAAGGATCATGGATGAGGATGTAAAAGAGGAATCAAACTTGTGCTATTGGATCCTTTCTCACAATGAAAGAATGGAGAATTTAACAATCAAGCTCATAAACTTTTGATGAAGAGAAACCTTGGCCTTATCCTCCTCGTAGCATGAAGAGATAGGTGGCTCCGATAGATCCACAATCACATCATCTTGATCCTTGAGGAAAGAGCAAGGCACAACAAAATCATCATACCTTGGGAAGAACCACAACCCCATTTCAAGGTGTTGATTAGATTCCTCAATTTCATGGCTTCCAAGGTATTCATCAAGAGGGGCATCAAGATCTTCTTGGCCACTAATGAAATCATCATTATTTGGTTGAGGATCAACATTATGAAACATATAGAGTAGGCCCTTCTAATGATCCATTCCTTTCCATGTAATTTTTTTGTAATATTTAGATATGAAGTCGCTACAATAAACTTAAAATGCAATGAAAGATGCTTTCTTCACCATACAAACACTGACTTTGAAGCTTATGAAGAACTATGTTAGGCCCCTATACTACTAGTGTAACCCATTATTGTTATTAGTACAACCCACTTATTATATTGATGTACCCATGTAGTGCCCATATTGTTACTATTGTGCCCCATAGAAGCCCACTATTGTTATTATTATGCCCTTACATTATTGTTATGTCGGCTCTAATTATGTTATGACCCCTTAGACTCCTATATATAGAAAGGAGGTATTTTCATTTGTATCATCCAATAATTTCTAATTTATGTAATGTAAAGATTGTTGCCCCCTCGAAGAGGCTGAATTCTAAGGCGTGGATCTCTCTTTTCTATCTTTTTGTGAGCTGGTTTCATAACAAACTAGGACTTCCTTCTTCCAATGGAGTCACCAAATAAGGATTTATATTTTCATATGGGGACAAGACACATGCTACATGTCCTTGGAAATGACACCAAAAATAATTTTTCAAAATATAGTAGGCCTTGGAGAAGGACACCTTACAAGGTATAAAGTAGAGCACGAAGCAACAATTGTGTAGTATCCCACTGTCCTCGCAGCCAAAACCCCTTGGATTTTACAAAGTTTCACTAATGGGAGGACTCATAGTAATGAATAGATCACTTATAATATGTATTCTATGGTTAACATGTGAAATGATATCATTAGGAGGTCTTCAAGAAAGACACAATTTAGGTTCAAGGTTTAACAAGGAACCAACCTCGCTTTCTATGAAGAGTCCTAGAAACAAGGGAACAAGACCTAGCGTTTGATGTATTTGAAAATATTTGGAGAAAATCAAGGTTAAGTAAAGGATAAAAGGTTTCTTTTAATGTACATTATCTAACCCAAGGCTCATGAAACCTTCAATAAAGTAATTAAGTTGAGAGAAGAGAAACTAGGCTTTCTCTCTTAGGGAAAATACCTAGGGAAAGAAAATTTATGGATGAAATTGAAGTGGATTCCTATCAAAATGATATGTTTTGTGGAAAATCCTATCGTCTTGATGTTTAAGCTTTACAAAAACTGAAACCCTTCCTCCCTAGAAACTCACACCAATCCCTAATTCTCTACCTTAGCCTTGAAAGGATCTAAATTAATAGAATAAAAAATGGATAAATCTTAGATACACTCACCAACTAAATGAACCAGTCCCTTGTTCCTTGGGGTATAGAGTCATAAATGCGTTAGATCAGCCAAAGGGCTTCTAAGGAGGCCAAAATTTTCATGCCATAGCAAGAAAAAATTCAACAATTACCTATGTAATGGAAGATGGATTATTCATGGGAGAGATAACAAGAGTTCACCACTAAGGACATTCATTTACACATAATTAATAGCGATGCATGCAATAGATCATCTAGATTAGAATTTAATAGGTATTCAACAAATTAGGGAACAATTTCAATTACTACAATCAACAATATTCCATACAAAGAGATACTTTTTCAACATCTAGATACACTTACAAGATAACATGTAAAGAATCCATTCCATTCATCCAAAGAATAGATCCAAAGATAGACAAATCAGCTCCAAAGATCAAAGTGCATCAATATTACTCCAAATCCTCCATAAGATAAATGTGTGAATTGCTCAAGAGGGTTGAAATTCCAAGTGATGAGATGATGAGAGATCAAATGAGTTATCTCTAATATATATGTGTTCTATCATATCCTATTTTAGCCTACAATTCCCTCTAATCATAAAATAACATGCAAGTAATGGTGTTGTAGATTTAACCCAGAAATATTATAGCTCTGATACCACTTGTTATAGCTCTGATACCACTTGTTGTAGCTCTGATACCACTTGTTATAAATATAACCCAGAAAATATATGAGAATAGAAATAAACCCAAGAATAACAAGATCTGAGCATAGATAGAAATGATTCACTTTATTAATATCAAGACCCTTAAGGTAGGGCAACACCATATATTCACTCCTTAAGGAAGGAGAACACTCCACAAGCCATATGCCTGTTCATACAATAATCCTTAACTCTCCTTCACTCTTTCTCCATGTGGAGTCTCTAGCCTCTATATAGGCCTCATACATACAATACCATGGGTCATTACCATGGTTCCCTCATACCATCAACTAATACCATGGGCCCATTACATTATTACTAACTACTTGTGGTCCCTTACATAATATGGGTTAACCACCTTATTTATTACTATGGCCCATCCCATTATTACATTATTACCTTGGGTACCCCCCTTGGTACCCCATATTATCCCCCCTAGGTATATAAAAAATGGCCAAGGTCACAACCCAACCTAGTAACTTATGTAAATTTGATTTTATCTCCACCAATTCTAGCCAAAATTTTGATGTCATGCCTGTATGGGATTCTTGAGGGCTAACATTGAGGTCTTTCCGTGTCATGAAAATTATAGAAGGCCTCTAAAATAAATATCTATGGGTTTCTCCCTATATCTCAGTGAAAATCATCCCATGGACCTGAAATGTGGGTTTGGGGCACTAAATTGGGTTTCATGGATCTCCAAGAGGTGTAATAATTGTCTCTCCTCCAATGTTGAGGTCACTAAAGATGGTGTTATCCCTCCCATATATCAAGGCATGAGACAAACCTCATTTGGGCCCTAGATCAACTACCACACCATGTATGGAACTAAGTCTATAGGGGGCATGATGATCCAGGTGCATCATCCCATGAATAATAAATCAAATGAAAGAATGTTGTGGGTGTTGAAGGTGCTCATGGCTATGAATGATGCTATGTAACTGTTTGAAGTCCTATGGTTCTCAACGCATCACCTGTTGGTGTCAACATGTTCCTCTAAAGGACCTAGACCCTAATTAAGTTGCCAAGACATATGGATAGAACTACCCGCCAATTACACACAATATCTAGTGTTGCAACTTTCATCATCAAGTATATCAATCATCATTGCATCTATGTGAACTAGGATTGAAATAAATGGGCACAATAACATTTCATATGTGGCTTCTCTTCCAAAATTGGGGTCTTAGTCATGTAATGGTGTTACATCACTAGGTAGGAGTGGTTAATAGATGAACCTATTAGATGTTCCCAACCCCCAAAGGAAAGTGACATGTCCCTAGTCCACCCTTCAATCAATAGGTTCCTTATGAATAATGATGGAACATAGTGGCAGAAATATTCATGGCCAAGTGCCATGGTCAATGGGACCAACTATGATGGAATACCTCATCCTGCATGTATCTTTGATGCATGAGTTACCTAGGTATTTTCTTCCCACCCCTCTATATTTCCTTTTACCTTTTCTTGATTTTTCCTTGGATTACTACTCATAGCTCGAGGAATGAGAACTTGCTTTGTATAATGTATAATAGCTATTACCCCTTTAGGATGGGGTAGTTCATCACTCATCAGTGGTTGGGACATGGAAGGGTTCCTTGTCTCCTATGGGATATGGAAACATTGGATTAGGAACCGGGTGATGGCCATATGATGGAGGTAGAGCTCATGCTTGGCTTTTTCCCACGTGCTAATTTGTAAGTCCATGCCATGTTTTCCATTTTCTTTTCTTTTGTTTTTCTTGTGGCCATCATATAAAATTTCCTTTTTATTTTAGCTAAATCAACCTCCCATGTTTCATTTCCAAGCCCTACCTAAGGTATTAGGATGTATGGGTGCCAAATCCTAGAGAACCAATGGTCATTTCAACCGAAAAAGGGAGGTGGAATAAGGGCTTGTAATCTAAGATGGAAAGTGGTAAGTATGGAATATGTATAGATGGGGCTATGCTATCTCAATCATGGCGTCCCAAGTATTATTGCTTCCTAAATCCATAGACCATGAGGGGAGGTCGCCCTGTACTAGGATTGAAAATTAACCCCTCATTTAAGGTGATGAAATAAAACTACAACTAAGACGTTTCTTTATTCCAAGTTAACCCATAATCCATGCCAAAATTCCCAAATACAAAAAATCACAAGCACCCAATTGCAAAATGAATAAAGTACCTTTTGAGCAGAAGCCCACCTTCCAACATGTACTCTTGAGAAATGGGTGAGCAGACATATGACTGATGTAGGTGGTGGAGATATGAATGACACATCACATCATCTACAAAGTGGCTCTCAGGGTTCTTGGCTTTTAGTTGGAAGAGTTGAATAGGAGAAACACTTCTTCTAGTGGTCACCCACTTTTGGTGGGTAACAGTTACCATGTGAATTAACTTTAATAGTGTTCCCAACGTGACCAACATCAAACAACACGCAATGTAACAAAAAATGAACAATGTCAGAATGTAGCAAACAACAAGAAAAGTTGTAATGGGACAAATAACAAACAATGTCACAATGTGATGAACAAAAAACATTGTTGTAATTTGATTAACAAGAAATGACATTGCAACACGATAAAAAATTAATAATGTCATAATATTACAATAAAAAAGAAAGCCAAATTTTAATGTGACGACATTGAAATGTGACAAATGAGAAGAATTTCAAAGGAAAAAAAGAAAAAAATACATCACAATATGATGAACAACAATTGGCATTGCAATTTCATAAATAATAAATGTTGTCACAATGTAAACTAGGTTTACCAGACTTACTAGGTTGACCTTCACTTCCTAAGATTTCTAGTTGACTTATGTTTTCTGGTTTGACATAGTTTTACTAGGTCAATAAATTTCTTATTTTTTTCAAAGTGAACGAATACTAACACTACAATTACAAAATACAACAGTACTTGAATGTTCTTTTATATAACATCGAAGACTCCCCATCAGATTCATTCTATTCAATATCCAAATATCCTATTAAAGTTACAAGTTTGGGAAAATCAAACAATATTAGATTAGCAATTTCATTAGGAAGCTCAAGTTATATGAACCAATTACCACTAATGTTGTTGGGAATTTGGCTAGTTATTTTCCATGCTAAAGTGGTTGCCTACTTTGAATCACCTTGAGTGAGGCACACTAGTACATGCCAACAGATTTACTAGGGAATCCATCCAAGTGTGTAGGGAACCATCCTTTGGGTTTCCCTGTGAGGTTTTTCTTCAAGAAAAATAGAAATTTCAAAGGTTAATTTCATTTTATTTGCATTGTACACAAAATATTGGGAAGAATTTATGTGAAAAATGGGTTGAATCACAAAATGAATACTGTAATATTAATCTTTATATATTTACGACCACATACAACCTAATTTCTTGTTCACTTGTGGCTCCTCTCCAAACAATTAATATTGATAAAGAATATATTTTACACAATGTTTGAATAATATAACATTATGTCTGGTATAATACTAACTAGAATAAAATTAAATAAAAAGTACATTATCCCAGATGTGGTGGTTGTTCAACTAGACAGAGGGTGTGCAACTATATAGAAGACATGTGGATGGAAGAGAGGAGGGACAAAGGAGAAGCATCATCCCTACTCAAATTGATCATTCTATTCCTCACAAGTTCAATTGTGACCTGCATCCTCTCCTCTTAATGATGTAGAAGCATAATGGAATGCCATGGACATAACAAGCCTTAATGGCCACAACCTTATGGCATAACAAAGAGCCTCTCTTCCTCTATCCAAACTTCATAGAATGTTTATAAACCATTTTGGAAATATTAGGGTCTCGCTTCTATAATGGTTGCTAACACTAAAAATATAGAGAAGAAGAAATACATTTTACTAGTTGATATCATGGGAGAGAGTAATTAGCTACCAACAACAAAGAAAAAATATGAAGAGACCAATAAGGTGTTGGAAATAATACTGAGAGGGGGGGGGGGGGTGAATCAGTATTATCACATTTATAAAACTTTTCATTTCCAAACTCTGATTCATATATGCTAATTCCACAACTTCTTATGATTATGTTAATTGATCTTCAATGAGTGCATTAGAACATTATCAACCATATTATCAGTTAAAAAATGCAGTAACATAGAATAGATCATCACACATAAGGCACACACATGAACACCATGATATAAGGTGGAAACCCAATGCGGGAGAAAACCACCTGCTGCAAGTCATCTCAATCTTCTTTAATAAGAAAATCCTTTTACAATATTTTGTACTGGTGCAGTCTTATACCAGCACGGGAGCTACAACCCCCTTTGCTCTTGTACTAGCCGATCCATTTACTAGTACGCAGGCTGCTACCTGCTACAATGCTCCAAAGATTTCCTTTAGCTCTTGTACTAGCTTAGATACTAGTACGTAGGTGCTGACCTACAATCTTCTCTCCTCCAGGTACCACGTTTCATCAATTTTCAGACTGGATACACTGAAGCACAACACATAATCTGAAAGGCCACATTTCATCCAATTTTCATACTGGACCCAACAACAACATAAACAAGCTTCTGAATCACCCAAGCACTAGATCCATACATATACAAGTGAGTCATCAACCAGATCTAGTCCATCAGATCACATGAAGATAAGTCATTATGAACCTGATCCATTCATCTATCAAAACTGAAACAAACTCTATCACTTCTCAGAATACTGTCATAATATCAGAAACCAAACATCACTTCAAAACCCAGAACACAGCAATGATAAACATGGACAGCGAAATATATTTCAAGAGAAGTACGCAGCTTCACCCATGTAATGCCTGCGTACAGTACGCATTGTTCCCAACTGAGCACCTGCGTACCCCCGCACTGTGCCTCAAAGACTTCTTGCGTACTTGTGCTCTGTGTCCAATGAACTGCCTGCGCACCTCCGCAGCTGCAGCGCTTCTGGTCCTGCGTATCTGCGCACCTGCAACGCTTCTGTGCCTGCGTATCTCCGCTCTTTTCTTTCACTGTACCTGTGTATCTTCGGGTATAGATAATTTCAAGACTTCAAGAATAACCCAGACAGTCAGATCTACAGATCTGATCATGCGCCGAAGAGATCTCAATCCATCAGTAGATTCGCCTTATTTAGATCTAGACATTACTCCCAAGAGATCATAATATTTCAGATCTAGCTCTCATAAGATGTTCAACCCAAAAGCATACTCAAGCCAAATGATCTCCTTTGCTTTATATAGGCAAGCTCTTCCTCAAATCATGGATCAATACCACGGGCCAAAACCATAATAACACAATACCGTCGGCTAAATACCAAGGGTTAAACATAAGAAACCCCACATGTGCTTTTCTCTACCTTGAAGTAAGTGAACTGGGGGTACGCACCTCCTGAACGGGATAACTGCAGGTATGTACGCACTTTATGTAACACCGGTCTGCGTGTACGCACCTTCTGTAAGGTGTACCTGCGTACCCCTTATTTTCTTCAATATTTTATAGCTGATCATCAATCTCTGTTGCTGACTTGAAGTACTGTGATCTATCACCTGAATGGGTTGCCATCAAGGACAACACTTTAGCCATAATGCCAACATAAGGCTCCATTGACGAATATGGATTAGCCCCAACTAAAGAGAGCATGGGGGCAACTAAGGAAAAGACACCCAACATGCTGATGCACAACCCTTGTAGGGAACCACCTCCACTAGAGGCCTAGGCATAATTAAAGGTAATAATGTCATCAATGCACCTTCTTGTAACATATTCATTTTTGGAATTAAGGATGGTAGATATTTTTCTTCCAGAATTCCCACCCAAATTTTGCAAAGTGTATAAGAGATAGTTTAAAGCTAGGGATAAAGTCAAAACCAAGATTGAGAAGGATAGTGAAATTTTCTGTTAAACCCTTATCCTAGATCTTGGTCATACTAGACACAGAAAAAACCTTTTCACCAGAACTACACCCATCTCCTAGGTGATCAACGAATTTATTGCATTATCCAAGGTGGAAAACAACAAGCATGTTGCCTTCCATAGTACCCAACAAACAGTCCACTAAGAGGACACCAACACAAAATCAAAGGGGGAATTTATCAAATTAAGAAAGCAATTAACATGCTACAACTAACTCATTAGTAACTATAAATAAAATTCATATCTTACAACCCCTTGGTCCTTTAACATATTTACATCTTAGGTTCCCAATTCGACTTACAAATTTTCTAGTTAAATCTTTTTTATTACAATTTTGAGAAAATCATGTTTCACAATCTTTAATATTAATAGTAGATAGGGTAAATATGGTTCTTACTTGTTTGAATAGTCCCAAAGGACAACAATTGTTTTTCTATCACGGTGTGGTTTATAGCTCTTATAGAATAATCAGAATTATAATTGTCATGTTTTATTATAGCCTATGAAGGATCCACCTCAATAGGGTATGGTCATGGTTTTTGGCCATAACTTTATTGAACTTTTGTACTACTATTTTTCAAAAATTATATAATATCCTACTTTATTTACCAAAAAAAATGCATAGTGACTTACTCCACAATACCCCTAACACCCAAGGTTTTAGGAAGAATGGAAATAGTGAGGCTAGGTAGGATTAGCTCTAGGAGTTGTATTTTTTTCTTGGCATTTGGATGTGATGGTGTATTTCAAGAATTCTTTGTTGAATGTTTGAAAACGAAGGATCTATGCATTGAAAAAAGTATCTTTTCCAGGGTCATTGTGCTTCTTTTCAATAGATCCTTTCTTTAGAGGTTTATATATATGCTTGGTTTTTCATATGTGTTACCACATTTTTATAATGAGTTGGTTCCTATTCGTGGTTGTTTAAAGAAAATGTGACTTTTCTAAACATGGATAGTCATAAGGGTTTTTGATCTAATGGCCAATAGGGAGATTTTTTACTAGGGTCTTCTGACATCATCTATTGAGATATTCCCATATATCCTCTTGTCCCTGTCCTATTGTTAAGGGATTGTTTGACTGAATGTAAACCAAAATAGAAAGAACCTTTTGAACCAAGTCATTGGAAGTGGATAGTGTTGGTAATGTTGGCCTCAACATGATTTTTGATAGTATTTAATGAACACAAAATATTACTAGCTCGTTCTATTTATGTGAGATTAATTTTGTTTCGATATGTATTGTTACCACTATTGTATCATGGAAACAAGAGCCTCAGTTTAAAGTAGTTTGGCCACAAAAAAATTTGCAAGAAACTAAACATTAGAGAACCTTAACTAATATTTTTTTAAGTCATAGAACCATGGGGTTTATTACCATTTGTATATTGCACAATCTTGTAGATAGCGACCATATTGCATTAGTCTCATGGTTGTTGAAACCAGAATACAATGAGGACTATTTGTTATTGAAAGTTGGGCTAAACAAGGGTGCTATCATGTCTATGATTGTTCTAGTAAGATGATGTCTAAGTCAAACTTTTTGGGTTCCTCTCCCCACTAATAAGTGAGAGACAAAAGGGACCAGATAGTATGGAAAAATTCCCCTTGGAATGCTCAGATTGGATATGTCTAAGGGGATGGTTAAAACTTGGATTTTAGTAGAATTTTAGGCCAAGGTTGAAAATAGTAGTTGATGTGACTCTTTTTGGTAGTGGTTGACTTGGCTATTTTTTATGGATGCCTCTCCATACCTATACAAGTTGGTGAAGTAAGATCCTTGTTGTGGGGTTTCTAACTCAAGGTAGTAAGCATGAAAATTTGATAAAAACAATTCACATTTTATCCATGTGGCTCTAAACTTTTTTTTCCTCTGTTTGATAAGGTTCTTATTTAGATGAATTGTTGGGGGTCCTCTTTTATAGACCCATGGGTGATATGGATACAATTTAAAAGAACACTATGCACTCTACATGTAGCATTTATGTTGTTTTGGTTTCCATCATCTTTGCACATCAAGGAACCTTGGGTTTGATCATCAGTGTATGTGGCTACAATTTTCATATTAATGTCATATTTAAAATTAATATACCAACCTCTCTTCTTTTACTATTGTGCTTCAAGTGATGTTGTAGTTTATGGTGGATGGATCATATTTTTATGTGGAAAATAAAATTCAATATATAAAATTGAAAAAGGGTCGATTTGGTCAATGTAAATTCATAGGTTTGATGTCCTTCCTTAATTCTAAAACCTATGGCTTATACTTTTTAATAATCCTGAAATAATGACCACAACATCATAGAGCTCAATATATTATTAGCTATTGTATAGGGTTATGTCCTAGAGTGTTCCTCTTCATCTATAATATAAGTTTTTGTTTTTTAATTATGTCTTCTACTTATCAGAATTAATTGTTGAAATCATTAGTTCCAATTCAATTACAAGAAAAGTTTCACATATAAGGTTTCAAGAATGGCTCAAATTTATCCCCAAATTTCATGGGATGAGGGATGGATAATGGTATGGCAAAAATATTTTTAAAAAAATTCCATTTTTTAATGAATTATTTAATTGAAATTTATAATTACTAATATGCATAAAATAAGAATTCATAAGTCAAATTTCTAAGAGTATTTTCATATTCATAAACCCAACTTAAGGGCATCCATCTCTGCTAGAAATAAAAGAGTAAATATAACATAGATAATTTAGAGATAAGATTAGCCTATTCTAGGGTGAGCTAGTTTTGGTTTATTCTCGTGTTCAATCCAATAATGAAATAACATTTGTAATATAAATCTATATCTGAAATACAAAATCACTATAATTTAATGTGCATTTCTATGTAGACAATTTAGTTTGAGACTTCCCAGAGGTAAGGAACCCTCCATAACCTAGGATTGAAAGAGGTTTATTCTAAACCTAAAAGGAATGATATGGAAGCCGTAGTTTTGTATCCCTTAAGGCATTGCCACTAGAAAATCAATCTTTGGATCAATTGTTGAAAAAATTAGAATTGGAAACCCTAATTCGATAACCTTTAGAGCAAACAACTAACCAAAAAACCCGATATAAACATTGGAAAATTGTATCTAGAAACCCTAGTTCTGTAGCCATTAAGGGAATGTAACTAGCAAAAAATATCTAGATCTAGTGTTGAAAAACTTAGATATAGAAACCATAGTTCCCTAGTTCTTAGGGAAATTCCACTAGAAAAAAAATACTTAAATCAATGTCAGAAATAAGAATAAAGGAAATGGGATAAAACTTTGTTTTGTAGTTAGAAAATTTGTTATGGCACTAGACCATATACATGAATCAACTCAAGAAATTTGGATCAAATAAAGTAGTAGGTAATCCATACACCGGTCTTTCCAATTTAGGGATGAGATCTCCATTTAAGTGCATAAAATAAGCTCAAATGTTCACAATTAAGGTGTCCTTTCCCAATGAACAATACACTAGGAAAGCATCACTGTAACTCCTCAAATGATGCTCTATTCAACATGCCTAAGTCTGATCACAAAATATACTAGCATGAGCATCCAAGAAAAAAATATAACCAATATAAAAATGAACTGGGAAAGGTTTTGTCTTCCTTGGAACCAATGGATATTCATAACTGATAGTAGGATAATCTAATGGAACCAAAAAATATGCATAATCCTTTAATAAACAAGGAAAAAATAATGTTAGGGAAATGCAAGGCTTGTAGATAAATCAATGAGTAAAGGAAAACTATAGTGAGAGAAACTAATTGTGAATGCGTATGTTAGAGAGAAATAAACTCATGCACAAGAGAGAGGGAAATTTTTTGAAGAATAAGTGAATGACAAAGATAAAGGTTCCCTTAGGTATAATTTTTTTTTTATAAAATAATGATGCTAGGCTAAAGTATGATCAAGAAGATCACAAGATGATTTACAAATGAGACACTAGTTTTGACTTGATGCTGGATAAGATTGGCACAAAACCTCCTCAAGGAAAGTAGTTTTGTATTCCTTCACAAATAGTGGAATACTATAAAGTATAATAGCAAAGGATTTGAATGATGAAAGATTATTTAGAACAATATTATGTTGTTTTCCTTTTGTCTTGATGTAAAAATGTCAATTGTCATCTTTTTTGACCTCCCAATATACTCTTGGATGCTTTCAAAGTCACCAATTTTGAGATTGAAAAGCTTTGTTCCATGTTTCTTGATTCGAATAGTGTTCATAATCCAAAGAGATTCTTGAAGGTATCCCATATTTCCTCCATAATTTTATTCTTTTTGGTGTGATGAATTAGATTTGACTTAATATTTAGGGCATTTAACGCCAAAGATTCATCCTTTTTCAAACATATAATGTCATAGCTGTAATTATTGATTAGAGGAAGAGGTTCTATCAGATACATCCATTAATCCATATTATGAAGACAAGAAGTCACTTAGTCTTCCAAAATATGATAGTTAGACCCCATATAATGGGGTAGTAAGTCATTTTGAGTCCACCAGGTTAAAAAGAAAACAAAATAAGAAGCCTCCATAAAGTTGTTAAAAACATTCATTGGTAGGCCCACGAAAGGAGAGGTACCAACAATTTTTGGAAAAAAAATTGTAGTAAAAGAGGAGAATTCGTAGTTGTAAAATAGGGTTTTAAACCATAGGATAACTTGGCAACTTTTGGAATACACTTTGCAGAAAAACAAGAGAGACTGTATGTTGTAAAATAAGGTTTTTAAACCCTAAGAAGTCCTAAAAAGAGGTGTTTGCCTTGTAAAAAACTATTGAATTAAGTGCGTAAGGTTCACATCCTCTCTAAAATCATGTTGAGATTCACAAATGTTAGTAACAAAATTGAAACACCAACCCTAATTCTACAATGAAGAAGAGATAAACAACATACTCTCTCTATCTCTCTATCTCACCCCCCAATTTTAGACTATAGCATCTCAATTCGGTGATAAATTGTAAAAAAATCTTACTTAAAAAGGAACTTCAACTTCTTTATCATGTGACAACCAAAGCACTCTACAAATTCACCACATGGAATGATTGGCATCCCACTGCCACTTACCAAGTCTGCAAATAATTCAAACCTTTGTCCCTTAAGAAGTGTACATGACACAAAAAAGAAAAGGTAGATTATACCTTATGTTACATGCAAAACAATTAATTTTCATGTCAAAGGAAGAATGAAATCCTAAACCATTGAATTTGATACTTGTAATTTGCTTAAAAAATGTTTGACATGGAAGAATTGGCTATATTTATAATAGTTAGTGAGCTTTTATATTTATTTAATGCTAAAATAATAACAAATCATAAGCATGTTTCATGTTATGAAACACACACTACACTTGGAATATGTAAGATATCTTGTAAACCCAAGCACTCAACTATACTAAAACCTCCAAGCTAATTCTTATAACAAAATGATATAACAAAAAAATTTGTATGACAATTTATTTGTTAAACCTTTGCCTAGGGAAAAAGTCAAGAAATCGCCCAATCTTAGGCTAGTAAAATTAACCACCAAAGCATTTTAATGTATAATAAATAACTCTTTTAGCGAGACTCATTCAGGTATAGAAAGAGTTCCTATGACCAATGAGACTTTGATTCATCAGTGATGTTGAAAGAATTTAGGTCATTCACTAGGCCTTTTGCCTTACCATGACATGAGACATGCTTATGGCATGTCAAAAAAGTATGAGGCCATGTGAAAATCCAAAGCTTCTCTTAGAGCATGTTTCTCACCAAAAATTAAAAAAAAAAAACGTCCCATGCTTAGAAAATTTAATAAATGCCTACCATATCATAAAATTCTTACTATTTTGTATGAATTTGTTAACAAAATTCCAATGAGAAAAATGGAAACCCTTGCCGCTTCTTGAAATGATTTATAATAAATAAAAGAAACACAAAATAGATTGGAGAAGAGAAATAAGGTGTCATTACCTTGCATAAACTTCAACTTTTCATAGATATTGTTGTCATTGTCCTTCCAAGGTTTCCTTCCATTTGCATTCCTATGCATTAAGCGAAGAGGCTTATAGGTCATGAGAACAATGGGTTTCACTTCCAATTTTTTTTTTCTAAGGTTGATTAAGTTTAATCGATCACTAGGAGAGTTGCCACAAATTTTCTTCAAAAGCATTTTTTTGCTAGATGCTCCCTTAATCTAGGTAGTTCCTAGTCTTCTCTTGTGTTTTCGTTCTATGGATTCTTCTTCTTCAAGGATCTCATTTTATTTTCTCTCATTATCATTAACACCATCCAAATTCTTCACATTTTTACCCAAATCTTCTTCAGATTCATCTTCCTCTGAAATTTCATATTCAATATTAAAATTGGCCACATGTGGAATAAATGGTTGTTTTGAATTTATAGAACTAGGAGGAACTGATTAGAAACATCCTCTACAATTTTCTCTCCATAGTTCAAATTATCGACATTTGTAGGATCCTTCTCACTAAGTTTCTTCAATCACTGAAACTGGTGGGTGGTGCATTTATTTTATATCCATTGTCTGTCTATTTTATTTTCTCCTTTGAAAGAAATAATCTTTCTTCATCGCCATCGTGATAGATCACTACATGATTTTTCATGCTCCTATTGTAAGACTTTACACAACCTTCATACCAGGTGTTGTTCATAGGTTGATAAGCCCTTAGTATCTCACCCACCTTAATTTTAGGCTTGCAATATACGATTCCATTGAATGTAGGCTAAATTTCAACTCAAGGCATTTTTGACAGAGGTGATGAGGGAGAATCAGAGAAACACGAGGAAATTTTGACGTTGGATTTATTTAAAGGGAATTTTGCGTGGCTTTCATAAGGATATTTTGATGGAGGATGTAAATGGCCAATTCATGTAATAGGATTTTGATTAATTTGTGGAGAACGTGTGGAGGAAGAACTTGGAGAGAAAAATGAGGAAATGGAATGTCTTGATTTTGTAGTTGCAGTCGTTGAAGGCTTCCTGAGAGAGATAAAGGAAGAAATTGGAAGTTGTTGACCTAGTTTTCCACCCTTTCTAAGACACTTAGAGGGTGCCATTTTTATTGCAATAAAATTTTTTATAAGACTTTTTGCAAGCACAAAATGTCCCTTAAACAAGTGTCCTATTCCAAAGGCTGTGTAAAATCTTAGAAAGCTCTTATTTCTTTAAAATTTTAAGGATTTATACTAAAACTTGATGCCCTTTCTACTAACTTATCAAGTTCAACAAAAGCACAACACATCTCATTAAATTTCAAATACTATGAAGGATGAAAAAATAGCTCCCTTCACCTTATGAACCATCCTTCCTGTAAACGAAGGCTTTCTTTATATAGAGTCCAACACCAAAATTCATATGAGTAAAAATTAGTAGCCAAAGGAATTCATATGACATACATAGCCATTTTTGTTGATTTAGCAATTCCTTATGAGGATTTACATGATATCGGATTATATGTGTCTGAGTTTTCCTAAATATTGCTCAAAATAATGCCTAGTAAAAACAAATGGTTGAAAGGTCATTCGATGAAGACATCGAAGAATATTTACAGATTAATTGAAGAAAAAATTTGGGGGAATTTCGGAGAAGACAAATGAAAAGACCCTGATCCTACTAGGGTTATATATTTTCATTATTTTTGACCATTATTGGTTGATAAACCTCGGTTGAACCTAAAAAAATTATGAATTTGTTTCTCCATCTTTCTTGCCAGATATCTGATTGTTGTTAGAATTCGACCAACATATCATTGGATATCTGACAAGTTTTGTTTTCATCATATATCTAAAAAAAGTTAGGGATTCAATAAAAAACAAAAAATGCAAGTAAAATCCAATATTATGACTAAACTGTCAAAGTATGGCATAAAATTCTACACCCATTTGTACTAGTGAGAAAATGAAATATTTTGCTCTTCCTCTATATGATGAAGACTAAAATAAACTTATAATTACTATAACTAGTTATTTAGAGAATTAATATAACTTTAGTATATCTTAATGTGGCTTTCCCACCAGTTCATGGCATGACCCTCTAATTTTAACTGCACAAATGAAATATTCTTTTCTTCGTCTATATGATGAACACTAAAATTTACTTCTAATTATTATAACCAATTATCTAACTTTAGAGAGTTAATATCAACATGATATATCTTATTGTTTACCTTCGCTTCCATTTTGAATAGGGGCTATGATTGGTTCACGATTCTCAAATTAGTTTGATCCTTTCTAACCTTTTTTCTTAGACTCCCTCTTTGGTTCTTCCTAATCTATTGGTTTCCCCTCTAATGCAACCTCCACGTTATAACCTCCATCTTCTCCAAATAGCTTGAGATTATTGTGCATGTTTTCCATGAGGATGCTAACATTATGTATTACATCTTCCTTTTGCGCTTCTTACCAAATGAACTCTCTTCTGTGGGATCTTGGGGGTTGTTGGTAATTTTTTCGACTATGACTAACTTTTTATGACTTTCTTATTAATAGGTATCAATCCCTTACAACTCCCCACAACATACCCAAAGAAACCTTTGCTAATACCAATATGATCCATAAACTACTCTAGATATTGCATTGGACAGTTTGTCATAACAAATTTGATGAAATTATACTTTAAATATGAAATCTGCACTATGAAGGTTAATTTCTCCTTATATTTATGGATTCATTATTTAATTTGTTATTCTTATGCATCCAATAGATAAAATATGCATAAAATAAATAATGAAAAAACAAAACTCACAAACCATGAATTAACATAAGATATAGCTTAGGCAACCCTTTTGGGATAAAAACTAATTGGAAGGTGAGTCTACTTTTCTCTCTCTGTGAATGGAAACAAACAAAATTACAAATAGGTGAGGCCTATTTCCTATGGGTTGCTATAATGCACAAAACCTCTCTATTTTTTCTCTCCCTATCCATTGTTGGTGATTCTACTCATTAATGGACAAATTGCACTTGAAAAGGAGGGAACTAATTTTCCTCCTAGTGGCACAATTATATCATAGACTGATAGCCTATTGTTGGTTAATTTTTAATCCTTAAACTCTTAAATAGACTTACAATATTTAATCTTCTAGGTTGTTCTTCATCATTATCACGTGGCTAACCCATTTTCCATGAATAATGGAGGATAATGTGGCATCCTTTCAAATCATGGTGGTCAAACTAGGAAATTCAACTTATGGGTGGTATAATTTTTTCATATATACTCTTATTAAGGTGATTATTTCACCATTGGAAAGGTATATGTGTGTGTATAATAGAACTATGGGGTTTGGAGCTTAAGAGAAAAGTTTGTATCCCCAAAAAGTGTTGTTTCATGCCTTAAACTACTTCCAAAAGTTTTCAAACCTGTTATGTATAATTTTCATGATTACAGACAAAGGTGAATTCCCTAGATCTAGTGGTCTGGTCAAGAACAACAGAAGAAAAAAATATGCAAGTTTCCCTTAGAGAAATTAGAAAATGGGAGAGAAGCCTAGCTGGAATTCGCAGTAAGCCTTCCCTTCCTCCTTGGTTGTAAGTTCCAATTCTAGATCCAAGTTCTATAATTAGAACTTACACATATGACTAAAGCAAGCAAAAGAACCACAATACACGTAGCATAATCTAAAATATCTATTTGATGAGTCAACATGGCATTGAAATATATGAGTGAAAACATAACACAATAGATATAGGAAAACAAGGCACTCTTTGTATTAACAAATATAGGAGAGAGTTTACAACCATAAATAGAAGTCTCACTTTTTAGATGTCTCCCCAAGTTTATTTTTCCTTCCTTGTCGCAACAAACACCTCAACACCAACCCTAATGCATGAATGTGATGACTCTTCTAGGTTCATGGCAACAACATGAGTGAACTATCAATTCCAAAAACCAACCTTGAGGCTATGAAAGACAGTAAATATAAAGGGTAAGAGTGCTAGTTTAGGATTTACCAGTCTAGGCTTGAGATCCACATATGATGGGAGGATGAGCTTAAGGGATAAGATATAGGTCCATTAGAGTAGAATCAGATAGGAATTCAAGATCTCTATCCATGGTAAATAGTTAAAACCACCTTGGAAGCTTCTGGAAGGAGAGGCTTCGAAAATATTTTTAAATTTTCCCAAAATTATAGAATCAACATAGTTATTTAGTTATGTAGGGTGCACTATAGTGCACCCTAAAATAAGGAGAAACTTTAATGTAGTGAAGTTTCTCAGTTATGTAGAGTGCGTTGGGCCCAAAATTAGGGTTTAGGGCCTCAAAACTTAGTTTTTAAGTGTTGCAACTCAAGGAGAGGCTTAGGAATTTGCAAAGGTATAATGAAAAAGAGTTAAAGGATGTTGATTGATCTAGTATTTAGGCCTATTGAATAGATGTGACAAAATGGACTATAACATATTCCCCCTAAAGTACAAAGTTGGAAGCAATGGATGAGGACTGAATTGATTTACCTTATGACAAGTCCAGATCAAGAAAAAATGGTTGAGATAATCATCTGTTACAATATATTTTCATCATGATATTATTTATAATGGATGCATACCCATGCTCAACCTATAAGCCTATATTACATGTACAACGATCAAGAAGTATCTTCCACTGATGACAAAGTGTGGACCTATGCTCAGATAATATTCTGTATGATTATAGCCTTCATACTTCGTGATCTAGTATGAATCTTGAAAATGCATTCTTAATGGATGAAACTATATGCGGGGTATTCTATCTCATTGACTTGATCATTTGAGTACGAGTCTAACCATGAGATTAAATGAGTTGAAGTCAAGCATGGTAGACACCATCTGATTAATAGACAATGATGTAAGCCATTAACCAATGTGAGAGAAACCATCGATGCTGTTAATGGCTATCAAGGTACCATAGCACAATATATTTGGTGTGAGTAGATGAGTTGAAGTAGAGCACCACACAAATCTTCAAGTCGGAGGCCAATGATGAGGAACTATTGCTGAGAGGGAGGAAACTTGCCATTGATGTATGCAAATTCCAAGGTACTAAAGGGAGTTTCTAAGTCAACTTCCTGGATAATGTGTTGAGGTTGAAAAGAAGTGACTCATCACAGAAGGATCTTGATGTATCCCTCATCAATGACATGAAACAAGTATCAAGATTTGAGACATAACGATGTTGTTGTGGAGTTGGTTTAGGAACAATAGACATGAAACAAAGGCTTATTATTTTAGCAGATATCAACTAAAGGGATTCTCTTGAACATCCCCGTGACACTTTATGCAGTTGACGATATTTACTCAAAACCAATTACAAAGACTTTTAATATGTTGTGATTTAACCAAAGAAGCAAGAAGATTTCCTAACCCAACAGTCACAATGATGAAGTTAAATATTTTCATGTTCAAGAGCGACTTAATGCCATTAATAGATTAAGTACCATGTTTTCCAAATTTCCCCAACCATTTATGGTTAGTACCTATTCAATTTTGACAAGCTTGAGGAGGATAACATATGCTTGATCTATAAGTTCATCCTTTGGATGACTCCTTGTGAGTCTTTTTAACCAACCCCAAGAAGGAGTGGTTCGATCCTATCATGTTTGATGAGTCCAACGTTGTTTGATGTTTTTACGAGTCTAGAGAAGGTGTATATCGACTTACTTTTCATGTTTAGAGAGTTTGAAAAAAAGGAAAAAAAGGAAACTCCTGAAGTTCCTTTTCCTAAAATTGTTTCTTGAGTCTGAAAAGGCAGAAAATGATACTCATGAGAACCTCTTAGCCATGTTAGACTAAGGTATTCATTTTTTGTAAATAGTTTATCCTATTCCAAGAAATGGTTAAACTTATACTGAGTAGACGTCTTTTCATTTACTTTAATGAGTTTTAAAAGACAAGTGCTCGACAATATTTTCATGTTTAGGAAGTTTGAAAAAAGCTGAAAGAGGACTCCTTCTAGAGGAATGAGTGGTATAAAGGGTAGAAACTGGTTCCAATCATGATGGAACTGGTAAAAATAAATAGAGATCAAGAGGCTAGATAATAATACCACTCATAACAATGGTTCCCTAAGAAAGGGTAAAACAACCAAGTGAAAGTGTATGATCGGCCTAGCAGATGGTGACGATGGAATGAGAAAACCAAGGCTCATCTCGAAAAATTAGGCTGATAAAAATCGAAATCACGAGAGGTAGGATGAAAATGGTTTCATTTTTACACAAGCTTGAAATAGAGAAAAAATATGCTTGAAATAAATTTTCATGCCTCCAACATAATGAATCAATTCTAAATACATGCCCCCCAAGATTCATTTCAGTCACCTAAGTAAACTACTGGTTACTGGGTGGATGTAATGAAGGTCCATTTCTGAGATCAAGTGAAAGAATCAATTAGGAATTTACAAGATCTAATTGAAGACTCAAATTGGAATGGGATCTATTTAATTTTTTAACGATCTTGACACAAGAAAATAACTATGCTCATAGACCTTGTTTCATTTTTTAATGAGCTTGACACAAGAAAAGGAACTCTACTCATGACACCTTGTTTCATTTTTTGAGGAGCTTGACACAAGACAAGGAACTGTGTTATGGGATATGTAGTTATATTAATCATGAATACCCAAAGACCATGGCTTCCAGGAAGCTCTCATCAGATGGGAGAACAATTCTATGGAAGGGATACAAATCAAGGGATCCAATGGAAAGATCTGGCACCAGTGCTCCCAGTACATGATGCACTATGTCGCCTACTAGATCATCAGTAGATACGGGCATGGAACATGTCACCACATTATTAACTTGTGGCAGGGGAGATACCACTTTCATATAAGGACCATTTAGGAAAGCTTGTTGACTGTGAGTCAAATTAGGACCAACGAACAAAAGTTGGTCAATGGTAATGATTCTTCCTTCATGGCAGAAACACATCACATGCAAGAGTGAAGAGACAGGAGCTCCCATGTCATAAACATAGTCACTCCCAAGGAGTAAATTAAAATCCAAAGGGCCTTATGCCACCATCACATTTATATATATATATTATTTCCTCCCAAAGTAATAGGAAACTGAAGAAGGATCCCTAACAGATGACTGGTTTCGAAATCCAACAAATTCTGGGTAATGGGCACAAGCTGCAGAGAACCTAAATCTTGTCAAGTAGTTGAGGATATAATACTAACAGATGCGCCTTCATCTATGATTGTACCTAGTATGTCCATATTATAATCTTGTACTATGATGTGGAATGACACATAAGGAGGAAGACGGTATCCTTCCAGTCGACTCGAGCCAAAGGAAGTGACCATACTCCTTGGAGGCGGTCTCATGAGAATGGGAGAACTTGCCCCTTGTGCTATGGGAACAGGGGAAATACTCCCCTATGTTGTGGCAATGGGAGGATTCCCCCCTTATTCCATGGGAATGAGAGGATTTCCCCCCAGTTCATTGGAATTTTAAGAAATGAGAAGAACCTGAGTGCTATGAAGTTCACTCTCTATGGGAAAGGTACGATCAACTGAAGGTGGAGTTGAGTCAACCATTTTATCAACCGATGGTTGGTCAGGAATGGACTCATTAGATTCACGTTCAGAGAGAGTGGGATTGATTGGATTTGGATTATGGTCAATCACTTCATCAAGTAGTGGAGGATTAGGGCAAAGCTTTTGATAACTAGCTAGAAGACGAGGCTGAGAAGTTGTAAAGTTTTCCAACACTTTGGAGGTGTCATCCATATAAGGAAAAAGGTGAATAAGATGATTCCATTCACATAACCTACATGGAAACTTAACTTTATGGTTACCCTTATTCTCGTGAACCTTATGGTCACTATTTGATGGTTTGTCATCAACATGATCTCTAGAAGCTGACGACAACGACTGATGTGAGCCTGTGGACGACACTTCTAATAAGTTGGGAATACCAAGATAATATCTAAGAACGTGGTCACCCTTACATAACCGGTAAGGGAATTTAAAATTTTGGGGCTAATTGGAAGGTTTCTCCATACTAGTTACATTGGTATCAATAGTTGCTTGGTTTCCCCCTGCTTATTTTGCTTCTTCTTCTTCGTCCTTTTCTTCTTCTTCTTAGCCTCCTTTTTACTAGAATCAAGAATTTAACTAGGGGAGGAGGAAGAAAAGGATGAATAAACAAAAGGTGAAGAAGGCAAAGGGTCAAATTTAGGATCAACTTGATTTTGATGTTGTTCAGGTGGAGAAGAACTTGGTTGAGGAGTGGTTTGGACATTCATAACCATATGGGTCGAAAAGAACCAAACTTGCAAACCAATGATAAATATAGGAAGGGACAACGTTACCATATAAGGAGCACCAATATTTACAAAAGGAGGAAAAGGACTAGGATTCCCATTAGAGGGATTTGCTTTATTAGTAGACTCGAGAATTGTCACCATTAGATCCACTAAAGAGTTGTTCCACGATAAGGATGTTGTTCCGTGGTCGATTAATTGATTTTAGAAATTAAAGGTACAAACTAAAACAAAGAGGTAACTAGGTAGATAAGGATTACCAAGTCATTGTGAAGTGTGATATACCACCTTGGTAAAATAAGGATTTATGTACATGTAGGCAATGTCCCCGAATGTTGTGTTCAGTGTAACATGAGTGAGAAGGTGGTCAAATAAGATTCCTAAGGTTGGCTTGCATCCTATGGTGGACTTCCAAAACATACCCAGAGGTATGTGGAAGTGAAGTTCGTAGTAGTTTTGTCTAATGCATAACCATTCTATGAGAGTGCTCTGATATACTTATCATGCATGGAGCACCATCCAATATAGCTGAAGGTACGTGGAAAGGTATATCACCCCTGGAATGTAACATTGAAAAATAATGATAGCTCATACATTTAAAGACACCAAAACACGTCTCTAGCCTAGAACTCTATGTGTGTCATTAATTATCAAATTCTCCTTAGCTTAATTGAGTGAATTTTAGAGATTATCTTGAATTGTGTTTTGATTTCAAGGATCAAAACTCGATGTCATCTTAACACAACTATGATGCAACTAATATGGCATAAATAAATCTTTTCATTTCCCTTTAAACAATGAAAGTCCTAACTAAGTAGGGGAAGAATAAATCAATCAACAATGCAATAAGCAAGTGGTGCAACAATCGATCTCCTCAACTTCACTATTTAAATCAAAACCAAAGGCCCATATGTAGTGAAAATAATTGTTTCTCTTTTATTTTCTTTTAATGTTTCAAATACAAAGAAACATATGAATGAAACTAGATCGATGACGAAAAGAAACCACATAGAATTTAACTGTAATGTAAACGTTAATTTTCAAATTCTACAATCTATCTATGTAAACAAACCCTAATTGACAAGAAGAAAGAAAGAAACAACGAAACAAAATCTTATAAAAAAGGTGATGACACTTGGAGGTGATTAACACATACACAATTCAACCCCCCCGCCAATTGAGGGGGATTTTATTTTGCAAAAATTAAAGAAAAAGAACACAATTTCACACAAGGGATTGACTTTACAGAGACAATGAAAAAAGCAGAGACTCAAGGAAAACTTGTTGAACCAAAGACGAACAAAGAGAAAGGAAAATGAATGGAAATTTTTGTGTTCTACATAAATTAGCATAGGTGAAGAACATGCACCAATGAACTACAACATAGGAACATCGAAGGATAAGGTCTACTGAAGCGCTCTATCTCAGAATAGGGGATGCGCTGGGGAAGTTTCGGTCAAAACACGACACAAGAAATGCAACCAACCTCAAAACAATGTTTTCCTAGGGTCAATCAATGTCTGAGTGAGTCAATTAAGGTCACTTTAAGAGGTGAATATGTGTTAAGGTCAAGGAAACCACTAAGGAATATATAGGTCCCCAGTGGAGTCGCCAATTTTTTATGCAGAATTTTCATGATTGTGGATTATGGTGAATTCCCTAGGTCTAGTGGATTGATCTAAAACAATAAAAGTAAAAATGCATAAAGTTTTCCTTAGAGAAATTAGAGTATGGGAAATAAACCTAGCTTGAATCTATAGACATCCTTACTTTCCTCCTCGCTTGTAAGCTCTAATTCTAGCTCCAAGTGCTATAATTAGAACCTACACACACGACTAAAACATGCAAATGATCCACAAAATCTACATAGCATAATTTAAAATCTCCATTAAACGATTTAGCATGGCATTGAAATATATGAGTGCAAACATAACACAACAAATATATGAAAACAAGTTACTCTTTGTATAAAAAATATAGGAGAGAGTTTACAACCATAAATCGAAGTATGACTTTGTAGATGTATTAGCAAGTTGATTATTCCTTCCTTGTCACAAATCACACCTCAACACCAACCCTAGTGCATGAATGTGATGAATCCCTTAAGTTCAAAGAAACATGAGGGCACTATTAATCTCCAAAAGTTGATCCTGAGGCTATGGAAGGAAGTAAATATATATGGTAAGGGTGGTAGTTTGATATTTACCATGATGGGAGGATGAGCTTAAGGGATAAGAGATAGGTCCATTAGAGTAGGATCATATAGGAATTCAATATCTCTATCCATGGTAAATAGTTAAAACCTCCTTAGAATCTTCTGGAAGGAGAGGCTTCGAAAATATTTTGTAATTTTCTCAAAATTCTAGAATTAGCACATTTGCTCAGTTATGTAAGGTGCACTACAGTGCACCCACAGATAAGGAGAGATTGCACTGTAGTGTAGTTGCTCATTTATGCAAAGTGAGTTGGGCCCAAAATTAGGGTTTAGGGCCTCATAACTTAATTTTTAAGTGTTGAAAGTCAAGGAGAGGCCTAGGGATTTGTAAAGTGACAATGACAAAGTGTTCAAGGATGTTGACTAATCCAGTTTTCAAGCCTATTGAACAAATGTGACAAAATGGCTGGTAACAATACCCTAATTCACCAAATTAGGAACCACTAGTAAAAGTGGTCCTTTGAGTTGATTCCTCCACTTTTTCCACTCTAAATGCACTAATATGGTTGAAAAATGATATAATGATCCTATCCATATCACTTATGATATTACTTGCACTTGAAGGGAAACTACTCATATTCCACCTTTTGCAGAAAAGTGTAATTATCTAGGTTCAACTACAATTCTTCCATTGAACCATTCTCCAAGGAAACCTCCATACATGTATGAGTGTAGGTAAAAATTCCATATCATGGTGCATCATGGTTAATATTTCTCCCTAGAAAATTCCCAATACTTTGAATGGTATCCTCATTCCAATAGTGGAAAAAATGGGAGCTTCACTGACACCATCAAAACAATTGGTATATTATTATTAGGGTTCAAGTCAAGGTTTCATTTGTTAAAGTATAACCCACAAGAGACCTTAAAATAAGGACCATTTCTATAATATCGGGTCCTAATCTTCCATATTCTTGAACAGAAAGGCAAGAAATCCTCTACCACAAAAAGAAGAAGAGATTTTCTCTTTTATCAAAGTGCCCTAGATTTTTTCCACCTAGAATTTTAGTGAATAGTGGAATGGACAAATTCTAATAAACTACCCAATCCTTATCCCACCATTTCTTGAGATGAATGTGGCGATTTTGGCTAGAGTTTGAAGCAATCTTAGGAAACCTCTTGGCTTCCATGATGTATAACTTCTTCTTATACATAAGATACCTAGTTATAGCCATGCACTAAATGGGGTAAATAATTGCTTAAATCAAGACGATAGGGAGTATTTTGTTTAATCATGAGGTTGTAGGTTATAAAATACTATTGGATCTGTTCAATATTCCTTCATAACTATCTCAAAAATTTTGAACCCCAAACCTCACATCAATATTAAATAACACAAGTGATGAGAATCTCACAGAGGTTATTTTTCTAATCCCATATCCAAATATATTCTAACTTACAAATTTTTTCAAGCCCATAGTAAGATATCCAACATCCATTTATCCTTTTCTCAATGATATAATTTCAATTAGCTTATGGAAGATCTAGATTCCTAAATATTTGTATCAAGGAGCTTCCTCCATGGAGCTATTGTCATAAATGAAAGTATCATAGGTTATTTTACTGACTTAGTTATCATGAATTTATTTTTGTTGGTAATAATCACACATATTGGAGATGAGATATTGGAGGATTAGAGAATATTCTTCTAGATCCATCACATCAAGATTTATTCCTATCAATGTTTCAAACCAACTAATGTTGTTCATCGTCAGGATAAAAGGATGAAGAAAATTTGATCAAGCTACAAGGTTATGTTGATATTTGTAGCTTGGAAGGTACTCCAAACCCTATGCTAATGGCTTTCAAAGGAAGGAGCACACAAATATGTTTCTGGGATTAGAACCCAAGCTTGTGGGATTTGCACCCAATTTGGTGAGTGTGTAACCACAAGGCATTTTGAGTGATTGAAACATGGAAGTGTTAGAGGACCCTTAGAGGAGAAAGGGGCAGTGAAAATCACTCAAATTCGAGCTCGAGAACTTGAGATATTAATTTTTATATGTCACTGTTGCACTTGCACAAGGAGAGATCAAGTCAGCTTGAGTTAGATAAGCTTTCATGATAGTTGGGCAAGCCCAAATGAGCAATCATTGAAGCCCTTTAGGAAAGGTATAAATATAAGGTTGATGTGAGCCATTTTGATCACATCCAAGTGTAATCTTCCATTAATAAGACATCTATGATTCATACAGCGAGACTGAGTTAGGACTCAAGGGAAAGGATCACGCGTTTTCAGTCTGTTTATGGTGTGGATTCCTTGAGTAGCAGGGTTGTAGGTCTGAGGCACCCAACAAGAGGTTTGGAGGATGTGTCTTGTCTTGTTGTGGATCAGACTTATGTGTAGATCCTAGTTGTTGGTTTAGAGTTAAGTATGAGGATAAGTTTATGTGTTGTTTTGTGTATGGTGTACCTATGTTCAAAATTCTGTAGGGATGTGTTGCTACAATAGTGTGTGAGAATATCATTTGAGAATGTCAAAAGGCCTAGAAAGGATCTCCTTCCCTAGCTACAGTCATCTCAATGTATAGTGCAGTTGAGCATGGGTTTCTCCTTATGTATTGGTGATTTTTTGTAGTGTTCTTGTGGGAATACTTCTATTTTTCATATATGATTGTTTTATAGAAACTTGTGGAGGTGCCCAAAGCCTACAACTATGCTTTGGATGCATAGGAAGGAACAACAAAGAATTAGCCTAAGTGGATAAGGTTACATAGTGATTGAGTAGGGTTTAGGGAAGCTAGTGTGCCCTAACTAGAGTTATCGAAGCACAAAAAATGAGGTCAAGAAGGAAATAACAATACATCGTACATGTATTATTGTTAATGGTTAGATGCTAGTGGATGATAGGTCCTAGGAGAGAAAATTGTATTGAATGCTCGTGGATTGTTGGAGGGCAGCATGAGAGTGGACCAAGTTGGTAGTGTTGGAGCAACCTAAAGAACAACTTGTGGAAGATTGTAGAGGCTTGCTTCAAGCCCTAAGCAACAAGTCTCTTGAAGGACTAAGGAATTTTTAGAAGTGGCATAAGAAGAGCTAAAATGTATGCTTATCAAGGAGAAGTTTGTGGCCGTAGACTTGCCATGTGGAGAAGGACTTCTGCAGTAGAAGTTGGGATTTCCTCCATGCCCCAACTTCATTGTTGGAGAAGTGACATTTGAAAATGATAGTGGGAATCCCTATTAACCTAAGTGTGTCTTCATAAGGCAACATAGGAAGGAACTAGTGGGAAGAAAGTCCCAAAAGAGCTAAGGAGCACTAATGGGAAGTTAAGAGTTGTTCACAAACGAAGTTGTGAACAACTTAATAGGAGTCTTGATGTGTTGGGGTTGAAGGACAAATGATCAACATGAGAGTAGGGGAAGTCGATTTCAGTGGCCTAATGGAGTTGGTTCATTAATAGAGGTGGATTGGAGTTGCTGCAGATTAGGAGGCGAAGGACGGGACATATGTGCACATGGTACAACCAAGGCAACTATGAGGAGCTCTAAATTAGTTAGATGGTTAATGTACTTTGTTTAGAGAAGATTGGTGGTGATCATGGCAGACACTGAACCCTAGTTGTTGTTTCCTTGTATTAGTGGATGTATGAGGGCCATTATCCTTAGTATGGGAGCCATAGAATATTGCATTATCAATTTGTTAATATAACGAAGATGGGTTGTGTAAATTTGTCTATATTATGAACTAGTAGATTTACTGCTATATATTTTTCTGTTGTTGCAAAGTAATTTGTTGTGATACATGGATTTGGTAGCGTCAGTGATTTAAGATTTTATCCTAGACTCCAGTATCATGGAAAAACAACATAGTATCAGAGCTACTTTGAAGGGCCGATGAATCAGAGTGTGCAAAACAAAGAAGCTCAAAGGGAGTTGCAAGTGCCTATACCATGGAGCAGAGGGTTCAGCAGAAGACATGGATATGTGGCCTTGACTGGCTTGACAACAAGATTGGTTGGGAGTTCTAGTGGATTGGTGGTAAGCCTCATGGGCAACATCATGTTGTAGGGTAGATTGTTGATCATGGACTTCCTATGATTTTCCATGGATCATTGAGATAGCTCGAGGGTTGCTTTAGCATGGACATGATTGGTATGCTCGAGACTGATTCATGTGATGGACTACAGATTTGCAGGCTAGTTTCTTCACTTGATTATGATGTTGCATATCCTAGTTTGGAGGGATGCACATGAGTTTTGTTTGATCCAGGAGGATGAGTGCTTGCAGGATTAGGTTGAGGTGATGACAACATGTGCTCGACCGTAACACAGGTTGATCTTGTAGGACATGAGATCAGTGACAGGTTGAGCCAGTGGAGATCGTGCAGACTAAGAGGGAGTAACCCTACAAATTTTTTTGGTCTTCAGGTTCATATGGATGACGCAGAGGCATTACCGAGATTGGAGGGTTCATTCTACAGAGTATGCTACAATGATGGAAGTCATATGGGATAGTGTCACATGTGATGATATTGGAGACTTCATAGTGTTCTAAGCACCTCCCTCGGTAAGATGAAGTTTTGATATCTATAGCTTAGGAGGTAGTACAAACCCTAGGTCAGTGGGTTTTGTAGGAATGGGCACACAAATGTGTTTATGGATTAGAACCCAAACCTATGGGATTTGCACCCAAGCTGGTGGGTGTTAAACCATGCAGAATTTGAGTGATTTGACACGTGGAAGTGTTAGAGGGCCCTTAGAAGGGAAAGAGGCAATGAAAATCACTTAAATACAAGCTGCAAAACTTGAGATATTAATTTTTATATGTCATTATTGGGCTTACACAAGGAGAGATCAGGTGGCCTTGGGTTTGATAAGATTTGATGACAGTTGGGCTAGCCCACAAGGGAAATTGTTGAAGCCCTTAAGGAAAGGTATAAATATAAGGTTGATATGAGGCATTTTGATCACATATAAGTGAAATATTCCATCAATAATACCTCTATGATTTGGAAAGTGAGATTGAGGCAGGATGCAAGGGCAAGGAGCATAAGTTTTGGGTTTTTTTAGGGTGCCAATTCCTAGAGAAGTAGAGCCCCAGGTTTGAGGCACCCAAAAAGAGGCTTGGAAGATGTGTATTGGCTTGTTTTGGAGCAGACCCATGTGTAGATCTTAGTTTCTGGTTCAGAGGTAAGTGTGAGGATATTTCTGTATTGTTTTGTGTATGGTGTATCTCTATTCATAAGGCCGTAGGGAGGTGCTGCTACAACATCATCTGGGGACATAATTTGAGAGGGATGAAAGGCCTAGAAAGTACCTCCTTTCTTAGCCATAGTCATCCCAAGATACATTGCAGTTGAGCAAAGGTTTCTCCTTGTGTATTAGATAATTTCTATAGTGTTGAGAATTCTAGTGTTTATACCTGAGTGTTATATAGATCCTTTTGGAGGTGCCCAAGGCCTACAACTATGTTTTGGATGCTTAGGAAGGAACAACATAAAGAATCAACCTAGATGGCGAAGGTCACATAGTGATTGAGAAGGGTTTATGGTAGTTGGTGTGCCCTAACCAAAGTTCTAGAAGCACATAAATTGAGGTCAAGAAGGAAACAACCGTATGTTGTAGATGTGTTCTTGTTGATGGTTGGATTCTAGTTGATGAGAGGTCATAGGAGAAGACATTGTATTGTACACTGATGGATTGTTGGAGGGAAACATGAAAGTGGACAAAGTTGGAAGAGTTGGAGCAGTCTAAAGAAAAACTTTTGGAGGATTGTATAGGCTTGCTTCAATCCCAAACAAATAGGCCTCTTGAAGGACTAAGGGATTATTAGAAGTGGCAGAAGAAGAGCTCAAAGATCTGATCTTACAGGATCGGTTTGTAGCCCTACACTTGTGATAGAGGGAATTACTCCCCTAGGGCTTTTTGGGTTGAAACCCTAGTAGACTGAAAGTTATCTATTCAAAGAAACATGCATTCATACAGCCATTATGCTATTATAAGCAAATTATGTGATAAGGGTACGTACCTTTGGTCCTACATTTGAGAAGGCCTTTAGGGTCCAAACCCTTCTTGGAGTTCCCTTCTTCTCTTTTGTCCTGCAAAATAACCAATTCAAAGAACATAGTAGTATATGGACAAAAACTTATGAAGAAATCATCTTCATGTTACAAAGAAAGGTAGTTAGTTATGAAATTCAAACAACCTTTTATATATGAATTCTAAACATGAATATCATTAACATAAAGAAGATTCATTTCGGGAACCAAGACATGTGTTTCTTTTATTATAGACAAATAAAGTACATAAAAAGGAATATTTTCACCTGAGTCACCTTCAACAGGCTCCAAGCAAAGCTTCCTTCCGGATCCGTTCCAGCCTCAAGCCTCTAAAAAAATCCTCCCATGACTCTCTCCATGATGTCATAAATGGTGGATGAACATCAACACACAAGGAAACAAAGGTTTCCTGTACAAAATGGGGGAAGTGCAGAAGGCACAAGGGACTTCAGACCTGGTCAAGGGAAAAATCTCAGCATAACCTTTCTCTCTCTTCTCTCCTCCCTTAGGCCTTCCCTTTGAGGTCTTTTTATACCATCTCCAAAGTAGTTTTTTAGTTAGGAGTTGGTTGGGAACAGTTGGGCCACGGGCACTAACAGGTGATCAGCAGGTAAAACCCACAATCTCCGCTCAAAAATAAGGAGTGTTATATTTTTTTAAGTGTTTTAATACATACATGCGGGTTGGCTATACACATACCCGCGTATACACGCGTTTAACTTAGGGCAATGTCGCGTATAAGGGATAAAACACTATTTTTTAAATTTTAGGACCAAGTCTGGAAGGAGGCGTTGCCCTAGGCCATGAGTACAACATCACAAACCATAAGAGTGAGATTTGGAGCTATAACAACTTGCCTTGTTAAGAAGGACATCTATAATAGAAGTTTGGTAGTCCTCATGCCCTAAGTTCATTGTTGGAGAAGAAACACTTGACACTAATAGTGGGAATCCCTCCGTCCCTATGTGTTGTTGGTATTATGATGCATGTGTTGTACTTGATGGCAACCCACTCATAGAAGAACATCTCACTTATATACAATCAAATGAATCTACAGAAGAGATATCAGATGTGACATAATACATGGGATGCAGGACAGCTCAAAGGAATCAAATGACACATCCTTAGTATGACAAGTTAGCTTTGCCATCAAGTCCAAAGGGGGAGATTGTTGGCATTATGGCTCAAGTGTTGTCCTTGATGGCAACTCATACAGATGACAGATCATAGTGCAACAGGTCAGTAGCAAAGATTGATGATCAGCCTACAAAGAATGAAGAAAATAAGAAGTTCGCATGTGTGCTGATCAAAAGGTACGGTCATCGGCAGGATCCACAGGAACATCATTTAGAAGGTGCGGACATGTTTGCAGGTTCACAGTTCAAAAGGTGCGGACCCCAGTTCACACACTTTCATGCAGATAAAATCGCGTGCACGTGGGAAATCTTACGGGCGGTCCATGGTATTTAGTCCAACGCCTTTGAACCTATGGTTTGGTCCGTGGTTTTGCATCTAAAGGTTTGAACTCTGATTTTGGATCCCTAGTATTGGATCTCTATGGTTTTGGTCCATGGTTTGAGAAAGGCCTAAACTATAAAAAGGGGAAGGAGATCATTTGGATGAAAAACTCATGGGTTGAATATCTTAAGGAGAGCAAGATTTGAAATTCTGGTGATTGGTTGGTGAGTGATAGTTGGATCTCAATCAAGGAGAAACCTAAGCTTTATAAGGTGGATCTACTGATGGGTTGAGATCTCCTTGGCGCATGATCAGATCTGTAGATCTGAAAATCTGGGGTTTGCTTGAAGTCTTGAAAATTGTTTATACCCGAAGGTCTGCAGGCGTGACACAGAGCAAGTGTGGTGGTGTGCTGGAAAGCCGCAGGAGCAGGTGTGGAGGTGTGCAGGTGAGCCGCAGGAGCAGGTGCAGTGGTACACTAGCAAGCCACAGGAGCAGGTGCGGTGGTGCGCAGGCAAGCTGCAATGCAGGTGTGGATACCCACAGTTCAGAAGAAAGAGCGGTGCGGATACTCGCAGATCAGAAGAAAGAGCAGTGCGGATACCTGCAGATCAGAAGAAAGATCAGGTGCGGATACCTGCAGATCAGAAGACAGTGCAGGCGCGGATACCCGCAGTTTTCCTTTGGTGAAGTTGCATACCTTTTATTGAAATATGGTTTAGCTGCTTCTGTCTATTACTGCAGTGGTTTGGGTTTTGAAGTGATGTCTGCTTACTGGTATTGAGTTTTGATAACAACATTTTGAGAAGTGATTGATTGAATGATTATGTTTAGCTTCAATATTGATGGATGAATGGATCAAGTTCTTAATGACTTATCTTTATGTGATCTGATGGACTAGATCTGGTTGCTAACACACATATTAATCCTTGTATATGTAATGATCTGGTGAGTGGGTGATTCAGAGATTGATGATGCAGGTGTAGTTGATGGGTGTATTGCTGTGATGATTAATCTTGTGCTTCAATGTTGTTAATGGGTCCAGTATGAAAATTGAATGAAACGTGGCCTTTCAGATTATGATGATGTGTTCCATGAGTATCCAGTCTGAAAATGTATGAAACATGGTACCCGAAGGAGAGAAGATTGTAGGCCGGCGCCTACGTACTAGTATCTCATCTCGTACAAGAGCAAAGGGGGTGGTAGCTCCCTTCTAGTAGCAGTTGGAAAACGAGTAAAGGTTGGCAGGTAGCAGCCTGCGTACTATTAAATGGATAGGCTAGTACAAGAGCTAAGGGGGTTGTAGCTCCCTTCCAGGGGAGTCTGGAGAACGAGAGAAGGTATAAGACTGCACCAGTACAGAACCATTGTAAAAGAAGTTTCTTATTAAAAGAAAGATTGAGATGACTTGCAGTAGGTGGTTTTCACCCACATTGGGTTTCCACCTTACATCATGGTGTTCATGTGTGATTCTTGTGTGTGATGATCTGTTCTATTTTACTGCTCCTATTTACTGGTCATATGTTTACTAATGTTCTGTTGCACTCATTAAGGATCAACTATCTGAATCATAAGTTTACTGGATATACACTGGTTGCATTAATCATAGTTATGGAAGTAGCATATATGAATCTGAATATGGAAATGAAAAAGTTATATTGATTTGATAATACTGATTCACCCCCCCTCTCAGTACTATTTTCAACAATTGGTTTCAGAGCAGGTCCTTTGGTAGAAGCTTGATTGCTTGAGGGAGATCCGTAGAACAATGGGAAGGAAGCTTAAGAAGAAAGCACCTAAGAAGAAAAAGACATCTAAGAAGAACTATGACAGTGGGAGTATCGATTGGGGATTATGTGGAAGAAGCTCTTTAGATTCAGAATCACTTCATGATGAAGATGAACAAGCAAACGATCTATCAGGTATGAATCTTTTATCCTCTGGTGATACAAGTATCTATCCATTTGGAAATGATGAAAGTGATAGCGAAACAACTGAATTTTCTCTTATGGGTGAGCAAGAAAGATGTCAAATAGAGGCAGAATTTAAAAGGCTTACATACAAAATTAGAGATCAACAAGATCTATTGAACAAGAGGGAATGTGCCTTCAAAGAAGAAGCTACCAAACTAAAAGCTCAACTAGAGGAAGGAAACAAGGTAAGGAAGTTATTCAAGGAAAAATATCAAAAGTTGCAGGATGAAGTAACATCACTAAGAGATGAAGTCAATGAGAAGAGCACAACAATCAAGAAACTCAGAGATAGATCCAGTTACTATGAAAATCTTGAAGCTACGATCCTCTCGCTAAAGGAAGATCTTGAAGAATCAAAGAAGCATAATAACGAACTTCTCCAAGCTCATGAAAAACAAGAAAATGAATTTCTCGATCTAAGACATCAGTTGGAAGAAGGAAGCAAAGCTGAAGAAAACATGAAGAAGTGGTATCTTGAAAAGGAAGAGCAACATCAGGTTGAGGTAAATATGCTAAAAGATAAACTAGAAGAAAAAGATAAGCTCTTACGATTTCAAGATAGTATTAAGATTTTGGATGATATTCTTAGTAGTCAAAGGTCTCCTGCTATCAAAGTTGGTCTTGGTTTTCATGAATCTAGTAAGACAAGGTACTCTAATGCAAAATATGAAATGCTCAACAAGGAGATGAATGGTCAATCTCATCATCAACCAAGGAAAGAAATTCTTCAAAGAAAATCTTTTACTCCTCCTATGAATAAGGTTGAATGCTATGTATGTCATAATCTTGGACATGTTGCATCTAGATGCAGAATGGGTCAAGGTCATCATGCAGAAAGATCATCACATTCCAGGTACTTTAATGGATATTTCTTTGCTTGCAATATGTTTGGTCACAGAGCTGTTGATTTCTATAGAAGGAATATGAGACATGTAAGATGTTATGCATGTAACAAGCTTGGACATATAGCTAAGGAATGCAGGAACAAAGTATGGACACCATACCAAAAGAAGAAAACATCATCACACTTGAAGATATGGAAGAAGAAGGAAGTACAGACAGAAAGATGTGGTACAGCACAATATATAGACTCAGAGGGAGCTGAAAGTGTAAAAATTCAGTGTCCTAAATCTCATACGCAAGTTTGATAAAGGGAAGACGCGTATATATGCGAGTTAGTCACTGCACAGTCGCGTATATGTTAGCAGAGTCTGATATGATTCAGTTTATTATTTGCTCTGTTTGATAATGGTTACAATTTGCTGATGATGTGTGGAAATGTCTTGACACTTGTAAGATGTTTAGAAGTGTTTTTGCGCCTAACTTGATGATGATGATGTCTTAATAATTCTTGCTGATATATGAATGTTCAAGATCTGACAGTAAACAGATGGCACAAGTTCAGGGGGAGTTTATGCTTTTAATAATGCATTGTTGGCATTATGGTCCTTGGTGATGATGCTTATATATTGTTGTCATATGATTCTTGGGGTTACATAGTTGATCAGATTTATGGTTGATTCTCTAATGATACATATATGATGTTTACATGGTGATCTTCATAAGGATAAGGAGAAGTACAAAGCTTGAATACACATCTTCATTGCTTGATGATGAGTCACTCATATGCTGTTGTCGTCATATGCATAAAGATCATATAATACAGTTATGATGCAGGATTCCTATAGTTCTTAGCGCTCATGTGGAAGAGGATTGTTGTTGTTGATGATATCAAGAAATCATACATAGTTCTGGATACATGGATGATTATGCAAAGTTGCATTGTTGGAGTCATGATGGGTTGATACTTACATATGTTGACTGATGCAGATGTTCCCAAGTGATGATACTTGGATCATGCAGATCTTGATGTTGATGATGACATATCTTGTCACAGGTTGATTCCATCTACACTAATGGACATATTTAGGTTGTTGGTCTGGACGTTGCTTATAGAGCAAATCATACACTATGTATGATAGTTGCTGATGACTTTCATGGTCTTATTTAGATGTTTGGTCTCTGTTATAAATGTCACCATTCGATGTAAAGGTCATATCAAGTCTCATAATGTAATAGTGTGTCTCTATCTATTGTAGTCACTTGATGAAATCTTTTCTGGTCATATGATGTAATTTGTACCCCCATGCATAGGAAGGATGATGAAATATTTCAGTCATTATCAAGGTCATGTAACGGCCTATGTTGGTTTCCCCATTATGCCTGGGATGGATGATGTTATACTCTTGTGCTATCATGTGTAAACCTTGATGTATCCCCACTTGATTGGGTGGATGAGTCAAGTTTGGTATATCCCCATTTTGGTGGGAGATGGATGTATGTATGAGTCTTTGGTGATAGGAAGGTCATTTATGATGTATAGAGTCATGTTCTTCTTGTAGAACATCTTTTTGCAGACCTTGCTTATAGTTAGCGGGAGCATGAACAACACTCTTCAGCAGAGCAGAGCCTTTAGCAGTACTCAGAGAGAGTATGGTCAGATTGGTACACCTTGGCATATACAAAGGGGGAGCTCATTCAGAGATTTCAGCAGATACTCAGGGGGAGTATGGACAACAGAATGTTTATCAAGGAAAGAGAATATCTTGGTCCGCCCTTTGCCCTTGATGTCAAAGGGGGAGAGTGAGTTGGTGTTGTTGCCATCAAGTCCAAAGGGGGAGACTGTTGGTATTATGATGCATGTGTTGTACTTGATGGCAACCCACTAAGTGAGTTGGTGTTGTTGCCATCAAGTCCAAAGGGGGAGATTGCTGGTATTACGATGCATTTGTTGTACTTGATGGCAACCCACTCATAGAAGAACATCTCACTTATATACAATCAGAGGAATCTACAGAAGAGATATCAGATGTGACATAATACATGGGATGCAGGACAGCTCAAAGGAATCAAATGACATGTCCTTAGTATGACAAGTTAGCTTTGCCATCAAGTCCAAAGGGGGAGATTGTTGGCATTATGACTCAAGTGCTGTCCTTGATGGAAACTCATACAGATGACAGATAATAGTGCAACAGGTCAGTAGCAAAGATTGATGATCAGCCTACAAAAAATGAAGAAATTAAGAAGTTCGCATGTGTGCCGATCAAAAGGTGCGATCATCAGCAGGATCTGCAGGAACATCATTTAGAAGGTGCGGACATGTTCGCAGGTTCATAGTTCAAAATGTGCGGACCCAAGTTCACACGCTTTCATGCAGAGAAAATCGCGCGCAGTGCGAAATCTTACGGGCGGTCCATGGTATTTAGTCCAACGCCTTTGAACCTATGGTTTGGTCCGTGGTTTTGCATCTAAAAGTTTGAACTCCGATTTTGGATCCCTAGTATTGGATCTCTATGGTTTTGGTCCATGGTTTGAGAAAGGCCTAGACTATAAAAAAGGGAAGGAGATCATTTGGATGAGAAACTCATGCATCGAATATCTTAAGGAGAGCAAGATCTGAAATTCTGGTGATCAGTTGGTGAGTGATAGTTGGATCTGAATCAAGGAGAAACCTGAGCTTTGTAAGGTGGATCTAATGATGGGTCGAGATCTCCTTGGCACATGATCAGATCTGTAGATCTGATAATCTGGAGTTTGCTTGAAGTCTTTAAAATGTTTATACCCGAAGGTCCGCAGGCGTGACACGGAGCAGGTGCGGTGGTGCACTGGAAAGCCGCAGGAGCAGGTGCGGAGGTGCGCAGGCGAGCCGTAGGAGCAGGTGCAGTGGTACGCTAGCAAGCCACAGGATCAGGTGTAGTGGTGCACAGGCAAGCCGCAAGTGCAGGTGCGGATACCCGTAGTTCAGAAGAAAGAGCATTGCGGATACCCGTAGATCAGAAGAAAGATCAGGTGCAGATACCCGTAGATTAGAAGACAGTGCAGGCACGGATACTTGCAGTTTTCCTTTGGTGAAGTTGCGTACCTTTTATTGAAATATGGTTTAGCTGCTTCTGTCTATTACTGCAATGGTCTGGGTTTTGAAGTGATGTCTACTTACTGGTATTGAGTTCTGATAACAGCATTTTGAGAAGTGATTGGTTGAATGATTATGTTTAGCTTCAGTATTGATGGATGAATGGATCAAGTTCTTAATGACTTATCTTTATGTGATCTGATGGACTAGATCTAGTTGCTAACACACATATTAATCCTTGTATATGTAATGATTTGGTGAGTGGTTGATTAATAGATTGATGATGCAGGTGTAGTTGATGGGTGTATTGTTGTGATGATTAATCTTGTGCTTCAATGTTGTTAATGGGTCCAGTATGAAAATTCAATGAAACGTGGCCTTTCAGATTATGATGATGTGTTCCATGAGTATCCAGTCTGAAAATGTATGAAACGTGGTACCTGAAGGAGAGAAGATTGTAGGTCGGCGCCTACGTACTAGTATCTCAGCTAGTACAAGAGCAAAGGGGGTGGTAGCTCCCTTCCAGTAGCAGTTGGAAAATGAGTAAAGGTTGGCAGGTAATAGCCTACGTACTAGTAAATGGATCGGCTAGTACAAGAGCTAAGGGGGTTGTAGCTCCCTTCCAGGGGAGTCTGGAGAACGAGAGAAGGTTGGAGCCTTCTGCAGGTAGAAGCATGCGTACTGGTATAAGACTGCACTAGTACAAAACCATTGTAAAAGAAGTTTCTTATTAAAAGAAAGATTGAGACGACTTGTAGCAGGTGGTTTTCACCCACATTGGGTTTCCACCTTACATCATGGTGTTCATGTGTGATTCTTGTGTGTGATGATCTATTCTATTTTACTGCTCCTGTTTACTGGTCATATGGTTACTAATGTTCTGATGCACTCATTAAGGATCAACTAACTGAATCATAAGTTTACTGGATATACACTGGTTGCATTAATCATAGTTATGGAAGTAGCATATATGAATCTGAATATGGAAATGAAAAAGTTATATTGATTCACCCCCCCCCTCTCAGTATTATTTTCAACATGTGTGTCTTCTTCGAGTGACACAGGAAGGCACTAGTGAGAATAAAGTCCCAAACTATTAGCAATGGCAAGTTAAGGTTTGTTCACAAAGATAGTTGTGAACAACTTGATAGGAGTCTTGATGTGTTGATGCGTTGAAGGGTGAATGATCAACAAGAGAGTAAGTGAAGTCGTGTTCAGTGGCCTAGTGGAGATAATTCATTGATATAGGTAGATTGGAGTCGCTACAGGTCAGAAGCCAAAGGATCGGGAAGATGTGTATAGGGTATGACCAAGGAAGTTGTGAGGAGATGACTTGAAAATGAAATTGATCATCCTCTAACACTTTGCAAGATAAATTTTGGTCTTCAAATATTAACTTAGTTTGCAAAATTTCCAACTCTGAATATTTAACTGTTTTATTTACTTAAATATGAAAAAATCACATGAAACCAAATATGGTAAAATGACGAAGAGAACAACCAAGTGATAAAAAATTTCAGCCCTCCTAGGCTATGTCTTCGGGCCTTGCTCCAATGGCTAGGCTGCTTTATTGATCTCAACAACAAAAAGAGTACATTACAAATCTTTGACTCATAGAGTAAACCTCTTGCTACGGTCATACTTATTTCTCCTACAACGAAACATTATCCTTTAGAGAACTCTCACTCACAAGTTGACTCCCTTGAGTAAATAAATGATAACAACAAAAAAATGGGACTCCCACACTGACTGTGGAAACAGGTCCTTATACTCATTCTGAGATAAAAAAGCACAAAAACAAATGCTTCATAATAAATTCTTGAAATGGTCTTTTCTCACTAAAGTACTAAGAATAGACTAAAAATGGTTTCTCTAATGAAGAAACAATTGATGTAGATGTGTTTGGAAGGATGGAAAACCCTTATCTAGGCTATTTTCATGATTAAAAGAGGTCTCCTTATGGCCTCAAAAATCCATAAAACAATCTTTGTCTACAAGACAAAAATACTTGGCTCTATAATTTATTCAACATACAAAGCTTAAATCACAAAAATAATGCTTGCATTGAGTTCATAACGCCCAAAACCCCTATGTAGACTCTTCTTAGGCTCAAAAAGGCTAAAAAATGACCAAGTTAGGCCTCTTGAAACATTTCTCTACTATTTGTCCTGTAAAATGGAAAAATTGGCTAACTGAGCAACGAATCATGCCTTTTGGCAGACCACCAAGTGACAAATTGACTTGGGAATGACAAAATTCCCGCCAAAGAAGGTGAAAATTACCGCCTCTTTTAAATGAGCAAATGAACCTTATCGTCGAATTTCCAGCCCTCAAGGTCATTCACATGGTCACATAAGACTGGGAGTTAGGCTAATCACCTGCGCCCGTCAGCTCTGCTCTGATATGGTCACATTGGGCATTAATATGACTAAGGGTCAGGGCTAACTACCTGACCCTACCACTTTTGCCTCTAACTTTGGTTTTTTGGTAGGGCATGTAACCAGGGGTAAGGGCTAACCACTTGGCCTCGCCACTTCTGCACCATGGTCGTATGGTTGCCGAGTGACCACGGGCTAGGTCCACGTGACCTACCCCTCCCCCTAATGTTGATTCCATTTGACAATAAAAAAAACCTGCAACATATACATTTAAGTCTCAATGGTTTAATGCAATTACAAGTCATTGTGTTTGTTCACGGGAGGTCACAGGTTCAAACCTCGCTGGTTTATTCAGCTGACCCACCAAAATTTTGACATGCTAATCGAGGTCCACATGACGCTATCCTATTGGGGCACATGGCACCTCATCATTAGCCTACTTCACAACCCTTCAACCAATTAGAATCAACCACCTAACCTCATATGGGCATGCCACTTGTCAAGTCCAGATTGGTCCACCTGTTCATCGTACGTCCGAGTTAGCATGCTGAAATTAGCGTGACATCATTGTATGACCTGCCCTATCAACGACCCATTCAACTTTGTAATTTGACTTTTTAGTTGTTTTACAAAAACTTCAGAACGTGATAACTTTTGCAGATTGTTTCAGATTGAGGCGATTCAAGCATCATTGGAATCAAAATGATGAGATCTACGATTTAGCACTGATTTCAGGCGATTCCAAGCACTTTTATTTTTTAGCATATTTTGATGCCTTGGATCATTTTGGATCATTCCTCCAATTTGGAAGCTTTCAGACCACCAAAATCCTATTTTTAATCATCAAGTAAGTGAGAATACAACTCCTTCACTTTCCTGTTCTCAATCCACATTGTTTTACTTGGATTGGTACTCTTGATCCCCACTCGAAGATACTCCACATTGCCTCTATGTAGAGTCTTGATTCTCCAGTTAGGAATTGATTCTTATTGCAACTCATATAAATATGCATGAGAAAAATATTCAATATATGGAATTTGAAAATTCTCTTCATGGCCATGTTTCCTTTGTGACTCATACAATCTTCATATTGAATTCTTTCCTTGTTGATATACAACCGAACTTGATCTTCCACTTGGAAATCATGATCAACTCGATTCTTGCCATGCCTCATTTTGTACTTGGCTTTGTTTTCCTCAAGCTGCTCTTTTACTCCTTAATGCATTAGCTACATTTGTACAATGAAATTCCTGGCTTTGTTTGCATCACTATGTCCATCTACTGCAAAATATTTACCAAAGATGAAATACAAAAGAGACTTTGGTAAAAAACCAAACAAGCTTCAAATGGAAATACTTGCGTATAAAAGTCTTTAACATGATTGTAACAGGTTTGATGTAATTGAACTGCTCATCCCAAAGTATAGGATGCTTACCACAATATCCACGAAGGAAATGCATATTTTTACAATATGTCGTAAATTCAATGCTCAAATTACCATAGAAATTAACTCATCAAGAAGAAAAAATAGCATAAAATGCCAAAGAAAACACAATTGCATATAAATGATTTATTCACAACATCACTTTTACAAAATACTCAGCTGCGGGGACATGCAACATGTGAAATACAAAAGAAATGTAGTATTTAATTAGACAAATAGTCCAACCATTTCTTACCCAACCAGGCTAGGGAGTTTTCTTTCTGCATTTGGCTTTCTTTTGGAGTTTCTTCATGGATGGTTATGCTATGCCTCACATGTTCTTCTTCCTTCCATTTCTTAGGTGATTTCATGATCTGTTTATCCTTCTTTGGATGAAGATGTGGATGCATCTTCCAACATTTATCAATCCACTACCCTCTTATGTTTCAATGAGTGCAAATATTTTTGTGAGCATTTCTTTGCAAAAATATCTTTGAACTTGGAGGAGAATTTTTGTTCCTGGTCTCACTTGCAATTGACATATTCATTTTCTTGACTAATTCTTTCAGTTTTTGGCACTTGGCTACACAATGGTTAGGTGCATGACAATAAGTGAAAGGAAACACATTCCACAACATTTTATTAAGATCATCATGTTATTTATAGTCATAGAAAGCCTTTGAATAATCAGTTTGTTTGTACCTTTTATGATTCTCCTTGGGATAATGAGTCTTGTGAGGAGAACTTGATTGAAGATGAGAACTTAACTTATTTCTTCCTTTGAAGTGTTCATATCTCTTTGGATATATTTTTCCATCAACATCATCATCATGACATGATTCTCCTTTACCTTGCAAGGGTTCTTTCTTCAAGAGTTTCACACTTAAAGAATTCCTTGAATTTGGAATTTTGGAGCATTCTCCAATTTCTTCTTGAACATAGCCTAATCCTTAATGCTGAGGTTGTTCTCTCGTGTCAATAGGATTAACAATTCCATGACTATGAATTCTAAGACCCTTATCATTGTACCCCATTTTGGTCAATAATTTCATACCAATACCCTTGGTATGTTTCTCAAATGATGCAAAAGAAGCATGATCATTGTTAAGAGAATGAATTGATCATGAAGTATCTTTTACCTCTGTTTCTGCTTGAGACTCTTGGTCCTATTCATGGGGCTTAGCCATGTCCACCTTATTCTCTTTTGTAGATGAAGTGGTAAATGAGGATTCAGCAAAACCACTCTTATGATTTAACACATAAGTAGCATTATTCATTTGACAAAGGGTACACACATCAGTCATCCCATGACCAAAAAAATTTTGAGCCTTGGGGGAAGCTTCAATAGTTGAACATTCCCCAATTTTTCTATTCAATGACATTTTGTAACATTAGACGTAACTTCTTCTTCTCGTCCTTTGTTGCCTCAAGCAATCTTTTCAATTCCATGTTCTCCACTTGGAGAGAGGAATTCATCTCTTCCAGTTCTAGGAGTTTTGTATGTTGCAAAATTTCACCCATGCTTGTAATATGGTCAGAACCCACTCTAATACCATGTGATATGAAAATGAAATTGATTTTCCTCTAACACTTTGTAAGATAAATTTGGGTCTTCAAATATTAACTTAGTTTGCAACTTTTCCCACTGTGAATAGTTAAGTTTATAATGAACTTAAATATGAAACAAAATCACATGAAATCCAATATGGTAAAATGAAGAAGAGAACAACCATGTGATAACAGAGTTCATCCCTCCTAAGCTACATCTTTGGGCCCTGCTCCAATGTCTAGGCTGCTTTACTGATCTCAACAGTAAAAAGAGTAATTACAAATATTTGACTCATAGGGTAAACCTCCTACTAGAGTGGCACTTGTTTCTCCTATAAAGAAACATTCTCCTTCAGAGAACTCTCACTCACAAGTTGACTCCCTTTAGCAAAGAAATGATAGCAACAAAAGAAAAATGACTCCCACACTGAATGTGACAACATTCTAAGATAAAAAATCACAAAAACAACTGCTTCATAATGAAGTGTTGAAATGTTCTCTTCTCATGAACATACTAAGAATTATAGGTTTTAACCTTGTATAGAAATTACCTGAAAATGAATTCTTAAAAACATAAAATATACAATGGAAAGAAACATAAAACAAATACACAGATATTTTCCCCTATATCCCAAAATTGGCACTACCAGATTGATTATTCATTATATTCCTTTCAATGTTATAATACATATATATACATGCCAAAGAATCCATAAACCCCAATCTATTAACCTTGGATTAGAACATAACCATATTTCCCTTGACCAGATCTACAAAATACCATGGGAAGAAGACCATCATGCCCAAAACCATGTGTAAAATCCTTGCACAAAACCATAGCTAGGTTTGCCCACCTAATATAGGGTCCCATTTTTTTTTTCCTCGGGCGCTGCCCTAGACCATGTGCAGGGGCGCTACTTCCCCCTGCAAACCCCACGACAGGGGGGGCTACAACCCCTCCTATGACCCCCCCTCACTGTGCCTTGCACAACAAAGGGGGGGTTGGCTGCCCCCCCCTCTAACCCCTCGACTTCACATGTGGGGCTAGTCGTTGAAAGAATATAACACACACCCAACAATAATAGACTAAAAATGATTGCTTGAATGAAGAAACAACTACTGAAGATGCATCTCGAGGCTGGAAAACCCCTATCTAGGATATTTCCATGCTAAAAAATCTCTCCTTATGGCCTCAAAAAGGCATGAAACAATCTTTTCTGCAATGTAAGAAGATGAATTTTTGCAATTTCTTCAACAACAAAGCTCAAATCACAAAAATAATGTTGCCATCGAGTTCAAAACACCCAAAAATCCTTGTATAGACTCTTCTTGGGCTCAAAAAGGCTGAAAAATGACCAAATTAGACCTCTTGGAACATTTCTATGCTATATCTCCTGCAAAATGGCATAATTGGCTAATTGAGCAATGAATCACACCTTTTGGTAGACCGCTGAGTGAAAAATTTGCTCGGGAACAAGATGATTCCCAATGAAGAAGGTGCAAATTATTGTCTCTTTTAAATGCACCAATGAACCTTGGCACCACATTTCCGGCCCCTAAGGGTGGTCACTTGGCTACATAAGACCTGGGGTTGGGCTAACTTCCTACATAGTTGGCTTCGCTCCACTTTGATCACATGTGGCATTAATATGACTGGGGGTCAAGGCTAACTGCGTGGCCCCACCGCTTCCACCTCCGCCTTCAGTTGTGTGGTAGGGCATGTAACCAGGGGCCAGGGATAGCCACCCAACCCAACCAATTTTGCACTATGGTTGTATGGTTTTTGCGTGATCAGGGGTTGGGGCCACATGCCCTTCCCTTCACCCTAATGCCAATTCCACTTGACAATGAAACAAACCACATGTTATATGGTTAAGTCTCAATGGTTTTGTGCAATGGTGATTCGTTCATTTTTTTCACTGGAGGTCATAGGATTGAACCCGACCAATTCGATCGGATGACCCATAAAAATTTTGGCATGCTAATTAAGGTCAACATGGCACCCTCCTATTGGGCCATGTGGCACCTAATCATTAGCCCACTTCACAACCCTTCAACCAATCATAATCTACCACCTAGCCTCATATGGTCATGCCACTTATTGAGCTTAGATTTATTTGCTTGTCCATCGTACGTCTTAGTTACCATGCTGATGTCAACATGATGTCACTGTATGGCTTTCCCAGTCAGTAGCTTAGTCAACTTGGCAAGTTGACTTTTTAGATGTTTGCCAAAAACTTCTAAAAACGTTAACTTTCGCATACAATGTTAGATTAAGGCGATTCAAGTGTCATTGGAATCAAAATGACGAACTCTATGATTTGAAACTAGTTTCGGTTGATTCTAAGAACTTTTATTTTTGAACATATTTTGATCTTGTGGATCATTTTGGATCAGGAGCTCTACATCAGCTAGATGGTCAATGTACTTTTTTTAAGGTAGATTGGTGGTCATCACGACAAACACCAAACCCTAGTTGTTGTTATCCTGTATCGGTGGATGTATGAGGGATATTATCCCTGGTACGAGATCCCTAGACTGTTGTATTATCAATTTTTTAATATAATGAAGATGGGTTGTATAAATTTGTAAAAAGTTGTCTATATTGTGCACTAGTAGATTTATTTACTATATATTGTTTTTTTTGTTGCAAAATAGTTTGTTGTGATACTTGGATTTGGTAGCCTTAGTGATTTAAGGTTATATCCTAGACTCTAGTATCATGGAAAGACAATAGGTTAAATAAGAGAGGTACAAAGAGAGCTGACGAGAAAAGTCAATGAAGGAATTAGTCATTAAACAAATAAATATTTAAAAGTAAAAAATATAGTTGTTGGACAAATAATTAATTACTTTCTTTTAATTATTTGTCCAACAACTATATTTTTTATTTTTAACTATTTATTTATTTAATGACTAATTCCTCGATTGACTTTTCACGTTAGCTCTCTTCGTCCCTCTCCTAATTAATATTGTATCTTGATCATATTTTTGTCGTCGTGTTGTCTTGATGATGAACCACATTAGTTGGTTTGAGACGTTGACAATAATAAATCTTGATGTAATGGTTCTAGAAGAAGATTCTCTAAATAAATCTCATCATAGTAGCCTCAATTCACAAATCTTGGAGGATTCTTAGTTTTTATCTAAGATCATAATGGCTCCTTGCCAAAATAATAATATCATCAACATACAGGAGAAGCGTTATGACCATATAAATCGGTGTGGGGCCAACACAACACACATATGTTATAAAATCTTCTAACTTTTGAATGCATATGCCAAAAAGGGTTAGCGGATAAGTGAAAACCTTGCTTGAATCCAATATTACATTTCATTTCTTTCAACCAACTCTTAGTGGTCCTAAACTTGGAAAATGGGCAACCTTGTCACAACGACCCTCAACTCAAGATGAACATTTATCTCTTCTAGCCCCTTCCATAGCTTTGTCCTGGGAACATTTTCAAAATATTTTCTACAGTCAACAAAACAATAGAAGAAAATGGTTTGTTATTGTAACATTCCTTTGCAATTATCCAAAGAGTAAAAATATGGTCCATGGTCGAATGATATCTCCTAAAACTAGCTTGGCATTTGGCTCTTTTACCATGGATTTCAAGCTAAAGGATAATAATATTTTCCAAAATAAGTTTATATAGCTTCGATATAATGTGGATAATCATAACAATCATGTGATTATAGGGAATGATTTTATCCCCAATCTTAAAGATAGGAACAATAAGGATTTGTGTCTAAGACTTAAGGAAGCCTTGGGTCACTTCCAAATTAAAGAGCTTGTGTATATGCAAGATGAGGATATGCTCTCCCTTTTTGAAAACTTCAGCTTGGTATCCTTCAATTTCCTTATCTTTCCCATTAGTGAGCTACTTAACCACAACATCAATGTCTTCCAAATAAAATATATCATCCTCTATAGGGGTATTCAAAATGGTGTTCATGGTGTTAGGGGATTCATAGATGCTTTTAAGGTAAAAGTTCTAGTTATTCAAGGAATCAAATTATTTTCTTTATTTATATGAATCATAATTTTCCTCTAAAACATTATAGGGTTAGAGTTAGAGAGGTGAAACAACAACTCTTGTTTTTTATTTATACAATATATATTTTTGCTTTTAGTAAGAGCTTTGTACGTATTCATCTTATTAATTTTTAAAGTTTTAATTAGAAGAATCCTTAATTAATTTTCTGGCAATTTAACAATAATTATCATACCAAGGGATGATAGTTGTATTATCCCTTTTATATGACACCTCATTGGAGAACATCCTAATGCTAGCAAAGAGGGTTGAGGTAAAATTATGGTAGAGGTTTTCAATGTTATTGTTAGAAGTTAAAAAGGTGTAAATCCCTATTTAAATCCTTTAAAAATAGATCCATTTTACTCTTGTCAAAAAGAAGGTGGCTTTGCCTCTCCCAATTCTCATTCATGTGCTTGTTTTCTTTGGAAAATTTTAGAATTATGGTTAAAGGTCTATGATCCAAGTCAGGCCCATGGTCATTTAAGAGGCCAATAATCTAATTGGAGTTTGGACACATGATAATGCCATTACATATTATAAGGTCTTGAGAACTAGAGAGTTTGAACAACCCAATACCAAATAAAATCTTAGTTAGGTATTGAGAGTTTCTTTTGAATCTACTAGTTAAATCAAGGTCATCTAGACAAAGAGGATTATGGTTTTAATCATTACTTAGAAGAATAACTTGGCTACATGTGGTCCTAGCATCAAAGTATCCTAATAGGGGGATTTTACATTAATTACTTAGACTATAAATATATTGTTCTAAGGCATTATAAGAGAAATTTTATCTATATTAGTTTTCTTATAAATTTTAGATTTGATAAGTGAAAAATAACAAAGTATGATATGCATCTTCTTAACATCAATGTGAAAAATTTCAATCCAAATGTACTGATTAAGGGGGTCTACCTTATGAAGCCAAGTATGAAGAGAGACACCCATTTTCATATAAGAGGCTATTCCTCCAATTCCTCTTTCTTCTTCCAATCTGACCAAAAAATATATCCATGTATATAAGGGACCTTAGATTCATCATGCTCCCAAATTTCAACTAAAAAAATGATATCAATTTCACTTGGGATCCGACATGACATAGGACCTTTACACCATGGAAAGACATGATAGTTGCAAAAGAGGATTTAGAATGTTATAAATTCTTATTTATTACTCTCATTTTGGTACTATCCTTAATAATAGATTTCCTATTTCTAATGATTGCACGCTTGCCTTCCCTTCTAGCTTCCTTTGCCTTTTGAACCTCCTTCCTTAATCAACTTGGTCTACTAAGATGAGGTCCTCATTTATAAAAATATATATCCTTTTTAAACTTGAAGATTTATTAAGTATGTCAAATTTACGATATTACATTTTGCCATAATACAAATTAATATATTATTATCCTCGAATATCTTTTCCAAGCCTTATTCTATAAAATAAGTTGTTATTAATCAATAAAACTAATAGAAATTTTAATTCATATAATTTTATTTCATTTTAAATAGTTTATAAATTTTAAAGGGATAGAATATCCCACTTCTGTTCATATTTTTTATTTAAATATAATATATCATTTAAACAAATAAAAACATAACCATAACCGACAAAATGGTTTTCCTTAATCAATTACAAAAAATAGAAGAAATAAGGGTTGTCTATATAATTAAGGTGCACTTTTAACTAATAAAATGACTTACCAAAATTCGATAATACAATTTCATGCAAGATTATGAGTTCATGTTTTCTAAAATAGGTTTTTGGATTATGACTCTTAATAATCTCTAAGAAATAAGTGCGAGCGTCATGTCATCTATTAATCTGACTATGTAATTGATATTATCCAACTTTCTTTATTAAATTTAAAAAATCAAAATCTTTGTATAATGAATAAAATTATAAAATATATAATTTGATCTAATTATAAAATTTATAATAAAATTTTAAAACAAACATAATTATTATACATTTGTTTTTAAATTTAAAAGATTTAAAATTTTATATAATTAATAAAATTTATAACAAATTTTTAAAACCCAACATAATAATTACATAATTGCATTATTTGCTACATTAAGAATAATCAAATTTATCAATTTTTTTAGTATGTTGTCACCCAGTTACACTATGATATAATGAAACACTATGATATAATGAAAGGAAGGGCACAATCCCAACCTAACCAGTAGAAAGTGCTAGCGTTTGGATTGATCTTCCTTCCCTCACTAACCGGTTGTACCTGAAAGGGAAACCCAAAGCCAGGACCATGTACGCCTTTTGTTCAATGATTTCCTCGCTGCGTTAAGTCTCTAACTTTATAAATTATCAATTTTCCTAAAAAGGTGCTAAAGTACGCGGATAGGATTGTTAAATTAGAAGTTCTTCACTAGCCTAAATTATTTGAAAATTAGGTCAAATATGTGAGAATGTAGTTCAAAGCTTTGCACATTGTGAAAGGGGAAGGTCACAAAGAGAAAATAAGTACAACTAAAATTTAAATGGAGGTAATAAATTTGTCTACTAAACATGGCTTCATTTTCTTGCAAACAGAAACTGTTCATTGTGACGCTCCTTCATTTATTGAGTATTCAATAAAGGAAAAAATTTCATGTGATTGTAATTAAGGATTGGTCGGATAAATCTATGATGCAATAGCTAAATTGAACAATTAAAATATGACTAGCTAGTAGGGCTTGGAGCTACTAAGCGATTCATAAATCTTATAATATGAAGACATACCAAATATGACCATCTAGTAAAGCCTCTAAATTGTTAGCTAAATATGATATTTACAAAAACCATAATTCATGATTATTAATGAGAAACTAGGCGTAAGTTTTGCATACTGCTAATGAACAAGAGGCACAACATTTTTTGCAAATCATTTTATGTTGGAATTTATTTTAAAATCAAATTAACCTGTTCAAAAGGTTCTTGCTTCTTGAACATAGTTAGGGATGAAACTAGAACTATTACCTCAAAACGGGTATTGGAGCCCAAAAACCCAAAAAAACATGGAAAAACAACCCAAAAATGAAAATTGTTTATTCCAAAACAATAATTTTTTTAGGGTAAATTTTCAACATTTTTTTTTAAATGGAAGTAAACACCAATTTTTTTTGAAAAATGGATGAAAAAACACCCATTTATTTTTTTGGAATAACAAAAAAAATCGGGTTACAATTTTGACATTTTTTAGCAATGGAGTTAAAGAGAAAATATTCGGACTTTGAAAAACTGTAAAATTCCAACAATTCTTGGACATGATGTTAAAGATAAAATATCATGTCTCGAATTTTGACTATTTCCATCCATGTTGTTGAAGATAAAATATCTTGACTCTAAAAAAACCTTGAAATTGTAATTGTTTTCGACCATAGCATTAAAAATAAAATATCATGACCTAAAAAAACTTAAAATCTTGACAATTTTTCAACCATGCAATTAAAACAAAAAATTATGACTACAAAAAAATCTAAAGTTTTCAAAATATTTCAAGCATGACACTATGAATTTTTTTATGACAAAAAACTTAAAAAATGAACACTCAATATTAATTTATTTTTTAAATGCAAAATATATAGCGATTTTAAAATCTTAGCCTAAAACAACTTGATAAATTGCAAAAAAAAAAATTATAAATCAACCATCAAATTGACATGCAGTGTAGATGAACTCGACCCGTTGTAATGAAAACTTAAAGACCAACCATTAAAGTGACCATTAAAGTGATACATTGTGGACTCGATTCATTATAACGAAAACTTTAAAATCAACTATCAAATTGCCCATAATAGGATTGGGTTAGACGAGCATTGACATAGACCCAGAAAAATAAATGTATAAAGAAATAAAAATGAAAAATACAAAAAAAAAAAACAAAATTCAGATATTGAAAAAAAAAAAACACTAAAAAAAAACCACAAAAAAATAATAAAAAAGATAATTTTTTTTTTAATATTGATAATAAAAAAAACAACGAAAAAACACAAAAATAATAAAAAGGAATAAAATTTTAGATATTGAAGAATAAAATGAAAACAATAAAAAAAACACAAAAAATAATTAAAAATAAAACAAAAATCCAAATATTGAAAAAAACAATAAAAAACACAAAAATAATACAAAATATACATATAATAAAAAATTAAAAACAGTGGAAAAAACACAAAAAATAATACAAAATCACGAAAAAAACAACAATAAAAAAACAATAAAAAAAACAATATATATATATATATATATATATATATATATATAAACTTAAAAACATGACAAAAAAATCAAATTTTTTTTTGTAAAAAATAGCATATTAACTTATAACTAAAAAAAAAACAAAAAAAAATATAAAATAAGTGAAAAAAAAAAACACAATTTGAAAAATAAATAAATTAAATTAAAAAAAAACATTTTTTTTTTTTTAAAAATAAAATATATATATATATATATAAAACACAAAACATTTTTATTTTTTTTTAATAAAAGAAAAGATACATAAATTAAAAATTAAATTGAACCAAAAAAAATTAAAAAGTATATATATATATATATACAAAAAAAAAAAAAACAAAAGTTCAAAAAAAAACAATAAAAAAACAATTAAAAAAATGATTAACAAAAAAAAAATCCTTTACCTCTGAGCGAGGTTGGTCACGGGTGTGGGTGGGGAAGAATCAGCCAGCCACCTCCCGGGTGGGGTTGGCTGCGGGCACGGGCGAGGAGGAGCCGCTTCCTGCCAACCCCACCCAACCCCAACCCCACCCGAAGTAAAGGAATTTTTTTAATCATTTTTTTAATTGTTTTTTTTTTAACTTTTATTTTATTTTTATTTATTTATTTGTTTTTTGTTTTAAATTTATTTATTTTTAATCTTCTGTTGTTTTTGTTTTGTTTTTTTTTTTAATTTAAATTTTTTATTTTCTAATTTAATTTTTTGTATTTTTTATTTTTCAAATTATTTTTTTTTTTCATTTTTTGTTTTAATATTTTTAATTTTTATTTTATAACTCTTGTGATTTTTTTTAATATAATTTATTTTTTAATTTAAGTATTTAATTTTTTTCATTATTTTTTATGTGTTTGTAATTTATTTATTTGTTTAACTTAAAAAAATCATTATGGATGTATTATTATTTCTATTTTTTTATTAATATTCAAATTTTTTTCTTTAAATTTTATGTTTTTTTATTTTATTTTATTTTTTTTAATTTTTTTTAATATTTTTATTTATTTATTTTTTTTCTACAATTGAATTTTGTTTTATTTTTAAATTTTTATGGATGTTTGTTTACTCCTTTTATATATATATATACGAATATGGAAATCACAAGCATTTAAAAAAAAAATCCACCGTTAATACATTACAAAACTTAAAGTGAAAAAATAAGCTCTCTAAACAAAAAGGGTTGGGTTGATGTTGCATCAACTCTTTTCCAAATCAAGAGGAAAATCACATACTACTTGCTACTAAAAAAAATTAAAGTGTCAAAAATCAACCCTCTAAAAAAATCAGCATGAAAATCACTAACATGTTCATACTTGATACATGAAAAAATTTAAAGTGCCAAAAATATGCTAAAGAAAAGAAGAAACCACTTTTCAAAATCAGATAAATTTTTGCTACCTCAAAAAAAACGGGTACTAGCGATTTTTTTCTACCTCGAAAAAATGGATACCAGTGCACTTTCTTGTTTGATCAATAACTATGTTCTTAACAAAGCCACTTCTATTATCTCCATTATTGATTGCATTATAGACGCAGTCATTGACCTCATCAATCTAGGACCCCATCAATCTGAGACTGCAGATATCGGGGATATAGGTCCACCTCTAGATATTTTGTTCTATCATTAAACTCCGAGTTTAGCATGCAGGTGATCTCATATCTTTCATTGTTGACAATTGTTTTGTTCTTTTTATCTCATAATACCTGTATATTTTAGCTAGATGAATGCATCAAAAAAATATAGTTGTCAACATAAAAGATTACAACGAATAGGATTTTTCAAAAATATAGGGAAATGATGTTGAGGAGATTCTTATACTCGGACAATGTATTTTCCACTGTAATTGCTGCTAGAAAGCTCATAAAGTTCTCGTATGGTTTTGGCTCCATTTAATTTATATGGCTCTGCCTCAGGATCTTCAGATGTTGGAATGTCCAACCAGAGTGATCCTCGCCCTCTTTTGTCCTTTGGTTTAGCTAACTATTCAACCAGAATTATTAAAAATTCAATTCATAAAGTAATAGATTACTCAACAAGCATATTTAAAGATAGAGGAATTTTACAAAAATAGATAGTAAACCTTCTAAACATCCATTGAAATGAGCTAGAGGAACTATAGTAAGCCATAAAAGTGAAGCTGCTAAAATGAACATATGTTCTCATTCTCTAGCCTTCCCTTTGTTCTTCCTGAAGCCAGCAAAAAGAGCGGCAAGTCCCAACAGAACAGTTGTTGGCCACGACTATTCTACAAAATACAAGTTACTAAAGATCCACACGTATGGATTCAACAATACACCCAGAGTGAGTTTGGATGGCCAAATGGCAATGGCTGCCATTGATGCCCACTTGGAGGCCTCCAAGGGGTTAGTGGTGCCATTCACCCTCTTGTTACAAAAGCGTTTTAGGGAATCTTGTTTGTACTACTACGGACGACTATTCATTGTCATTGAGCTCATCAATGCCTCCATTCAGTTGCTCTCCTCTTTGGGCCATTACATTCTGACCAGTTGGGCAATCCAACAATAGGTTTTAAATTTGTCTCCCTGTGTAATCTTAAACCCTTTCTAAAACCCCAGTGTCCTCTTGGATAAACTCTCAGTTTTAATAATTGCCCATTTCTGAGGTTATTAGCAAAGGATGCAATGTGGGTTTTATTTACAGATAAGTTTGATTTTGAAGGAGGAAGTACGCAAGAGATTGAGGAAGAGACAAAGGTAGCACCTGTTGCCATTCGAAGAAGCTTTGTTGTTATTCCAATGATGATGATCATGCCCTGCACGACTTCGACAATTCTTCACTCTTCCTATTTCGATGATGATGATCATGCCCTGCACGACTTCGACAATTCTTTACTCTTCCTATGTCATAAAACCCTAAAAAAAACACTTCCCAAAGCTTACATTCTGATCAATTGGGGACTCCAACAATAGGTTTTAAACGTGTCTGCCTGTGCAACCTTAAACCCTCTCTAAAACCCTAGTGTCGTCTTGGATAATCTCTTAGTTTTAATAACTTCCCATTCCTGAGGTTGTTTACATTCTAATCAATTGGGCACTCCAACAATAGGTTTTAAACGTGTCTTCCTGTGCAATCTTAAACCCTCTCTAAAACCCTAGTGTCGTCTTGGATAATCTCTTAGTTTTAATAACTTCCTGTTCCTCAGGTTGTTAGCAGAGGATGAAATGTGGGTTTTCTTTACAGTAAGTTTGATTTTGATGGAGGAAGTATGCAAGAGATTGAGGAAGAGATAAAGGTAGCACTTGCTACCATTGGAAGAAGCTTTGTTGCTGTGCTGATGATGATGACGCCAGTCTGTACAACTTCGAAAATTCTTTGCTCTGCCTATGTCATAAATGAAAAAAATAGTTCCTAAAGATTTAAACCCTAAACCCTCAAAACGCTACCAGAAGTCATTATTTATGGCATTGGTGATGAGAGTTCCAGTCCAGCTATGTGCAAGCTCATGGGACCACAACCTTCAAATACCCTGCAATGATAGTGGGGGTTAAGAAGACCAGCCTGAGATTCTCCATTCCTCTAGATGGGAGACTCGGGGACAATACAAGGATCCCCCCACTCCATTATCTCCTTTGTGTTCATGAATTCGCGTTCTACAGCTTCCAGAACCGAACAAGGTCGAGAAAACATTCTCCTTTGTGTTCATGAATTTGCATTCTGCAGCTTCCAAAACAGGACAAGGTCCATAGATCCAGTCCTAGGACCAAGCTCTTTAGAAACAATATTCCCCACCGCAAATGTAAACAGATATGAAGATATTTCCGCTGAAAGTGGGCACGACCTATGCTACAACCCGACCATTAACGGTTTTCACCGGTGGTGGAGACCTTGCACTCTTGGTGCAGATTGGGGAACTGCACGTAGAGATTGCAGGGTTCGACCTTGCAACGAAGCAACCAAATGCGCCGAGAAGGGAGGTTAATGCATTTATGGGTTGCATAGTGACACCTGTTGACATGCCACGTGCCATTTTTCGATAGAAAGTGGAAGACGAAAATAACCGCTTCTGCTGAGCTGAATCTTCCCAGAGGAACACCTATCCTAGTAATTAAATTTGAAAAAAATAAATTTATATAAATATCAAATTTTTAAGGTTTATATTTAAATTTATTATTATAAATAATATTTAAAATTAATTTTAAACGTTAAAGCACAATATAGTAATAGTCAGTTGGTTTAGTTTTATTTTTGGAAACATGTTGGACTGTGATTAAAAAGGCAACCCCAAAGATTAGATCCTTTGTCCAAAAAAAATATTAGAAAGTTACAGATTGACTAATTACCGTGAAAAAAAATGATAATATATTAATTTTTTAATAATGAAAAATAAAATTATATAATAGAAATTTAATTTTATAATTATAAAACATTATATTAAAAGCTAATTTTATATATTATTAATTTTATTATAAAAATATATATATGTTGGAAATTTGGATTGAAGTTAAGTTTTGATATTCGTATTCGCTTCCTCTTTGGAAGGAAGATTGGGATGTGTTTTTTTCTAAAAGGAGGGAGTGGTAGGTATAATTTACTATAGGTATTTGAGTAGTTTTAATTTTAAAATTAAATAATTATTTTTAGTTTTTTAAATTAGTAGTGGGAATTATTATTATTGGTTATAGTTTGTAAATGTAAGTTGACTTATTATTGTTATTCAAGAAAAAATCTGCCACTTAAAATTATTAGTTATGGTTTATAAAATGTAGATTTTCACTTTAACTAGATGCCTTTTGTCTTGCTCTATTCACCTATTTCCTTACATCTTAAAAAGATGAGTTTTATATGGAAAAAAAGAAGTATCATTAATATTTAAATTAATTTTAGGCTTAAGGTTAAATTATTATTTTATTATTATAAAATGTTAATAATTATTATTTTATTGATGTTATTACGTTTTTATATTACATGTATATATTTGATATAGATAATGTGGAAAACATTAAATAATTGTAAATATAATAATAATTAATAATGTTAAATAACTCTTAATTTGTCTTAAGGCTACTATTCTAACTAGTTTTTTGACTGGGAGCTTTGCAACCCTAATTGCCACCATCTGAAACATCTTCATCATGTACCAAATCTTAGACAAGGGTTTATATGGAAGATCAAAAACCCTTGCTTTGTTGGTTTTATCCCTCTTACAATGCCATCTCTTCCCACTCTTGTTTGGGTTAGACTCTTGAATATGCCTTTTTACTAACTACATCTAGATATCTTAGTGAATGTTGGGAACTCACTTGGCTTCTTCATCAAGATAGATATAAATATGCTCGAGAATGGAATCGTAGCATTTGTTAATAGAGCACAATCAGATAAAATCCTCATTAACCGAGGAGTTTCACTTATTTGCAACCAGTGCACTATGAAAATATGACTTGCAACTAGTGCACTATGAAAATATGACTTTCTATTGCAAGATCTGTCAACATCCCAGTCATCTTTAGAATGCCAACCCCTCTTCTCAAGGATGGGCCCATCCTCAAACTGCCAAGAATAAGTCTCAAGGTTGGCAAGATCCAAAAGTCTCATAATAATCCAAGAAATTTTTAGTGAACTAGCGAGATAAATCCTCACACCAAAAAAAATTCAGATAAATCAATTCCCTCAGTTTTAGCTCAACGACATGAAATGCAATCTCATTCTCTAGACCCTCTAATCCACCCCTCAAATGAAGATGCATAAGATACAACTATGATTTTAGCTTCGTCAATAAATGGACATAAATATTTCCATGAATCAAATCAATAACGATAAAGAAGTAGAAAGCACTGCATATCCCCCAAAGTCAAAATTGATTCCTAATAACTCTTGGGATGGATTGATGTCTGAAAAAAAAAAAAGAAAAAAAAAATTGTAAAAGAGATCCATAATCATTCCTAATCTCATTTACCAAGATAGTAGTGTATGCGTAAGCAATGCCAATGTTAAGGATGGATTGATGTCTGAAAAAAAAAAAAGGAAAAAAATTGTAAAAGAGATCCATAATCATTCCTAAGCTCATTTACCAAGATAGTAGTGTATGCGTAAGCAATGCCAATGTTAAGGTTTCTTGTCTTTTAAGTCTGATTATAATTGTATATTGGATATGGTTAGCTTTCTCCTCAGTCTAACCAAGCAAATAAAAAATTAAAAATAATGTAATTTTCAATTCTTAAAACAAAAAGAATGAATAATGTTACATAACAATTGAACATGAATATGAATAATAATAAAAGCAGTTAAAGATATGTTATTAAAATCTATTATTAAATAATAATGTTGTGGATTATGTGTTAATTAAAATGTTTTATTATTTTATTTTATTAAAAGAATAATTTTATTTTTTAATATGTAATTAAGATGATTTATGAGATTTTGAAATATTAAAAATAAATTAAATATTTTATGGTTTTTTATTTTTTTGTTTTTATCTTTACAAAAATATGGCCATTTCTCTATGTTTTTTTTATTGAAAAATCAGTTGTTTTTTTACGGTAGTTTTTTACCACTTTTTAATATTCTTATTACAATTGAATTTTATAGTATTAACATTTAAATTATGTAATTTTATCAATTTTAGATTTTCATTTGAAATTAATTTCTAAACATATTTAAATTATAATAAAAGAAATAAATAAAATTTAAATATATTTTTTTCCTTAAACATATTTTCCAATAAATTTTCCAAATTCCTATGAAAATTAAAGATATTTGTTTAATAAATATATTAAACATATTTTCCAATAAATTTTCCAAATTCCTATGAAAATTAAAGATATTTGTTTAATAAATATATTGTTTTGCATGTAAAACTGGATTTATCACCCATAAATACATTAGTACAATTGAATTTTGTAATCTCAATTCTATAAGTTTTGTATTTTATGTTTAAATTGATTTCTTAAAATGTTTACACTATAATAAATAAAATAAGTGTAATTTTTTCTTAAACATTATAAGTTTGATTTTGTTAAACATATTTTTTTAATAAAATTTTGTTTAAAAGTAAATAAAAAATTAAGCAAATTATAAATTTGAATTATGGAGCTATTAATAGTACTTAAAGAGTATTAGATTCAAAAATACTTTTTATATTAACAAAAATTAAAATCTATACAAAAATTATATTTCTATATTCCAATTTAAAAAGTAAACAAAAAAAATTATAAAATAATTAGATTGCGATATAAAATTTCACAAAAAAGTTAATATGTGAAGGAATTAAATTCCTTTATAGACTTATTTTTTCCCACAAATAAAACAAAATACCAATAATTATCTCTTAAATTTATAAAATTCTATATATTATTTTTTAGTATTTATGTAAAGTAAAATGTGTCATAATTATTCAATTCATGTTTATTCTTAAATATGAAAGAAGTAGAAGCATAAATAATATTTATGGAGTAGTAGTTATATAATTATATAGTGGGAAAATATATCATAAGTGCAAAATAATTTGTTTTTTTTTTTCAACATCCATTAGTGATCATTGGCTACTAACTCATGAGCATTATTCAAGGAAGACCATTCTATTTGGAAACACTGTCCTTGAAAATCATTCCACTTGGAATCATTAGCTGATTCTAAGTACAAAGGTAGCCTTCCTTCACACCTACTAGATGCCTCAAAATCTTGAGTTGTTGTTTTGGCTACATCTTAGAAAGACAAGCTTTTAGCCAACTAAAAGCACTTATAGAACATACTCAAAACCTTTATTGATAAATTAATATAAATAGTTATATATAATCCTGTGATCCATATTTTGATTATTTGAAAACATTTTTGGAAGAAATCACATTGGTAGATTTGGTCAATGCTTTTCCAACCAACCAGTGTGGTTCATCTTCAGACAAGATGAAAATCAGATCATAGCAAGTTAAATAGGGAGCCAGAACATTCTAACATACTATGGGGAAAATTGCTAAAAAAAGCGATTTTTGAATAGATAAGAAAAAGGACAAATTATTTTTATTTATTATTAATTGATAATAAATTAATAAATCAATTATAATATACAATTATATATATATATAATATAATTAAAAATAACTAACATCACCCCAATACATAAAAATAATAAATCAAATAAACTTAAAACTATTAATCAAAACAATCAATAATTAAGTGAGGGGAAATTAAAATAATATTAAATATATAAATATATTAATTAGTTATAAACTTAAAAAAAAAAATTAATTATCTTGGTTATAATTGAAATTTGTTTAATTAAATTCATTTGTAATATAATATATATATATATATATATATATATATATATATATATATATATATATATATCTTATAAATTGAATTTAAATTTAAATTTAAATGTGTTTTAATTTTAATTTATTATTTCATAGATGGTTGCTATCTATATATATATATATATATATATATATATAGCGGAGGAATGTCGTAATGATAAATCCAATTTATTTTGTTGCTTTGTGGACTTTAGAAAGGCTTTCGATACGGTTCTTAGATACAACCTTTGGAATAGATTAGAAGAGCTAAAGGTTCCTCTCGAGTTGAGAGCTGTCGCTATAAGGTTATACGAGAATGTAATTGTCAAGCTAAAGAGCAATGAAGGGTGGTCGAAAGATATTAAGTGTAACATCGGAGTTAAACAAGGTTGCCCCCTCCCCTACCCTATTTGGCATTTACATCGATAAACTCGAAGGCTATTTAGAGGAAGCAGGATGTGATGGCACGATCTTAGCTGAGATAGTCGTCATCCTTCTTCTTTATGCTGATGATATCGTTCTTTTGGCAAGGTGTCCGTCTGATGTTAATAAGCAACTCAGGCTTCTTAAGGATTTCTGCTCTACCATGGGTATGATTGTTAACACTGACAAAACAAAAGTTATGATTATCAAATCCAAGAAGGACACTTACGCTAATTTTATGTATGACAATAATAACTTGGAGGAAGTGTATTCTTACAAGTACCTAGGAATTGATATTCATCACAAGCTCAACTAGAACCATAGCATTGAGAAAAGGATTAATGGGGGGTGGAAAACTTACTTTGGTCTTGAAAATAATTGTAAAATAGCAAACCTTGTAATGTGGGATAAAAAGAAGTTCCTCTTTGAAACTTTAGTCACTCCTGTTATCTTATATGGCTGTGAGGTTTGGGGTTACAACATCTCTAGAGAATCATGGAGAAAGATTGAGCAAATCCAGAAGTGTTTTATAACTTATAACCTGAAAATTAAAAGTAATACACCCTATCCTATTCTCCTTATAGAAGCAGGTCTTTCCCCTATTGAGAGCCTAGCTATGCTTAGGTTTCTGTTGTACAAGCACAAAATCAGTAACATAGACGATCATAGACTTCCTAAGCTAGCTTTAAATTCTAGCCAAAACCACCTAAGGCTCAATCGAGGGTGGCATAAAGACACAAGGGCCTGGTTAAACTATTGGGAGATCAACGAAAATGATGCATTGCAAAACATAAATAACATTAAAGATATTGTTACTTCTAAGTTCAAAGAAAAAATGTGGTGTGAGAAAGACTTAACGGCTAAAAGAAAATTAAGTTATTATAAGAAGGTCATCAACCCCACCCTAGAAGATCAAAAGTATCTCTCTATTTTAACTAGCTCAAAGAAGAAAATTAATATAGCAAAGATTAGAACGAATTCTCATGAGCTCCATAGTGAAACAGGTCGTTGGGCAATTCCTAAAATGCCATGGACGGAAAGGATCTGCCATATATGTGAGAATAGGAACATCGAGGATGAAAACCACTTCCTCTTAGAGTGCCCTGCTTATAACCACATCAGATCTCAGTTTCGCAATCTTTGTTACAATACTGACCTTCTTAGCCTTTTACAATGTCAAAATTATAGTGAGCTCAGGAGGCTTCTCTCCAAGCTTTTTGAGCATAGGAATAAAATCTTAAATCAAAATAGATAATTTGTTTCTTTAGGTCCAATAGACCATTATTTGGTCTCAGCGGACGTTAACCATCATCATCATCATAAATTAAATTTAAATGTAATATGTTTATTTAAATGTATTTTAATATTAATTATTAATTATTTTATTGTTTTATAGATGGTAGCTATTTAAAAAAAAAAGACAAATAAAAAAACTTCAGGGGGGAAAAACCGAAAAGCGGAAAAAAAAAGAAAGTGAGGGGACTAAGAGGAAAGGGTTGGAATCCAACCATAGTCCCTTTAAGATTACTGGGCCTCCTCTCAATTTCAATGTCTTCCCTAAATTTAAGGTGATGAAAGTGAGAAACCTTCGCAATGACCTTAGCCTCTTCAATGCATATCTGATGCTTGGTTTTCTCATCATGTTCTGCTAAAGCCGAAGAGCGAGTCCTTCCATGCTTGATATCTTAGCATGTTCCTTAATCCTTTGATTAATAGAACGCCCTATTTCACCAATACATGATGTTCCACAAGAGCAAGAGACGACATAAACACCTTTCATATCCTTGGGGTCCACAAGGTCTTTTACCGATTTCAAAGAACTTCTAAAAGCAAAGTATTATTTTTTTTAATATTAAAAATAAAATTTGCACACATAAAATTAACTAATAATAAATAAATTAACATAATATTTATTTTATTTTAAATAAAATCTTAAAAACTAAATTAAATTAAAACCACTTTAAACAATAAAATCTAATTTTATTCATATATATATATATATATATACTTTTGTAGACCATGTATGTATACTTTTTATAGATTTAACATTTAAATTTAATGAGAAGGGGTAGGCCTCTTATCCCACAAACAAAAATTTTATATACTAATTTGGTATTTGGCTTAAACCTGACTTTAATAATAATAATATATAAAAAAATTAGATATAAAACCACTTTAAACAATAAAATCTAATTTTATTAATAATATATATATATATATATCTATATATATATATATATATATATATATATACACTTTTGTAGACCATGTATGTATACTTTTTATAGATTTAACATTTAAATTTAATGAGAAGGGGTAAGCCTCTTATCCCACAAACAAAAATTTTATACACTAATTTGGTATTTGGCTTAAACCTGACTTTAATAATAATAATATATAAAAAAATTAGATATGTTTTATGAATAATATTGTGAGAACTCTGTTTCTATCTTAAGTTAAGTATTAACCCTGAAGATCTAGATCTTGAAGATTACTCCTATGTTTGAACCGAAGAGTCTAAACATAGCGTGGTCCTGATTTTGGAAGTTCAAAATATAAATACAAAGGTGGCATTACCAAAATTCGACCCTGCCTCCACACCACTACAACCTCCATTAATTCTAGCGGCTATGATACCTCAACCCTTAGTGTCATGCCCCTAGGCCTACGGTAGTCTTCCAACCGTACTTGGCGAGGTGCGGCACCACCGAACACTTTCTTTTCACCAATACTTATGTTCATGGACTACGCCTAACCATTAGTCTACTTAGTTTGTTTTTCGCAACCAAGTATTATTATGTTTCCTTTATACCAATGAACACCCATACACATTCATTATCATCAGCAATTATACATGAAAAACACAATTGCACAGTATAAAGGGAGGGGCAACTCTCTGAACAATGAGTCTGCCCGATATCAATATATTATTCAACTTTACAATGTTTACAAAGCTTTACAAGTATACTTGGAAACACCAAGTTTCATACTTAGCCAATTTTACAAAGGCCACACCTTCGTGTGCCAACCAAAGTTCCTTGTCGGAGTTGGGCGGGCGTGTCCTCACACGAGCTTCCAACCAACTCCTCAACCGAACCTTGCTTCTTTTTGCACGACGGGCGACTCACCCGAGTCACACCCGTTCGCCAAACAACTGGCGCCTTCACCCACGAGTCACCCGTGTTCACCAACCGAACACTGGGTGCTCTCGTCTAAGTTACACCTGTGTCATTTACTTCTGCCCGGTAGGCGCCCTCACCCAAGGCTTACCCACACTCCTCCGAACGGTGGGTGCTCCTTGCCCACGCCTTCACCCAACACCCAAGTCCTTTGTGCGAGCTTATCGTGTAGTCATGCCCGTGAGCGGGCACATAGAACTGCGCCTCCGCTCGACTTCCTAACACCTTGCGCACTCCTACTTGATGTTCGAATGAATGACTTCCAACGCTTCTACGTTCAACAATATATATCCTTTGTAAGTGGTCGTGCCACCCATGGCCGACCTGCACTTTGTTTGCCAAGCCGACGCCCTTCATTGCTAACTCGTTCGGTCAGTCGACTGCCCAACGCTCGAACTTGCAACTCTTCCACCGTCGGCTCGTCTTGAATGAATGCCCTTGCTCATCCATTATAAATACATGACTTGCCTCTACACTTTTCGCACGCACGCTCCAAGTGTTTGCTCTACCATTTAACTCGTCCACTCGAATCACACGATCCCATCGCTCAAGCTTTGGAGGAATCTTACACAACGAGCATGCTTACAAAGCATAAGTTGTTGGTCTTTCTCATGTTCGCTCATATGTCACAGTCCAAAGAGTGTGTATGTTTACCATCTGCACGCAGTGCATCGCAACACCATGGTACGTCTGTAGAATGTTTGTTTTGTGCATTCTCTCTTTTCTATTCTGTGGATGTTTTAGAACTCGGAGCGTGTTGGTCTTCACTACTCTATCTTTCTTGTTCATTGGTTTACATGCATATATTTCTTGTCAACCATGCCTTCACCAACATGGGCCAGCCAATGCACTAGTGGATGCATTAGAAATATCACTTCACGTGAGTAGGCCCATGCATTGTTTAGCGTAGGAGTAGTAGTAGTCTTTGCTTCTTGCCTTCCTTTGCTTTCTAGTTTGCATGTTTGTTTTCTTACTTACTTGGTTTGGTTTTCTTGCTTTATTTCTTTGCTTACTTGTTTTTCTCTCGCTTTACTTCTGCTTTTTGCTTTTTTCTTTCTTTGCTTTCTTGTACCCATAGGTTAGCCTCTCGTGAAACCGTGTTTGGCTCTCAAGACATGCTGGGCAAATCTCAGAGGACTTGTACAACTATCAACATATGGTTACCTTTTTTCCTCTTTCTTTATGAATAACTTGTTGTCTTAAGTCGATGATGCCTTGATGGAAAATATGTTCTATTCATAGTGGACCTTGGTGAAGGCACAACACTTGTGCGCTAACTAGTACTACCTACTCTAGTCGGTTGTTTTGGGTTAACCCTTTCAGCTTAGTGAAGTAGAGTAAGGTGAGGGGGAAAACCTTAAAAAGTTTGTTAGAGTTATAGCATAATTCTCTGAAGGAATAACCTCTTCTGCACTCAATAAGTCGGGATCCCTCTGTTGGCTCTGAAATAAATAAGTTCCTATGCATAGTTCTTTGAAAAAATAAAATAAAATGAAAATATGAAAATTTTGAAAAAATGAATAAGGTGAAAGAAGGGAAAGGTTTCCCACGTAGAGAGGTGATGCAAGTAATTCCGCCAGGGTACTGACCAGGCTCACTAGCAGCGGACCAATGCTTGTGTTCCTGCATGACTCCACTGGGGTACTGTCCAGGCCTGCTAGCAGCAGAGCAACACCAGAGATGAAACTTAAACTCCGACAATTATATTACTTGTGCACCAATATACCCCTCATCCCCAATCGAAAAAAATGAGTTGACTTGGCTTGGAATGTGTGCTGATTGATCAAGAGCATGGCAGGTGCTACATATTTCAATCAAGCTAGTGTGGAAACCATGATGATCAAAGAATCGAACAATACTTCTGGAAGGGTTAGAATTGCTATTCACGGAACAAGGTCCATTCAAATAGCTGTAGTTCTACCAGTGTGTCGCCAAGTGTTGTAGCAGTTACAACCACCATCCAAAATTTTAGCTCGCATGCAAATTTCGGTGCCTACCTTGGATCCTGCGATCGATCATCCTGGGTCACTTGTTGGTAAGCTAATGATTTCAAGCTCCCCTCCTTGACCTTAAGAGTTTTTCATGTTCACATATTTATGCAACATGTGTCATATTTGGGCATAGGGGTTGTTGTTTGTCATGCAAAGGGAACGTTTTCTTGCTTCAAGGGAATCGTGTGTGTATGAGTGGTTTTCATCACATAGACATGTTTCACACTCACTTCACACCCTTTTGTCACGAAGGTTTTTGCATCAAGAAAAGTATGTCTTATGCATTCTGGATGGTCTACGTTGTGACACTAAGTGTCTGTGTGCGATCACAGTCGATTCCTATCACTGTTTACATATGTTTCACTGATCACACACTTAGCCATTTTTCTAAGAAACCTAGACTCATCTAGCTTCCCGGAACTGTGCACTTTGCTTCTGCGACCATCAAACTTCCTCCCTTGCCTGTTGAAACCTCGTAGTGCATAGAGACACCAACCTACTTTACCTCTTGAAACCCCATAGCCCGTAGAGACACCAAGCTCCCTTGCCTGCTGAAACCTCATAGCCTGCAGAGACCGCAACCAACATTTCTCTCCAAAAATGCATAGAGTAGTTACACAACCAACACTATTCTACATAAATGTGCAGAATAGTTTGGCTTTAGAGCAGAGTCTTGTGCCTCAAAACTGCGTAGAGTAGCATCCTGTGCCTCAAAAACTACGCAGTGTTGTCCAAGCTGCCCTGTTTGTCTTGCATGCATAAAATGTGTAGACGAGCCTCTCAGGGGCTCATTTCAACAACAGTCATTGTCTGATGAAATTATGTAGATCTACCTCTTAGTGACTACAGGAAAATGTGACACGTTAAAATTTCTTCCAAGGAGTTGAGGAGAAGGACCAAGGAATTGAGTAATGGAAAAGATCAGGACCACATGCAAACTCTGTCAGATGCATGATCATCTTGAGGGTAAGTATGGTAAGTAAAGAACACCTTTCGAAGTACACCTCTTAGTTGAGTTTGCAGGATGGCTTGTCAATGTCATATCATTCTGTCCTCAGTAACATGCATGTGTGCAAACACATAAGGTCATTGTATGTGCTTCTTCTACATGTCTTGCTTCCTTTTCACTTGTTTGACCAACTGTCGTCTTTGGCATGCTAATTGCAATGTCATGCTTGCGACCTTGTTCTAGTGATGTTGAAGGTTGTGTTTGATGTTGGGTTCACTATGTAAATATCTATCGCACTCACACACGATATTGTAAGCACTATCGCGCAAGTGTCTTCATGGTCGTCTGAATGTCTATCTCAAGTGTCGCGCTTGTCGCTTACACCCGTCGGTGATTCACACTGAGTGTATGTTACCTTTATGGTTTGAGGTATCTTATCATTGAGTCATGTCGAGTGTGTGTTTGTAAGGTCATGCATGCACAAGTTCACTCGCTCACACACTTAGTCAATTTTTTGAAAATTTGTCGACCAGACCTCCCTCCAACAGCCAGACCTCCGCTGAGATGAACTGCACAGTCTTAGCCCTTAGTGATGATGTATTATTGCCCAGAATTGAGGCTGTCTCCTAGGGAGTCTGCACCACACAATCTTGGAATGGACCTAACTGATTGTCACCAAGAACAACACAAAATTTTCTCAGCAAGACATCTCAATCTATGTTGCCCGCAAGGAAATCCATCAAGCCTCCAGCTGGTCAACCAGAGAGTTTGACCGGGTAGTGACCCCGAGCCTCACTCATCTAAAAAATTGCGTAGAAGTTGCCAAGCATGCCCACTTCTACTGATTGAAGAAAATGCGTAGACATGCTGAATAGACACCCTTCGTCCATCACTGCACTTACTTAAAAATTGTGCAGTTTTTCTAGCCAGTCACCCAGTCAGCCAACCTGCTACTCACTCGGAAAACTCTGTAGTTTTCATGAGCAGTCTCCCAGCTACCCAAAATCCTACTCAGATCAGAAACTATTCAAGGATGTCTAGTGGGCCAGCCTCCCAGCTCTAAGTAGTTTTTTTCCAGCAGCCCACTGCCAACTCCCAAGAAAAATTGCACAATTTTTTTGAGTAGCCTCCCGCAGCCCACTACCAGCTCCCTAGAGAAATTGCGTAGTTTTTGTTGCGAGTCTCCCCCTTCTTCCTGAACTATCTTCCTGAAAAAATTGCACATATCTACTCTCTAGCTAAGTGAGATCCTGTGGACAGTCACTGTCGATCCAGATTGCACATCTCAGCCTCCTAGTGACCTCTACGTAATTTCCATGAACAGTGCCTGGAGCCCGCATGCTGGCTTGAAATCTGTCATGCACAGTTTTAGAACCTTGTCATCTCTCCCGGTCACTTGCATCCGAAAGATAAAGACAATGCATCATGGTAGATTAGGAGATTTATGGATTTGATGTTGTCTCATCATGAGTGATTGCAGATACAGGTACATGGATGAGACATGACGCGACAATGAACGAGATGAAAAAGGAGCACATGCGATGAGATGGTTTTGTGAACGAATGAACAAGCAATGCATGCGAGGAGATTTTTTCACGAATGGATGAATAAGGAATGCATGTGAGGAGATTTTTTTGTGAATGGATGAACACATGAAGCATGCCAAAGTACAAGCAAAGGAGCGATGTGCACATGCAACATCAAACAAACACCAAGACCGTTAAAGACTTCGTAAACCTTACCATGTATAGGTGAAGCTAGGATACACAAAGAGCACATCCATCACTCAGTGGCACTACAACTCGACATGCACATCCCCAGCAGCATGAACATATTAGCTTTGTCGTGTCGAGTCATGTCATGAGTCATCTCGGCCACATCACTACTACAGGCCACACTATTGTAATCAATCTAATGTAACGTGGAAGTCGAAGAGACCCACATGTAAATCTGAAGAGTCCTATAAAGTTGAAGAGTAATGTAAGTCAAATAGTCATGAGGGAAGTTGAACAGTCACGAGGGCCAATTTTACCCTTGCTTATAAATACCCCTCATTTGTACATGCAAAAGACTTTTCACCTTGGCTCCTCCCACATATCCTTGAGAGTTTGTAATATTCTCTTTGAGGAGCGAGCATTGGCTCCAACTCCCCACTATCGAGGTTAGTGATGTAATGGTGTATGGATGTGTCTTGGAACTTTCACTTAATTTAGAAGCTTGTTAATAGGTGAGCATGTTTCAAACATGTATTGTATTCGTTTGTAAGACTATTATTTGGACACTTGTGATGCATGTTGCTTTAATCTGTATTAAGACAATTGAACTATTTATGTTGTTTTAGTACATATGCTATTAGAAATGTGTTGTATCAGTTTCTAATTTTGTCTCGCCCGTGTGGGATATCCTGTCAGACACTCAACAGATTCATTCTTGTAAACTTGTTATAAAACTCTTCGCACTCATGTGGACTATTCTGCTGGGTGTTGTACATGATATTTGTTCACTTTGTGTTTGTGACTGCCGCATCCGTGTGGACTACTTCGCTAGAAGTTGCACATGTCCTGTTGTGTTGTGTCTCTAGTAGAGTTGGGACTATTCCCTTTCAACCTAAGACTCACTTCTACCCTCTTCCTTTGTAGTGAAATAAATTTGACACGAGTGGAACTAAGCACTCACCAGGCACGCGAACCTCGTTGTTCGAAGACAAAGAAAACCAATCTCACATGCTAACAAGTAAGAGTTAAGGCATATATTTAAGATAATGTCAACCGGGCCATCATACCTGATGGGACTCCTACACCAAACAATGTGAGGTCTAGTTGGGACTTCATACCGGGGAGATCCCCTAAATGTTGGAGGGTACAGCACTGTCAACACAAACATAAAATAATAATTCTTGGAGTAGACATAGAGGGAATATTAGTAACAGAAATACACAATGGTGTCCAATATCAATGCTCTTCAAGTGACTTCAACTTTAAACCAACACCCCACCAATTCTGTTCTAAGAATGGTATGGTAGGTGTGCAATTGAGTATGCCTTCAAGGGCAGTGTTGATATGAAATATGTTGTTGTGGGAAAAGAACCAATTTTAATGAGTTGTAATGGACACTTTCAAGAATTTGTACTCCCTATAGTGCTTAACATACATAAGGCCTTGGAAAAGGAAAACCTTGCTAGTAATACTTACTGATATAAGGAAGTTTAATGAGGTAGTTTAGCCATGCAATAGAAAGTTGCTACAGAAAAGGTAGTTCTTATGTTTGATCCTAATGAAGAAATATATGATTGACATGTCTTAGTTGCTCATAGGAACTAATTTTTCTCCTTAGACTTACCACTAGTACACCATGGAATTTACAAATAAGGACCTCTGGTTGTTAAGGTGATAAGCTGGTGGTTTCAAGTTTTTTGTTACCTGTAATAAGAGGGCCCTTTCACCATTTTTTTAAGGATCTACTTGCTCACCTTTCTCTTAGCTGATCATAACGGTACATGCTCAACTAATCATTTATCTCCTTCAAGCTGTGAGGAGATTAGTAAAGACGATCAAATTAAGTGATGTTATGGCCATGCCATTGTATATTTTGATGCTTTGAGGGAAGAGACTCGGCAAAACCAAGAACATTGAGTGCCCTCCAAGCATTAGTCATCCGATCCAATGTTGTCCTTGTGGTTTGTAGAGAGTCTTCTTGCTCTAACATCAGGCTCTTCAAACCAACTCTGCACATGGTCATTAAAAATGTATAAAATCAGCAAGACACAAATTTGGTAGTTAATATGACCAAGATAAGAACTAGTTCAAACAATTTTCACAATATTGCTTTTGAAACCAACAATCTAATCTCCTTAGAATTATGATCAGTTGCCATTGTTCTTCCGAGGTCAGTGAACTCAACTCCACCTTGGCATCAAAATTGTAATTGCATAAAAGGAATGTCAGTCTCATGCCAATAGGTCTCCTATGATGAATGTACAGGAACCTAGTACATAGACCATTTTTCTCTTCACTTAGATACCCAAGGCTTATTTCCCTTTCCAAGTATCAATAATTATTTTCCAAGAAAATATAAAATAAGAATAATATTTTACTATATTATAAAAGGTGAAGATGTTGAAATCATGCCACAAAGTGAAAGGAAATAAAATATCATTCCTCAAACCACCAAACATATAAAGAAAACAATAATAATTATAAAAACAAAACTAGATCTATTGATATATGTATGAAATGAGAATTATAAGAATTCAAGAGACTAAAAAAATCTTTGACCAAACAAATCACAAATTTCAAACTTGACAAAATCCTCTAAACAAGCAACAAACAAACCACTAAAATTTTCTAAGATATCAGAGCTAGACATCAACACAATTTCATGTACATGAATAAGCCCATTTTTGCTTAGCGTTAGACTTCTTAAATTAGTTATTTATCATTTAATACTAGGACATTATCTATGTGAAAAGAAATAGGTCCCAACTTCATCAAATCTGACTTCATTTCCAATAAAAAATCAAGTACATCTTCATTTCCAGTACCAATATAAAATCACACCCTTTATAAATCTTAACACCTAATCACTTAGACCCATCATATAATCCTTTTCATAGACCAAAAAAAATATATCCCTAAAAAAATGAACTTTTAAAAATTATAACATGACCATGTAAGACATTAAATACTAAACATGAACACTAAAAGATAGGCAACAATTCAATGTCAGTTCAATCAATCTTCATGCAATGAAGAAAAATCACTAACTCCTTTTTCGATATTGAATGCCACATTCTTGTAATCAATAATTATGCTGGCACTTGAGTTTCTAGTGTTGTGTCAAAGTAACCATTGCTCACTAACTACAAATGTTGAAATACAGGATGGTGCTAAATTTAAAGACACAAAATAACAAAAAATAAAGATATGACAAAAACCAGATCTGCAAGACTATATTGGTTGAGTGTGACAGGGACACCAATAAATGAGACTAGAGAGATTTATAGAATGTGGTAGTTAGTAGTGTGTGTCTATTGTTTGATTAATGGTATGGTGGAGAGACCTACCAAGAAGGAAAGTTGGTCTCGGGAAAGTATCGTAGGGAGATCCATAGAGAATTTCTGTAAAAGGAAGATGAGAAGTGTTGTCTTCAAGTTGGGTTATGTTATGGTAGAATTTTGTTGGTAATAATAATTGGTAACAGAAAACATACATTAATAGGTAAAAAATAGATTTAGGGCATGAGTTGGATTGACTCATGTTATCTCATCCCTTAATGTTCCTAAGGAAATGTGGGGACCTGAACAACTTAGCACCTGAAAGACTTGAAAGCATGGTCAACAAATGACTAACAAGGCTATACAAAAGAATGTCGGTCCTATGTCAATAGGTCCCCTATGATGAATATGTGGGAACCTAATATATAAACCATTTTTCTCTTCGCTTAGCTACCCATGGCTCATTTCCCTTTCCAAATATCAATAATTATTTTCCAAGAAAATATAAAATAAGCATAGTAGTCTACTAGATTCTAAAAGTGAAGATGCTAAAGTCATGCCACAAAGTGAAAGGAAATAAAAACAACTTTCTTCAAACCACCAAATATATAAAGAAAACAATAATAATTATAAAACTAGATCTATGAATCTAAGCATGAAGTAAGAACTAAAAGAATTCAAGGGACTAACATAATATTTGACCAAAACAAAACTCAAAACTCAAAAAAATGCCCCAAACACAAGCAACATATAAACCATTAAAATTTTCCAAGATATCAAAGCTAGACATCAAGGTAGTTTCATGTACTTGAATGAGCCCATTGATGCTTTGCATTAGTCTTGTTAAATTAGTTATTTATCATTTAATACTAGTTGGACACTATCTATTTGAAAAGAAATAGGTCCGAGCCTCATTAGAGATTCAAATCCAACTTCATTTCCCGGCACATATAAGAAATGAACAATGTAATTATTAAATATCAAACATCAATCTTAAAATAACACACATCAAAGAAATGTCGTTGTAATGTTACAATGAAAAATACAAAATACAAAACCTATTTTTATGTAAATTTGACATATAGGAATCTTGCATGATCAATAGAACATGTATACCAAAATAAGGGTCCTAGGGTATTTCAATTTCCCAATCAACTGGGTAGTTCTCATCTTGGTCCTCATTTTCTACATTGTGAACATGATCTTCTCCAAATCCACTGTCATTATGAGCCTCCAAAACATCATGTTCGGTATCAAGTTCATTAGAGGAATTTGTTATATTGTTTTATCCCCTTCTATCACAATCTGATCGCTAAAGAGTTAGTGCTCTTTCCTATGGAAAATTGTTAATGTCATACTTTGTTACATATAATCTTAAACATGTATCCACATGTTTATCAAGCTTGTTACTCAACTTTGACTTCAAGAATGATAATGCACTGAACATTCTCTCATCCTCCACTAATCCCAAAATCATGGTTTGACACAAATCTGCTAATTTGAAATATTTTGATATGTTTTCTTGCAGGTATTGGCTAGCACTTAAAGTAGTCCATAATCTTGTTACAACACCATTTTCATTAGGATTCTCCAAAAAATGATATTGCTTCCACATTGTTTCAGCAAAGTGTCCACCTTGTTTATACAATTTTGATGAATCTAAAATACCTTTATTTTGTTCTCCATGTATTGGGACTTTCTTTCAAAAGTGGTCTACTAAACATTTTAAACTCTTTTGAAAATTGGATTTTAATATTTTTGGACATTGACATTGTTCCAATATTGAGGGTATACCATACAATTTCTTGCAATTTCTATCAAATTTTGTCTCACTGAAATCACAATATTATAAAATTGTCTCTTTACACGGGGCAATCTTTGGTGATTCATCCTGTCTTACTAATATAATGAAAGGGAACCATGTACCCACGCATTGTGATACATAGTATCCCATTTTCAACAAACGTCGATTTTTTTTTCTTCAGTATTTTCTATATTGATGATCTTATTCCAACTTGTAAGCTCCAGACCAGTAAAAGAGTCTCGCATCATATATAAATTATCCAATGCAAGGAATGCTGGCTTTCTTCCATTTGTGTATTTTGAAATATACATTGTGTGATTTTGAGACATTTTCGCTAGGACATTAATTTCATGTAGCATAGGAAGAATTCCATCCAATGACAATAATGTCTCTATATCAGTTAGTTGAAAAAAGAAGATCTTGATATTTGTCTACATTGTAGCGATTTTCATACATCAACCCTACCAAAGATTTGAACTCATTAGATAGTCTTTGAGCTAGTCCATTTAATGAGATCCATATTGTATCAACATATTTCAGTAGTTTTTTTTCATCCGTAACACCATCTGCAAATTTTTGAAACTCTAAATATCTTTTGTGACTACGAGAAAGTATGCATGAGTCTCACGTATAAGATCTTCAACTTTTGAAACTAATGGAAACTTGCTTACTATTTTAAATGCAAGATTCATCATATGAGCCATACAATGAATATTAAACATATATGGTGAAGTTCATAGTTGGAGTCTAACACAAAGGCCATTCCTTTTTCCTTGCATTACCAATGCTCCATCTTCTCCAACACATACCAACATTTTTGCAATCATTAAATGATCCATACCACTTTCATTTATTAAGAACAAGTTCATAAATATTTTCAGTTGTAGAAGTTTCTCTCACCTTTTTAATCCCAAGTAGATAGGAATGCCTAATATGGTCATTAACCATATAAATGCTCATGTATATCCATGAATTATAATCTATATTCATAACCTCATCCAAAGACAATGCCAAAAACCTAGCATTTGCAATCTTCTCTTTCAAATCATCATTTTCTACTTGAGCTAGATATCTTGCCCATTCCCAACCACTGGTTATAGACCAATGAGAGGATGGAAAGTTTGACACTTGAAGAAAATATAGAAATTTCATGTGATCTAGATAATCTGTCATAGGACGACCTTTAGATAAGATGTGGAATACAATGCACAATGCTCAATTTTATCAAATTGGATAAAAAACTTCCTTCCATCATCTTCTCCAATAGAGATATGATGGTTCCTCCACTTGCCTCAAGTTTCCTCTTACTTATTAAATATTTTTTGTATTCTTCTGCATATTTGATATGTCGACATTCCTCAAAATATTTCCATATGACAATATATTTTTCTTTACCATTTACAATTTTCTTTTCATACACCTTTCCTGCATGCTTTTGTATTGTATCTAGCTTCATCTAAAATTTCACTACCTTTCAAGTTTTCCAACTACACGCATTACATCTAACTTCTCGGGAAACCTCGTTCTCATTTGTAGGAGGTATTGCTTCAATAAATGGAAAACTTGAGACCCAATCTCCCTGGAATCATCTCCCTATGGTCCACTAGCCATTTTTCCTTTTCCGTGAATGGATTGTGTCACCTTCCAAGGAAAAATATTTAACATTTTCATCACCAATTTTTGTTGAAACTGCATTTATCTCACCTTGATCACTTGAGGAACCTATTATTTCATCCATCATATGGATATCAAATGCATATACATAAGAGTTAGCATCTCTCTTAGTAACAGATTGTTCAAAGGAGCTTGAAGCATGAAGAGAATATGTACTTTTGGATGGAGGTTTTTGAAAGTATGATAATACATCTGTTTTCCTCGATGGTTTCTTGCCACGATCATATTTTGACATCTCACTGAATATTCCACAAGTAAAATTTCAAATTGATCTACAAACATGCATCAATAGTTTCCAAGAGTTGATAATTACTAGATTTATGGGTAGTATTCAAAGTATACTATATGGAATAGTTCAAAAGTACATATGAATAAAAAAGGATTTCATCATACCCAATAAAAATAAACATCAATTAAAGAGCCAATATACATTCTATGCCCCATTTTCTTTTTTTTTTCTTGAGCTCACTTAGGGTACAACAATTTTTTACTATTTCAAAGATTTTAGAGCAAAATATTTACATTTTCCTTTCTTAATTATGTGTACCCATTTGTACCCAAATATCTTCAATGAGATATGCTTCATATAATTCACTTGTTCATAGAAAATATAATTGTACTTTGCAAAAGAATTGTTGAGTAAACATTGAAAGAACATATATCATAAATTGAATTTTGAGGCAAAATGGAATTTCACAAAAAAACTTATTTAACAATGATAATGGGAAACTATTAAGACATAAAGTATAATAATGCATTTGAATAACATTGAAACAACATCATCCTTGCAAGTCTATCTTAGTCCTTTTTGTTCTGTAGTTTGGCTTGGGTTGATACCCATGAAAGATCTCTATGGATGGGCTTTGAATCATTCCCATTCCCATGCAGTCAGATTTTTGGACAAATTATATTAGAAAGATTAGTTACTCTTTGAATTCTGTGCAGAAAATAGAATATTAATCCTCATGGATTTGAATGTAGGCATGATCTAGCATGAAATCCATTGTTAAATGGGTAAATTTCATATGGATTTGTTGTATTTTACATTTGTGTAGTCATATATCATGCTAAGAAGTGGGTGAATCAATGAAATTTGCATGTGTTAAATGGGAATTCTATGTGAGAATTTTTATTTCCATCTGTAGTTTGGATTAGAATTTTATTGAATATTGTTAAACAACCCCAAATTTGTTCATAACTTGGAATCCTGACTAGGTCTAGATCTTGAGGAAATTCTTGAGATAAGGTGAAGTGGATATCTAGTTACCAATGTGGGAGAAAGTTTGGTTGCACCATTTGGGAGTACAAAGTTGAAAAGTTCATCTCCCAAGAGTACAAAAGAAAATATATACATATAAGAGCCAAAAGAAAAACCTTAATTATTGTAGGTTGTTAATTATAAGTACATTCTCAAAGTAGGAATTGATTGTAAGCAAAAAACTATAATGTCCACTTTCATAGCTTGTCTCCCAATGTCTCTTTGAGAATGGCCTAGGCTGATGGGTCCCTTGGGGAGTGATCCATGATAGCATTTCAATGTTTCCACTAAGGTTTAAATAAGAGACTAGAGCTGAAGTGATGTTAGGGTGGAATCTCTCCTACCTTCAGAGGACAATGGATGTTTGGTAGTAGAGAATAAATTGTTGAAAAAATTAACTTGGGGGTTAGGTGGAGCATGTGGTATTAGGATATCATTAGAAAAAGGAGTTCAATATGTGAAAATCACCTCAAGAGATACATATTAATTCCCTAGAGATTGTTGAAGGAATTTTCAACTCATATTTATTTATCTATTTATTGCTCATCATCTACATTTGTTTTGACTCCTAGATCTTAGCATTTCATTCACGGAAAGTTGTTAACTAAAATTATATTCATGCATATAATTTAGATCCCACTGCCTCCATAAATGAAAGATGCAACCACTTATATTGTAGGAACAATATTTTTAGCTGACATGTTTGAGAGCTAAATATTTTGACTACAAGAGCTCAATAGTCTGAAACTTACCTAATGAAGTCATTTACAAGTTACCTACACATGGAGGGATGTTTTAGTTACCATCTATCCTATATTATTGGCATGCTAGAGGTTTATAATGGGTTTTTGGTGACCCTATGATTCAAGCAAGGGTTGGAGTATTGTTGTTAGTCAGTTGTCTATATATTCAATAGTGTTTGCATCCATCACCTCATTCCCAATATATCTCATGTCAGGAATAGGCCAGTTTTGGCTTCTCAAACTCTCATCGGTTGACAAAGATTATGTAGCTTCCAGTAGAGCCACACCCAATGTCCACGTTATGCTCCTAGATCCAACAGTTATTTGCTCATATTTTAAATGCAACCCATCTGTAAAGAGTGCTACTACATATGCTGCACGGAAACATACTCTTCTACTAATGGTTGTGGAACTACACTTTTCTGAGCATCTTTCCATGTTTTTGAACATAAATGCTCACATTTCTCTAATATCTCATGATAGGTGGCAACATAAGACAAATTATAAAATTTGTAGAAAAAAAGGAATCTAGACAGTGCATAAAAACTCCCATCTGGTAGCGGATGATGCTTTTTAAGGGCACAAGGGTACTGCAACCCACTCACAATTTGTAGCTACAGATTAATGTGACCATAAAAAGGAATTAACATTGGATTTAGCTAGTGCTTGGCATTCTGCCTAGTCAAAGTCACCAACCAACTCAATCTATGTTCCATAAATTTCTTTCCTTGTAATCCTCCTACCATTTTGAAGACTTATAGCTTGATGTCGATAACATTTAGGAAAATGATATGATTTTTTGTAGCCAGCTTTCAAACATGGATGTTTTATCTGCCAATTCATTTGATTGCTAGAATAGTGTAGTTCTTAATGGATCCTCTCTGAAAGCTTCTTGTGTAGGAGTATCATTGACATGCCTAACACAAGTCCCTCTGCACTTTGTTTTTCCTCATCAGGTTCAATACCTTTGCGTGGTTGTATTTTGTATTGAACGTGGCATGACCTACAACCTTCATCAAATTAGTTTCCTTTTATCCTCAAGCATTAAGTCTAGACTGTGCAATACATAAGGTCCAACAATTAGCTCAATGGATCATCTATGATTCATGACATGTACAACATTCCCCATCCTCACCTCCACAAGAACCTCATCCAAAAACTGAAATAATGTGTGCATCCTCCCTTGGTGAGATAGAACTACCAGTTTCAGAATTATAGTTTGCCATGGTCAAGAAACAAGTCGTGGGAAGGAAACAAGGAAATCAAGTATGGTATGAGACCTTCCATTGGTGCATCCATCTGACATGATGATACATCCCATTCTGATCCATGATCATTTAAAATCCTTTCAAGTACTTGTTTATGGATTCAAATTCATTCTGAAAGTGCCCAACCCCCCCTCCGCCCTCAAGGTATGAAAACCAAGGCTTTCGAAATCCTTACTGCATGAAACTATGGCATCAACATAGACTGATAACAAGGTGAGTAGGTTGTACTGAAAGGGATGTCTGCATCACCACTTTCTATCCATGTACTTTAAAGTTGATTCCTTGTATTTCTTCTTCCTAGGAGTAGGGGTGGTGTTGGATACATGGAAGCCATCAATCTTCTTCCTTTTTCGTGTATGGTTGTTATTAACTTGAATTGTGCTACATATCCTAAGGGATCCCTAATAAAAGGGTTAGAGGAAAAACCTTCAAATCTAGGGCTTTTGTTATGTATCCGTAAATCCCACCTTGAGGAGCTCGGAGCATGTTTCAACATTTTGGAAATGTTTCCTTATATGAAATGCCTTTGAAACACCACTCGGACATTTGCTTGTATGAAATGCCTTTGAAACATGACTAAAATGTTTTAGATTTCTAAGATGATTTATTAGTCATTTTAATGAACATTTCATCAATTTTGGTTATGTTTTGACCTTTGTTCAATACTTAGTTACTTTTCCTCTCATCACAGGCATTCAAATGAAAGTAAAGAAGAATTAATTTATAAAAAACAATGGTTCATTTCTTATCATTCAAATTTCAAGCTACAAATTGAGGGCTTGTGCTTCTGTTAAAGTTGATTCTTTTCTTTGGCTTTATTTCTGAATTTGAAATTCGTGAATAATCAATGGGGGTACTCCCACTCATCTCCTATCCTTATTAGTCAATTTGAAAACTGGACTTTCTGCGCTCTTTAAAATAGATTGTACTCCCTCATCTCCTCAAATGAGATGAATTAACACGTATGTAAGAATCATAATTCATTCCATCTATCCTAGGTAGGAACTTGTGTTCCATAGAGGTAAGTGAGGTAGGGGTGTCCATTGAACTAGAGAAGATGCACTTTATTCAGCTGAGAGCTACTTATACAACCTATCATCATCAATGTTGCCCCATCCATGAAAAAAGACATAGAATAAGAACTTCTAAGAGTTGTTCTAGTGCATAAGCTTCTTGTAACCTTATTAGTCAATTTGATGCAAAGGTGGGAGTTGAGCACTCTGTGATTGAGAGAGGGGTTCATACTAGAAGGTGGTTGGAACTCAAATAATTTATGGAAACAACTCAACACTTCCACCATCAAAATTCCACTAGAATATGTGATACCTAAATAGTAATTACTTAACAAAATGAATCTTTTCCACAAAAAATTAACCCAGTATAAGGGCTAGGAAATACCTACACGAATGGAGACTAATATTGGTAAGTTGGGTGAAAGTGACGCCAACCAGAAGGAATTAGTGTAGCAAGCAACCTGCCACAACAATGAATCTGCTCGCTCTTATGCACAGCCCCGATCCCACCTAACACAAGAGAAAATCATAAGCATAACCGATGAAGTGAAAACTGCATCTTTAGATAATTCAGGAATTTAAATTAATTATTAAGCTGCACTGATTAGTCAAATCTAGAATTTGACCAATTAAATTACCTATTTACCAAACTATCCGACCCTGATCTCTTTCATGGAATCCAAACAAATTAAAATCCCATTCAAACCTTATCGCATCCAAAAACTATGCTAACCAGCATGCATCTTCCAGAGCGATATCCGTCGGATCTTAACCATACATAATGAACAACTGTGATCGATCTGGAATTTAACTGGATTAAATCACAGTCCATAAGATGTTGCATCCAAAATTTAAATTAAATCTCATGCACTTTTTGACGTGATTACCGTCCAATCTAACCTCCTCAAATAGACAGTAATGATTAATTGAGCTATTAACACAGTTTTATAAAATATCGTGTCTGATTTTGGAATTAAAGTCTGTGCTTGTTGGCACGCGATGACCATTACATCTGATGGATCTGTTTGATCGGACAATTCAGATCTTCTTCTGGTTTTCTCGCGAATTTGTGAGGTTTCCTCGTTTCGCCAAGTTTATTTGGTCATTGTCTTCTTTCAATCGATGATCAAAAAATTAACACCTTTGTTCAGGCGATCCTCAAACACCAAACTCTACACACAATTTCTTGTATTTAACAAAGATTCAACCTATGATTTAAGGAATCAACAAAAGCAAATTACATAATAAAATATCACACAGAAACACATTTTGAACACAAAACTCCTTTCATTCATAAGAGTATTTACATATATATTCAGAACACCTCATGCTCTGATTTATTCTCAGTACTACTTAACTCTCTCTAATAGTCTCTAACACTTGTTTTTTCACTCTCCTCGCAGGCTTACATTTATAGATTAATTATATAATTATGGATTATACTAAATCCATGATTTTTTTGTAATTTACTCAACTAATTCCTATTCGAGGATCTCATATCCCTAAGATCTCTACGAGATCTACATATATCAATTACCCCTGATATTCTCACATAGTTGAGAATATTTCACAACTGAAAACCTCACACATATATTTCTCAAGCAATCTATAAAAAATTCCTAAAAGTAATTAAAAACATCGCCCCCTAAGTCAACCAAATGAACAATAATATTCTGAGCAGGATGCTCCTGCATCAAACTCCTGATGTAGAAAAAAAATCATAGACTCCTGTCTATGAGGTCTATCACTTTTCTGTAGTAATGTGACAGCTACAAGTCTGAATGACTTTCTACCTCCAGGATTCTAAACTCTGTTTTGCCTATGGTTCTTCAAAGGAATAACTTCATCATGTAGTCTGGCATTAAATTCATAGAATAATATCTTCAGAGATTTATTAAACTTGAGTACCCATTTTCCTCGTTTCCAAATTTTGAATGAGTCTCGAATTGGTTCACTATCTGCATCTATAGCTTTGTCAGGTAACTCTGTTGTGCTCAGATTAGTAAGAACTAAATCTGAAAGTTCACCATCATCATCCAGCGAACTGTCAACCAAATTTTTTATATCTGTAAAACAATTTCCTCCACCACGCTTTAGGATTAATTACTCTTTGTTAATCACATCAACACATTTGATGTTCTCTATGGTGTCCTTTCCTCCTTTTGTTATAGTTTCTCTGGTCTCAACTTCTTTGGCTTCTGTCTCTTTAGCTATTGTTTCCTTCTCTAATTGAGCTGTAAACTCAACTTCATGGAATGAGAAACAATCATCCCAATTTCCTTCAAGTTCACAAAATACTTCTTAATCATAACAATGGTCATTAGTTGTCTCTATAGCAACAAATTCCTTATTTAATACCATACTTTCATTCGCAGACAAACTATCAGTTTTAAAAATATCAAACATTTTGGTCTCTTTTGATTCTTCAAGCACCAAATTCACACCATGGAATTTCTAGGTTTCAACGAATCCTCTTTATTGTGACTCAATTCCTATGAGTCTCTCCTTCTCCAACAAAGAAATATGTATTTGTTCAAGTTTGTTCATCAACATAGCATTCCATTTCTGTTGCAATAGATTCCACTTGACCCGTTTCCTTATTCTCCATCCATGTCTTCGGTCATCATTATTTTTCTCTTGAAACCATTCCTGTAGTATATTCAACTCTGCTCTCATCAATGCAACACTTATCCTACACTCTTCATGACTCATCTAACATTTATTTGAACCTTTCCTAAGTTTCTCCATGTTCATTTTCACTAATTCTTCAAAGTAAAATCAATAAAGGAAAGTATTTACCTCAACCAAATTCTAAAACTGACTCCTCTTCTTTTCCCTTTGCTTCTGCTGCGCGTCTAATTTTCCTTGTCATATGCTTTCTTGGTCTCTCGTAACAAATTCATGAACTGCAACAAAACCTCTGCAGTAACAAGTCCTCCCTGCTACTCGATACCTCACTAAGCTTCTCTCCTCTGAGCTCAGTCTTTTGGCATCTCTATGGTTCTCTTATCTAGAACCATATGAGCACTCCTTACTCTAGTCTACTAAAAATCTTCTCACCTTCCTCTATTGTTACTCTGCACAAAAATTATAAAGACTAATGCTAACAAGTCTGCAATATAATCATACTTCACACATAATCTTCTTTTGCTTTGTTAACACTTTGATGAAGTGAAAATCACATATTTACATAATTCAGGAATTTAAATTAATTATTAAGCTGCACCAATTAGTCAAATACGGAATTTGACCAATTAAATTCCCTGTTTACCAAACTATCCAACCTCGATCTCTTTCGTGGAATCCAAATAAATTAAAATTCCGTTCAAACCTTATCGCATCCGAAAACTATGCTAACTAGCATGCATTTTCTGGAAGCGATATCCATCGAATCTTGTCCATACATAATGAACAGTTGTGATCAATTCGAAATTCAATTGGATTAAATCACAGTCCATAAGATATCACGTCTGAAATTTAAATTAAATCTCGTGCACTTTCCGACACAATTACCGTCCGATCTGACCTCTTCAAACAGACGGTCATGATTAACTGAGCTATTAACTCAGTTTTATAAAATATCGCATCCGATTTTGGAATTAACGTCTGCGCTTGTTGGCACACAATGATTGTTAGATCTCATGGATCTGTTTGATCGGATGATTCAGATCTTCTTCTGGTTTTCTCGCGAATTCGTCAGGTTTCCTCGTTCCGCCAAGTTTATTTAGTCTTTGTCTGCTTTCAATCGACGATCAACAAATTAACGCCTTTGTTCAGGCGATCCTCAAACACCAAACTCCACACACAATTTCCTGTATTTAATAGAGATTCAACCTACGATTTAAGGAATCAACGAAAGCAAATTACATAATAAAAGATCATGCAGAAACATGTTTTGAACACAAAACTCCTTTCATTCATAAGAGTATTTACATATATATTCAGAACACCTCGTGCTCTGATTTATTCTCACTACTACTTAGCTCTCTCTAATACTCTCTAACACTTGTTTTTCACTCTCTTCGCAGGCTTACATTTATATATTAATTACATAATTATGGATTATACTAAATCCATGATTTTTCCCATAATTTACTCAACTAATTCCTATTCGAGGATCTCGTATCCCTAAGATCTCTACAAGATCTACACATATCAATTACCCCTGATATTCTCACATTTTTGATAATATTTCACAACTGAAAACCTCACACATAGATTTATCACGCAATCTATACAAGATTCCTAAAAATAATTAAAAACATCACCCCCTAAATCAAACAAATGAACAATAATATTCTGAGTAGGATGCTCCTGCATCAATAACCCACTATGTTGGTTCTATGGGTGGATCCTTTCCCTCTGTGACTACTGGCACTAGAATCAACTGTAGATATTGGTGTTGCAACGAAGGCTCGAAAATGAGTCATGACCTACACGAATGGAGACGTGATAGCCCCACTACCTTGGTGATTCTATGTGACTACATACACTGCCTTTGCCTCTGCGACTACTAGCACTGCCTCTGCCTCTGTGACTACTGGAATTGGCTCTACCTTTGTGACTACTGGCATTGCATCTACCTCTGCAACTATTGGCACTGGATTGATTGGCAAATCAATGAGTCAACTATAGCTATTAGTGCTGCAACGAAGGCAAAAATGAGTCACGACTTGCAACAATGGAGTCTGAGTCTCTTGCTCAACGAGTCACGACCTTGTAAATCTCACTAATGGATACTATACAATTTATACAGGTGAATCCCCAAATTCAACCCTACCCTCGATTAGCAAACCAGAAAATCAGGGCGATTGCAACCAAATCCAACCTCCAACCTAGGAAATCGAGCGATTGCAAGAAAATCCAAGCTCCCAAACTAGGCGAGTCAAGCTTTGCATTGTTTATCTGCCTTTTTTTAATGGTTAAAATGTAATAAATAATTATTTTTAAATAATTTTGAGCTAACTATAGAAAATGGGTGTATTATAAAAAAATTTCCTCTCCAATATATAAAACCATTTAAATTTCGCCATTGGGCAAAGATTCGCCCCTAAAATTTTATATGGCACATTTTATACCTTGTAGCAAAACTAGTGATGCCACCAATGTTGCCAATTTGTTCTTTAAATAGGTTGCAAGGTTGCATAGATTTCCTAGAATCATTAAATCCGATAAAGACACAAGGTTTGTCGGTCATTTTTGGAGAAAATTATGGAAGAATTGGGTACTAATCTTAATTTCAGCTCAGCATATCACCCACAAATTGATGGCCAAATAGAAGTTGTAAATAGGAGCTTTGGAAACATCCTAAGAAACTTGGTAAGTGAAACTCCCAAACAATGGGATTAGGTTCTTGCTCAGGCTAAATTTGAATATAATGATACATCCAACAGAAGTACAGGTATGAGTCCCTTCCAGATCTTTTATGGTATGCATCCAAGGGGAGTATATGAATTAAGAAATTTGGGAAAATAGATATAAGGTGAACAATTTGCAATGAGCATGCAAAAATTGCAAAAAAGAGTTAAGAAATAGCTAGAGGAAAGCAACAACAACTAAAAACAAAGGGTTGATTCAAAGAGAAGGCAATAGAACTTTGAGATTGGTGATTTTTCTAAAGGAACTTACAACAAGCTAAAGCTCAAGAAGACCCAACCTTGCAAAATTTTAAGGAAATTTCCTCAAATGCTTATGAAGGGGAGCTTCCAAGCAATGTTGGTATTTTCCCAATTTTTAATGTTTCTGATTTTTATTATTTTCATAGATCAGGATGAGTCTTCCAGTGAAGTAGATAAGATTGTTGAATGGAAGCAACAACTCCAAAGGAAATTCAAGGTCTATTAGATCAAAAAGTCGTGAAGAAAACTAGTGCTTTCAATATTTGGTGAAGTGGAGAATTCAACCATTGGAGGATGCTACTTGGATGAATGTTGCATAGATGTCCAAGCATTGCAAAAATTTCAAGAGATCCTGGACAAATTCTTTCCCCGTGAGTACTCTTGAAATGTGGAAGGAATTAGATTCCTTTATTTTATTAGTAAATTAATTTTATTTTAGTTTAAAGATCAAAAAGTTTGGATATGAATGATGTTAGAAGAAAATAAAAAATCATATAAGAGATGGAAGTAGTTTTTTTTATTTAGTTTAAAAAATATATTAGATTTGTAAGAGATTTTTTTTTTTTTGGAAGAAAGCTAAGAATTTTTTTGAAAAAAAACCACTAGCTTGAAAATTCCAACTTAACCAAATTTTAGTATTTTAGTGGAATTAAATATATAATTATATTTGAATATATATACTATTTTTGCCATTTTAGAAATTTGTTAAAAATTTTGTGAATAAAAAATATAATTTAAAGTGTAAATGAATTAATGTTACTTGTAAACTCCAACTATTAATCTTGTTGTAGGGTACCTAATCAAAAAAATATTAAAACATACCTGTTCCAAAAGAACTCATGCCAAACTATATATATATATATAAAATTAAAACATCCATAATAATAATAATATGCCGATATTATTATTATTATAAAAAAAAAAAAAAATTTAACATATGTGTTGAGTTTATAATCACACATTAAATACATATTTTTTTCCTTTTCCAAATGAATGGCGATTACTTAAACTAATGTCATTGTTGTATTGTGATAACGCTGTGTCTATATGAACGTTTAAACCTGGAGATATTCGAACAGAAAAATATAAAGATGGCGTGCTGTTGATTCATATACAAGAGTGGCATCAGCAAAATTCAACCCTGCCTCCACACCACTGCAACCTCCATTAATTCTAGCGGCTGCGATACCTCAACTAGGGACCAGAGGCCACCTCCAAATTGTAAATACATTACGTTCCTCTCCCGACTTATCAATTCTTTGGAAGTATTTTGGCTGCTGCAGTAGCATTGCATCAAGTGCTTGCAAAGGATTTAGTCTGTTATAGTAGCCTGCCCATTCCATTGTCTGAGTTGTTATTCCATTTGTCTCTTGGACGAGGCGTTAGTGGACTTTACAAGATCAAGAACGTGAAAGAAGATTGGTTTTACAAAATTAAGAAGCTATGGACCGTAAAACAAGATTAGTTTCCCCATCTCAGGCCAGTGGCGAGAAGCAAGAGGGCAAAGGAAAATCACCATACCAATTACAAATTTTAGGAGCACGTGATGGTGCAACTGTACTCAATAGGCAACCTGATGCAACTAGAAACTTGAAACTAAATTTCCAGAAGAAGAATCCTACTCGGAGCCGGACCAAGGTAAGATTTAATTTCCAGCGGGCTGTACAGCTTGTTTTTGATAGATTTGTTTTGACATAGAAAAGTTTAACCAAATGAATAAACTAGGGTTTCGCTAAAAAATTTAGCCAGACCAGATGAATAAACTAGGGTTTTTGGAAAATGGGTTAAGTTATCGATTTCTTCTTAATGAGTTTTGCATGTCGATACGTTTTCTTAGGATTTTTCCAGATTTTGTTCGTTATTGAAAGGATTTTTGACGATGAAAAAACATTATTGTCCTACTCCAGGTACATAAACAAGGTAATGCTATTGGGAGATCTGTAGATCTTACTAAATTTGAAGGTTATCCGGAACTTATTAGTGAACTGGAAGTGTTGTTCAATCTTGAAGGACAACTGGGAGATTCTAGCAAAGGTTGGTTGGTTGCTTACAGAGACATTGAAGGTGACCTAATACTTCTTGGTGACGAGCCATGGCAGTGAGTATCAATTAATCCATGATATTTCATCCATGTTTTTTTATGAAATAAATCCAATCGTTTAGTGGAGTTCTATGTTTTGTTTATCTGCGTGGGTTCTTTTCAGTTTCTAATAGTATCTTTCCTAATTTCTGTATTTCTTGGAATTGTTTTTTAATTTGTGTATTTCTTCTAATTGTTTTTTGTTTCGAAAGTAGAGAGTTCGGCAGTCTAGTGGCAAAGATTTTCATATGTAAAAGTGAGGAGGTTAATAAACTACCGACGGTGCCCAATCATGAAGCTGGCTCGAATACGGATCAGAATTTTAATAAACTATCAACGGTGCCCAAACATGAAACTGGCTCGAATACTGATCAGAATTTTTAAAATTGTTAAAAGTGTTGGAACATGACCTAAATAGGAAACTGCGTGAAGTGATCAGAATTTTTTAAATTGTGAAAAGTTATGGAAACTCGCCTTATATTCAGATTCCACAGCGAAGATGCAACTCATATACTAATTTATGTTGTTTCGAAATTGTGAAAGATGTTGGAACTTCGCCTTATATTCCTCAGGGATGATAGAACTTATGACTCATGTCACGTATATATACATGTTGAGATTATATTATTTTCATATATTGGTTCTGAACCCATATATATATATATATTTTTGACAAATTCGGTTGCTATTATAAATGTGAAAAAAAGAGGGAGATTGAGCTCTTGAAATACATGCTGAGGTGCCAAGAAGGGTTAGGGAAGAAGGAGTTACAACTTAAACAAATTTCCTCCTTAATCATGTCTTTTGGGCTTCTAAAAAACCAAAGACCAAAGGTAAATCTTAACAAACAGTAATAAATAACGGCATTTACAAAACATATCAATCTATATTACTGTGGCTGATGTGTCGAGCAGTGAACTCTTCAGGTTTGTCGTCGGCGCCGACTTGCTTCAAGCTTGGCAAATTTGTTGAAGTTGCGTTTTTCTTTTTTGCTGTTCCGTTTTTTCTGCTGTTCCTTTGGGAAAAAGGAACAACAGAAACCAAAGGTGTTGTTCCTTTAGATCGGGAGAATAGAAACCAAAGGTGTTGTTCCTTTAGATCGGGAGAATAAAAAACCAACGGGAGGAAAGCTCTAGAAGACCTGAGGACAGAATGAGAAGGGGAAGAGAGGAATGCGAATAAATTAGATGGGAGGCGCAAAGGATTAAGCAGGGAGGAGGAGTCATGGGAGGGAGACAATGAGTGTGGAATAGGAGTCATGAAATGAGATAAGCTGGCGGGTTTCATGTTTGCAAAAGAGGGGAATGTATTTTCTGAAAGAAGGCGGATCATCGAGCAGATAGAGTCTTGGACATGGATCATGAGGATCTTGAACCAGTTCCAAGTGTCAGGGATTTCTGATTTGGGGACTTGGAAAGAACAGAGGAGGTTCGGTGTCATGGTAGATATTGATGAGATTCCTCATTATTGCAACGTAAGCTGCTAGTGCTCTATTGCATGCCCTATTGGCAAGAAGGTTGGCATCCTTGTTGAATGTACGAAGGATGTGACGGAAGGTCAGAGTGATGAAGGACTGGCTCAAATTTTTGCACCTGCTAATGGACCGATGGAGAAGGACGTTGTGCGAATCTTTGTTTTGGGCCATGAGGCCAATAACAACTGCTGAATCTCCAAAGATGTGAGCTGTGTCTATACCGAGCTTGTTGAGCTGAATGAGGCCTTGATACAGGGCTAAAGCCTCAACCCTGTTGTTAGAAAGGTGCCTGAGCCCCCATTCATATGAGACCATACAATCTCCATTGGCATTGCAAATCACTCCAACTGCTCCAGCAATCCCAGGATTCGATTTCGAGGCATCATCGAAAAAGAGGTAATAAGTGTTGCAGTTTTTAAGCCATGTAGCAAATTCTTCCTCCTTAAGACGGATTTTCCAACTGTAATACATTTTACTTTTCCTGCTGCTGCTGGTGGCCTCAACCTGATTACTATTATTTCTATTCAATATATAGCCAATGAAAATTCGCTCTTCCACATTAAGATTGGTGATGTCTATGCTTCTGCAGTTTTTGACTGAAATAGTTTCCAAAGCAAGACTCCTTGCTTTGTTGCAGAGATTCCTAGTGATTGTGTCCTTGTCCTTAAAAAATTTACGGTTTCTGGCGAGCCAGATAGACCATAAAATAGTGAGGGCTAGGGCATCCTAGACCCTTTTTAATGTGTTGTGTTTTCTTTGTTTCCAAGGGCAATTTTTTCTCCATTGTTGAATAACTTCTCCTACGGAGTACTGATCACTCCAAGGGATGTGATTGTTATGGGATATACTTGTCCAGTAGACTTTAGCAAAAGGGTAGGTAATAAAAAGATGTTATATAGATTCTTCGTCAAATTTACAGTTAGGACAACGTGAAGGACCAATAATACCCCACTTTCGAAGGTTATCAACAGTGAGTATTTTCCCTTTCAGAAGGGTCCACAGAAAGAATTTAATTTTGGGCAGATCTTCAGATTTCTAAACCATTTTCCAACGGTTCCAAGTGGTCATGGGGTAATGGCTGTTGCAAATGTACTGGTGAGCAAATTGAACAGTATACTTTGAGCCTGATAGGTCCCAGCGAAAGCCATTAGGTTCATTCTTTTTAATTGGAGCTATACCATGCAAATGGTATTGAAGAGCTTGAAGACTGGCCATGAGATGAACAGGAATGGCTGGGAATGTCCATCCTGACCATAAATTGGAGTGGTTGTCCCACAAAGAGATCTGGTCTAGGTGGTGAATTCCTATACTATTAAAATAGGTGAGAATGGGAATGACTCCAACATGGCTGTTTAATGGCTGCCTGCCCATTATTTTGTCTAATCCAATATTGATATTAGCACCTCCTTTGGGAACTTTGGAGATATTCTGGATCATGAGAAGAATTGCTTTTTTACATAGACGCCAAATTTTAGAAGAGTCTCTGATAGGGATATCCTGATCAAGGAGTCGCTGCCTTGGGAAATTTAGGTATTTGACCTCCAACACTCGTTTCCACCAAGCCGAGAGACCAGTGATAAGCCTCCAGACAATCTTGCCTCCAAAGGCAAGGTTAATAAATTTGGGGGATCTAATCCCAAGACCAACTTTGTCTTGAGATTGGATGACTGGCTTCCAGCAAACTAAATTGAATTTCTTTTTGTCATTTTTCCCTCCTTGCCAGAGGAATTGGCAAAGGATGACTTCCATTTTGTAGTGGAAAGAGGATGGAGCTTGAAGAAGAGAAAATTGATATAGAGGTAGGGAGGAGATACCTGATTTGAGAAGGATGAGGCGGCCAGCTGGGTTGAGCCAGATGGAACCCCAACGCTGCACCTCTCTCTTCATCTTGTCAATAACTGTGTCCCAAAATTTAGCCTTCAAGGGACCTATACTTATTGGCAGGCCAAGGTAAGTGAAATGTGACCATTCATAATTGTAGGAGACCCCAAGGATAGTGGCTATGTTGTGTAGAACCTGTGCTGAAGTGTTCCATCCATAAATACATCTTTTTCGCTGATTGACTTGACCACCTGAATGCCTCATGTATTTGTCTAGTAGAAACTTAAATCGCCTAGCTATTATTGTGGATGCTCCTCCAAGTAAAAGGGCGTCATTAGCGAATTGAGAGTGGTTAATGTTCTTTACACCATTCCCAAATTTTATTCCAGTGATGAGACCAACTCTCGGCTTGAAGTCCAGCGCTTTGTTGAAGGATTCAACCATTAGAATGAAGAGGTAAGGTGAAAGAGGGCAACCTTGCCTAAGACCCCGCGAAGATTGAAAAGTAGTTCTAGGTCATCCATTAACAAGAGGAGAGATCCAGGGCCCGAAGATGCAAGCTTTGATGAGATTTAAAAAGGCTGCATCAAATCCCAACTTTTTTAAAACGGCTAAAAGATAGGTGTGCCTTACTTTATCAGAGGCATTGGCTAAATCAAGTTTAAGGACAAACCCTTTCTCATTCCTAATTTGGCTTGAATGAACAGCTTCTTGGATGAGGAGGATAGAATCTATAATTTGTCTATTGGCCAAAAAACCCCCTTGGTTTTCAGAAATGAGAGAAGGGAGAAAGGATTTGAGGCAAGAAGTAAGAAATTTTGTTAGAATCTTGTAGGACGAGTTGCAAAGGGAGATGGGATGGAATCGACTATAAGAAGAAGGTCGTTTTTCTTTGGGAATGAGGGCTAAATGAGTGGCATTGGTGTAACCACCGATTTTGGCTTTTCGCTGGACCCATTTGAGCATTTTAATCAGATCTCTTTTTATAATTCCCTAGAAAGCACGGTAAAAGCAAATGGGGAAGCCATCAAGTCCTGGTGTTTTATTCGGCTGAAGAGACCATATGGTTTTTCTAACTTCCTCCTCATCAATTTCCTTATTCAAGGCATCATTCATTTCCTTGCTGATGCTTTTGGGAAGGAATTGTAGCAGGTCATCGTAATCCTCTTCATCTGTTGTTTCAGTTAGAAGGTCTCGATAGTGGTTGGTAGCAGCCTGTCTGATGGCTTCTTGGGCAGTTTGAAGGTTACCTTCAGCATCCAAGATTGAGCTGACGGTATTGCTTACTCTCTACATAGTAGTCTGTTTGTGAAAGAAAGCTGTATTTTGGTCCCCTCCTTGCAGCCAGAGTTGCCTCGATTTAATCCTCCATTTAGATTCCTCCTCTATGTTTACATGGAAAAGCTGAGAATATAGTTCGCTTTCTAGCATTTTTCTCTCTTGGGTGAGGCCTTGCTCTTCTATTTCCTTTTGGACGTTGTTTAGTGTATTTTTGATCTCCTTTTTTATCCTTTCAGGCTCCTTATAACTAATTTTCGCCCATTCTTTTATCGCCTGTTTGGTGTTTCTAAGCTTGGATTCCCAAATGAATCCGGGAGATCCTTCTACATGCTGCCTCCACGATTTCTCCACAATATCTTTAACTGTTATAATACCATTCCAAAGTGGGCTGTACTTAAACGGGATGGGTCCAAGAGGGCAATGCTTTTCCAGATTAAGAGAAATTAGATAATGGTCGGAAGCTGAACAGGGAATAATATTAGCATACCCAATAGTGAAGGAAGAGAGGAGCATGCCGTTAATGAGAATTCTGTCTAGTCTCTCCATTATGTTGCCTGTACCTAGCCCGCGGTTTCTCCAAGTGTATCTCATATTTTTGGAATGATATCGACTAGATCATGGTCATGCATAATGTCTTCTAGCTGAGTTTTGAAAGGATCCGGGGAGAAAATACCTCCTCTTTTCTCATTAGCATGGAGAACAAGATTTACATCTCCTCCTAATATGACATTGGTATTCTCCTCTGCATTCATGTTGACTTTGATTTCCTCCCAACAACACTCCTTATCCCTGAAGTGGTTAGGCGCATAAATGTTGTATATAACTAGAATCTGCTGATCTTCTTTGTTTTCTAACACTGTTTGGATCCAATGCTGGTTAATAATTTCTGACTTATAATTCCAAATGTTTTGATTCCAGATTGTAGCGATTCCTCCGGAATCTCCCCTGGATTCACTGATGCTTCCATTGTACTGCTTTTTCTGTTCAATGATTTTAGTCATATCCCGCAGGCTTTGCTTTGTTTCCTGTAAGAAAAAGATCCCTGGTTTTTCACAATAAATAAGATCTTTTAGGGCTGCAAATTTGGAGGGGTACCCTATACCCCTGTGATTCCAAGATAGGATTTTCATCATTGGGAGAGTGGTGTGTAGAGAGGTGCTCGCCGCTCTTGATCCTTGTGAGTTTTCTCCTTATCATGTTGTCCTAAGATGTAAGATTCAATAGGGCTTTGAGTGCCCATTGCTATGTCCTTTTGGGCATTCTCATATCGGTGTTGTTTTGCATATTTTCTGCCTGGGCCAGGTTTCTTAAGAGAGTCGCTAGAGGCTCCATGGTCTTTGGATGAGCTCCTGGTGAGTCTGGAGGGGGGGGGGTTCAAGGGAAGATTGGGAAGGGATAACCAGAGGAGGGGAAGGATCAGAGGTAGCTAAATGAATTGAGGGAAGATGCGAGGGTTCCAAGGGTGGAGCATCGGATAAAACCGAGAAGGGATTGGAGGTAGAAGGGGGTAGGGGAGGGGAGAGAGAAGGAAGGGAGGATGAGGGAGGAGGATGAAGAGGGGTAGGCAATCTTAGAGGCAGGGGTTCAGATTCTGGCGGTGCTTTAGCTGAGGGAGCCGACTTCTTTTTTTTTACTGTTTCCCATTGTTCTTCTTGTGGGTCATTTTTATCATTAGCAAGAGAGGGACAGCGATTGGCAAAGTGGCTGTATTTGTGACATAACTTACATTTGAATGGTATTTGCTCATAATCAAGCTGCTGAATATGGCTCCAATCGTCCACTTTGAGTTTGATGGCTTCTGGTAGGCCTTTGTCGAGATCCACTTCCACACAAATGCATTTGCATGCTTGCATATTATCCTTTGGCTTGTTGCGATCTGTGTACTTGCCTACAACGTTTCCAATAGCACGAACCGAGTCATCTCCCCAGCAGTGAAGAGGGAGATGAGGGAGTCTGACCCAGATAGGGATAGCATTGGGGACATCCAGTTCCAGATCAAAATCTGGGCTCCATTTGTTTAAGTATAGTCCTCTGGAGTCCATGAAGTAAGGCCCATTCCTGAAGATTAAATCCTTGTCTTCTTTCGATTCAAACTGGAAGGTAAAGTACCCCTCTCCATAAAATCTGATGGAGATTTTACCTTGTATTTTGTCAGATCAATTTCTTTCAACCCAACATTGCACAGTTCTTGGAGATGGCCAGAGGCCCGTGAACTGGCTAATGAGACCTTTTTCTACAAGAGAGAGGGCTGCCATGTGAGGAATGGCTGGAGGTAGATTAACTTCTTGGAGAATGTCCAACTTTCTAACAAACTTCGATATTGCTGGGTGAGGTCGTTGTGGTGGGAGAGATTTGACGAGAGCAGAGTATGCATGATGGGGGTCGCCCCCCTCCAGTGAGCAGTCCGGAGAGGCCATGGGAGCTGAGGAAGGTCAAGAGAGCACGCAACAGGGGCTCAGCAGCAGGAGGTTGCCAAGTAAAGGAACAATGTGAGGCTGCAAAGGGTGAAGGAGGAACAACTTGCAGACATGAGTGGTTCAGAAGAAAGAGGATCACTGAGAGGACCGAGCAGTGCCAAGGAGAGCTCAGCAGCAGGTGGCTGCCAAGCAGGAGAGCCGCAGGAGGCAGCAATGGCGACTAAGTTAGGATGCGCGGGCAGCGCTAGTTGCACTCATCTTTGAACCTATCTTAATAGATTGGATTATGAATCGTATATATTTCAAATTTAAGATAATAGTATTTTGATATATAATCTAAAAAGATATTAGTTAAGGGCTTGATGGCATATCGTAATTATGAGTTGAGCTTTTGGTTGAATATTCTACATAATATTAGTAATTTAAATTTGTTTGGAGTTGGATGTTTTAATGTATATATTTTTAATAATAAATTTTAAGAAAATGAGTTTTCTTTTCTTTTTAATATAATTTCTTTGTTTTTATAAAGTAAGAGATATCATAATAATTAAAAAATGATGGGTTAGAAAATAAAAAATATTAAAATGAAAATTTATTACAAATGATATATATTTTTATTTTGCTATTGTTGGTTTATTTGCAGTCTGGCCATGATATGATATGTAATTGGTTTATGAATTAAGTTATCAAATTTATTAATGAATAAATGATATTTTAAGGTTTATTTGAAAATAGTTTACGAGATTAGATTATTTGCAGTCGGCCATGATATGATATGTAATTGGTTTATGAATTAAGTTATTAAATTTATTAATGAATAAATGATATTTTAAGGTTTATTTGAAAATAGTTTACGAGAATACCAAATTATGGTTTAGAATTTGTAAATAAGAAAATGATATTTAAGAAATAAAAAATGCTATTTTCTAAAATTTAAGTGAGTAATTTATTTTAAATTAAGTTTTAATAAATAATGAAAAAGATAAAAAGTGAAACAATAAAAAGGTTCTATTTTCAATACATCTTAGATTATTTTATTTTTTCATCTATATTCAATTATATTTTTTTGGTTACATTTTAAAGGTTTTAATTTATAGTGTTTTGATATAATTAGCACAATTATATAAATAACATAGTGTAAAGGTTGATAGGCATCACACTTCATAATCCACCACTTTATCATGACATTTTAACCTATAAATACTCTTTGTTACAATAGTATTATTTATATAAAAAGAAACATGTAATACGATTCTTAACCATCTAGATTGACCACCAGTTTATCATGACACTTTAATTTATAAATAAACTTTGTTACAATATCATAAACAAATATCATAATAAAAAACCTTAACTAATTTCTGATTTGGATTTAAACAGGAACACAACAAATTACAGAAATAACCATAAATACAGAGATGCAGTGGAAATAATACTTCATTTCATTAATGTAAAATACTGAAATATGCTTACAAATAGAAATGGAAATAAACTAGTTAGGGCGATGGTAGCTTATCTCTGAGAAGAGATGTGGCTGCTACATGCCTCTGAACTCTGTTACAATGAGGCTCGAAGGCTTGTTTATTGTTGAGAAACAATGGAAAACCCTAAACATCCAAAAACCTAACCCTAAAAGATGAAACGCCAAACTGTGGGCCCTATTTGGGTAAATTGGTACATCAACTTTCCGGGATCGTAACTTTGGCATACGATCTCCGTTTGACACACACTATATCTCGTTAGAAAGATCTATATGAGAACTACAACTTTTGGGAGAGCAACAACAATCACAAACCCATGTTGCTCCCGATTTTCCCAAAAAATATTGTTTAGGGCCTCAAAATGGCTTCGGAAATTTAGGACCCGAAAAACTGCTAAAAATAGTAAATTGTGCTACAATTAAGGAAACTGAAAAACTGAAAGAGATAGTTGTGGGGGTCCAAGTGGGATAGATGGGTGGCCACCAACATCCACCTGGATCATTTCTCCCCCCTTAGGAAGCAATGGTCGCCATTGCGTTGAGTTCCTCCCTGAGATGAGGAAGCTTCTGTTGAGCTCGGTCCTTAGCGAGCTGTTTTGCAACCTCTGATGTGTCCAGTAATGGTGGGTAGCAGGCCTAGAATTTCAAATCTTCTCTGCCTGTCAAATGAAAATTTGATGATGTTTTTGCATTTTTCATGCCCTTCATTTTACGTTTTAGGCAAATTTGAGAGTGTCGACCTCCCTTATCATTTTCATTTTGACATTTTTTAATTAAGTGTTTATTTAATATACACTTGTCAATAAAGCTACATTTTTTATAACCATTCATTTTTGAAGAGTTAGATGAATATATGCCCTTCCAAATAAAATTAAAACCAGCCTTAATCTGAACATTGTGGTCTAAAGCATCCCACTACATTCAATTTTTTTTAGATTTTGTAGTTGAAAATTATCTAACATCCCACAACACTCAATATTTTTTAGATTTTACAGTTGAAAATTATCTAAAGCATCCCACTACACTCAATATTTTTTAGATTTTACATTTGGAAATTACAATTTCAAGATATCCCTGTCCAATTTAAGCCAAAATTAACCAAAAAAAGAATTCCCCCCAAAAAAAGAAAAACTCAGAAAAAATAGCCTACTTGATGATAGAAGAAAAAATCAACATTAACCTTTTTTATAAAATCATATATCGCTAAATAAATAACAAAAAAAATAAATATATTTTATGTCAACTAAGTGTCTCTTTTATATTTTATATTTGTATTATACAAAATTTTCACTGCACACTTACAGAAGTAACCCTTTATCAATGCAAACGATTATAAGGATAAGAATTTATCTTTCCTTAAAACTTTCTAGATCCAATGTTAAGAGGAAAAACCAAAATTTTAACAAGTAAAACACCAACATTACAACATAAATCAGCGTTTAGTCCAAAGTAAACACTTGTTGAAATTAGTTAGATGTCTTTGAACAAAACACCATAATAAAGACTGTACAAACATTCGTTGGATTGAAGCTAGAAATTATGTATTTTTGGTTTTTCAGGTTATCACTATCCAACTTTTCTTTCGTTAGCCTATCAGCAGTTGTTTTTAACTATGAAAAATCTATTAATTTCACTCGTTGTTGCTCTATGGTAACTTCTACTGTTCCAGAATCTTTGTTTATTCTCAATTATTTTCCCAAGAGGAAAAAGGTTTTATTGACCACATTTCAAAAATGCTACCACGCATATGAAGTTCATCTTCACCACTGTCACTCCATTTAAAATAAACTTACAACCAATTGTAAATGGTGATAGGGTAGCTTCTTTCACTAAGTAGAAATGCCTGCATAAATGTCATATATCTTCAATCCAACAAATGTAAGAGTAAGGGTAGGTTTCTCACCCATTATAAGTCTCTCTATCAAAACCTTTTATTTCTACAGCTTCAGAGACAACATTCCCAAATCTTTGTATAATGCCGGAGTCGACCACCAGATGTTTTATTCTCTTTGAGCACACTAAGAGATTGAGCATAGACTCCATTTTTACCCTCCTCCAGCGAAGCTCTGAAGGCTTTGACATTGTAGAAGATAATACGCCAATGGATTGAAAACAAAATAACAACGAGATTTGGTTGATTTTTGAAATTCTTGTTTTGCTGAAAAAACTGAAACAATAATATATGATTCATTCTTCTTACTATTAAATTATTTTTTGATAGGTGGATTAAAGGAAGCGAAGTTTTGGAAATTTCCTAGTCACTGCATTTTCGAATCAGTGGTTGACTTGATGTTAGGCATTATAATTTGAAGGGTAGATACTGAGATGGACCATGGTAGCTCCTGATTAAATTTGGTCATAAATGGATAATGGTCAGATCATGGATGGTAGCTCTGTGCAAGGAGGAGTTACTCCCAACCATCAGAAGGAAGGAATGGTAGGCACTAGGTAGTCACGACTAGGAGCATTTAAATAAATTTAAGATCAAAGTCGAACTCTTACGGGTCCATCGCTCCATCCTCCCATAATTTCAAGGCGCTTGTAATTTTAGGTGTGATAGAGGTATCATAGTTTTTGACGGTTTACGTTTCAAATTAAACATCAAAATGACAAGTTACAGGGCCATAAGACACATCAAACTTGACCTGGAAAATTTTGTAATCACCGTCAAATATGTCTTACAACTCAAAATACGTCTTGTAGGATGTCAAATTCTAGGCTTGGTGGGGAGCATGGTCGAGGGCGGTCCACATTAAACACTCGGTGCAAGCGAAGGAATGGGGGAATGTTGTGCTCTAAAGCATTGTTTCCCACAGCCTTGGCAATGGTGTAAGGACCATGTCGGAGTGGTCTAAGATTTTGATGGGTTCTGGTAAGGCTTTCTTTTTGCCGATGCAACCGGACTTTGTCATCCACTTGAAACTTGTGTGGTACCCCTGTGGGTGAGGAGAAGTTGTTCCTGTGTTCTACCATGACCGTATCCCTTTGTTGTCACTACTACATGGAGGAACCCTTCGCGGGGGTCATGGATCTGGCTATGATCTCCCCCTTACTTTGGGAGGGAACCAGACAGAGAATGAATGTCCTAGTCTGGGAGATGAGCTTGCTGCCTTTCTTAGTAGTGATCAAAGAGGTGGTGGTAGGTGGGGCCACCTTCAGTATCATGTATAATGAATTACACAAGGAAATAATAACAGAGCGAGGCCTCGACTCATACACCACATGTCGCCTCCACAAGTATGGTTGGCCTAATAATACATCACAAACATCTAGAGGTGAAACATCACACAATACCTCATCTGTGAAGGGTTTGATGCTATAGTGAAGGTGGCATTGTTGGCAAACTCGGAGATCTCGTCCTTGGTGAAGCCACCCGATACTGTACAGCTGTGGGTGTGGTGTAGTCAGTAGGCCCAACTGCTTCTCTACCTCTACTAAAATGAGGTTCTTTTGGCTCCCACTGTCAATAATGAATTGGAGCAGCGAACCCTTCACCCACATCTTGGAGTGGAAAAGACGCTCCCCCTCCTCTAGATCTTCGGGCCCATTCTTTTGGATATTGGCGGTGGCAACATTGGTGCTGGGCTCCGCATCAATGATCTGCTTCCCTTTTCCATTCCTCTTGTGGGGTTTTGACTAAGGGTTGGAACATGCATCTGATTCGGAAGCCTTCAACTTGGCCACCAACGACTGCTTGGTCTAACACTCATTCGTGTTGTGAGTGGGGCTCTTATGGGACTCACACCACTTTCCTGTGTCCTTCTTTGACTTCGTGGTGTTGTTCTTTTCTTGTGGTTTCAACGGATTGTATTGGGTTGCCCCATCTTGGCTTTGTCCTTAGTTTTGTGATTTTGGGAAGCCTTTCCCTTGCTTGAGATTCACAGATCCAAAGTCTCACTTCTTCTATTTGAACTTCTGCTCGATTTTGACAGTGTATTGGTACACCATGCTGAGCGAGGAGATGTTTAAGAACTCCATCTCTTCCTGGATGTATCTGTGTAGGTAGCTGTGGTATTTGAGTACCAAACGTAGCTCAGAGTCCTTGATACCCAACTATGTGCAAAGGGTATGAAAAATGTTTGTGAACTCCGACACATCTTGGTCCCTTCCCTGGTGCAGCGTGGTCCACTTTATGTATATGTCCTCATAGCTTTTAATAGGGTAGTACTTCTCCTTAATGGCATCTCGAAATGAATTCCATGTGGGTGTGGCTGAAAATAGTGAGCCCATACTTTCATTCTTCTGTTCGCAGTAGGTTTCCCGGTAGTCCTTGATGTGGGGTGTTTCTTTGAGAAGAGCAAAAATAATCTTTTCCCGACTGGAAAAATCATGAATATAAAAATACCATTCTAGCATATTTAACCATTTATCTACGTCATCTGCATCTACCTGTCCCTCAAATATGGAGATTTCAAAATTAATTTGTACCTTAAAGGGTGTGGTGTTTCCAGAGTAGCTATTGGAATCCGATGCGTCGCCTCTGGGTAGCTGCTGAAGGATTTAGGAAAATTTTTCCATCATTGTGTTCCTTTGTCACTTGAGGGCTTCTTCAAGTAATATTTTGATAGGATCTCTTGCCCCCTCGTCTTTCTTTTCATCCGCCATGGGAGGTTGTCGAGATTTGGAGGCTGGTCTTGCAAAGGTTCAACCAGTTCAAGCCCTAACTCCTTATATCCCGACCTTGTTGGGGACATGCAAAGAAAAATAGAGAAAAAAATGACTGCTTTGATATCACTGATCCAGATTTAAACAAGAACGCAACATATTACAAAAATAACCATAAATATAGAGATGCAGTGGAAATAATACTTCATTTCATTAATGTAAAATACTGAAATATTCTTATAAACAGAAATGGAAATAAACCAGCTAGGGTGATGGTAGCTTATCTCTGAGAAGAGATGTGGCTGCTACATGCCTCTAAACTCTATTACAATGAGGCTCAAAGGCCTATTTATTGTTGAGAAATAATGGAAAACCCTAAACATCCAAAAACCTAACCCTAGAAGATGAAACGCCAAATTGTGGGCCCCGTTTGGGTAAATTGGTACATCAACTTCCCGGAGTCATAACTTTGGCATACCATCTCCGTTTGATGCACATAGTATCTCGTTAGAAAGACCTATCCGATAAATACAACTTTGGGAAGAGCTAAAAAACGTCGTTTATGGCCTTAGAATGCCTCCAAAAGTTTAGGATCTGAGAAACTGCTAAAAATAGTAAATTGTGCTATAATTAAGGAAACTGAAAAAATGAAAGAGACAGTTGTGGGGGTCCAAGTGGGATAGGTGGGTGGCCACCAACATCCACCTGGATCAATTTCACATTTAAAATATTTTATTTCGATTTAATTTTATAACCAATTAAAAATGAAAAGCAAAAAAAACATACTTTTCAAATAAATCTCATTAACTATGATTTAAAATATTTCAAAAAAATTAAAATAAAATAAAATTCCTATTATCTATCTATTAATTATTGATAATTGCATAATTTGAGATATGTATCTTACATGTTAAATGTAAATGTTATACTAACATGTAAATGTTAGACTTTAGATGTAAACTGTAGGTTGAAAATCTAAAAATTCTATAACAAGACAAGGCACTTAAGAGAAGTCATTAATATTTTGAGCTGTCAAGTAAGTCTATGGAACTTTCGGATCAAGGGTTTGACTGTGTTTAAGGATGCATGCTGAAGGTAAAGCTACCATCTTTGGTCAACACAGACATAAGTTGTTAGCAGTGATTAATGGGATACTGAACATTGCGGTAATTTCCATTCTTCTGGAAAGGTCTACTAACATAACCATGAAACAATTTCATAATGTTTTTATTTTTTATAAATGTTATATCAAACTCATACAACTTTATTTTCCATTCTGGATTAGAGATTAGAAATTCTTTGTTAGAAACATAGAGAAGAAAAAGATGGCAAAGATTCCAAATTTTGAAAAATGCTTTTTTTTTTTTTTTCTGAACTCACGAGACTTTGTAATTATAAATAATGAAGCTTATCTATGTATGGTTGTGTTGGTACTTAAGCGGTTGTTTAGGGCCACAAGCTTGAATTATTTTAGTAACATACATTATATTTATGAAAGAATACACTTGTTTAAAGTTTTTTTTCAAACTATATTATTATTTATCATTATTATTAGCAATTGTTTTTAAAAGTGCAAAGATATACAAAAGGAATTGAACATGCCTATGATGTTACTGCAAAAATTTTGCAGTAAAGGAAAGATAACAACTTAAAGGATGGAGGATGGAGAGGAGGAAATTTGTTCAAGCTTGCAATAGTCTCACACTTGTGTGGATGTTTGTCTTACAAAGGTTTCTAAATCATTTTTTTCCAATCATACCACTATGTCAAAATATTATATACATATTATATCCAAGCTATAACATGTAAGGTAATGAGGAGAAACATTACCATAGGTCCTAGTGAGCATTTACCCACAAAAAATGTAATTGCATAAAGGAAATGACTAAATTCAATGTGTGTTGATAATGGGATTAAATAAAGAGCACATTTTACTTGAGTGACCTTGATATTCTAGGATATTTGCAATCAACATAAACTTTCAAGGATTTGTATCCATTTACACATTCAAAAATAGAGTTTTAAAAATGAAAAGTTACAAATGCTATATGCATATATGGAACCAATATAGATCCATTTTGAATATGATTAAATCTCCTTTTTTCAAGTTTTGCACTCTAAGATAGGTCTCATAGGCTATCTTTAGCCTTATAGACTTTAAAATTTTCTTTCTTTTTTTCTCATCTTTCCAGAAGTAAATGCACAGTTGGTGTGGGTCCCATAATAACAGTGACCATGGTGTGGGTCCCAGAATAACAGTGACCATGTAAGTTAACCATAGTTAAGAAGTCTTTATGTCAATGATGGTCATTCCAAAACAAAAAAAATACATGGTGGGACTTTATCATAATTAGTTAAAACAATTTTGTGTGGGAGTTATCTTAAGAATCTCCAAAGCCATAATTTCTATACAAACTTGATTGTTGGGTGAAAGTATTGTTGTTTAATAATTTCCCAATCATTAATTGTCAACCAGAGGATTTTGTAGACTTACGAGGCACATGCACAATATATGCACAATTGAAGCCAAATTAACCTAATCTCATGTTTGAAATTGAAGCACACAACTGAAATTGAATTGCATAAATCAAATTAATCTAGAAATATGAAATTGCATAAAAGAAAAAAAAAATATGAATGTAACAAAATAAAAAATAGCAGAAACAAACACATGTGAGCTCACATTCACAATAAAGAAATCTCAATCTATTACATTACACTGACTTACAATCCTCTCCAACAATAACATTACATAACAAACCTAATATTACATTCCTCTCATATCAGATTTGATCCCCAAATAGAGAGAGCGCACTCATTTTTATACATGAGTTGCTTTGAAAAGGAGATAAGAAACTCATAAATACAACTCCACTTTTCTCTCAACCAATTTCCATAATTAAAAAATATGATCCCTTCAAATCCTCTCACAAATCTTGGATGAGATATCCATATCCTCATGATGTTCTCCTTGAAATGGGCTTGAATGATTATCTCCTCAAATATCTTTGAATAATCCTTTATTGAGATATTTTCTCCCATGAGATATGTTTTACTCCTATCCCAAATCTTCTTTCAATCTTGAAGAGAATTAGAAATTGAACCTTGGAGGCCATATAAGAGTGTCTTGGAAGCTTCCAAATCACTTACACATGTCACCTAACTTATTACACCTTTAGGTATAAGTAAATATATGTTATTTTTCTAACTTTTAATCATAAATCCACTCTAAATACTTGAAACTAATAACTTTGTAAAATATTAATTTCACCACATATGAACATGAAAATGGAGACTAATGTAACATTATAGAGTTGAGAAATGTAAGTGAAATAGTGGTGATGAAGGTAAAAATGTATGACATTTTGAAGACATTTTGGAGGCTCAACATACCCCCCAACTGAAGTTATTGCATGTCCTCATGCAATCTATTGCATTGATTTACTTTAATCATGATTTGATCTTTTGAATTGTCTTGCTTTTATATGAATTTTGGTTGATATTGATTCTTCTTTCAACTTCACATAATTATTTGATAACTTTGTTCCTTTTGTGAAGTGTTCTTTTGAAAAACATTTGATTGCAACATATTACTTTGGTTGGTTCTTGTGTGGCAACCAAATTTTATTAGTATTGGTTCTTGTGTAACAATACTTTTGTGTTGCATAAAAAAAAACTTTTGAAATCATTTAATCAACCATCTAATGTGCTCATCCTTCGATCATCATTTGCAAAACATATAACTTTTTGATCATAATGCAATAGTAGTTGTCTGGAAAATTATGTTGGTTAAGATCACATGTGATATCAAAGGTGATGATGAAATATGAATGTGATATGTATTGTGAAATGTGAACATGAGGTATGAACATGAATTGGTATCCTCTCACCCAGCTAAAGGTATTTTAGTTTTTATGAAATGAGAAAGGGAATATGGTGAAGTATTTTCCAAAAATTATAATTTCAGTATTAAAGGAATTATATGATAAAAAGCTAGGAAATAACATATCTTCACTTACCTAAGAAGTGGACAAAATGTGCATATCTCAAAAGTTGATGAACTGTGCGATAGGGATGTGGCTGATTTTGCTACTAGATCATGGAAAATGTGGTTGTTGCTACTTTTGGATCACAGATAAAAATATGGAGTCTGAAAGTGGAACTGTGGTACTCTCATATGGTTGAAAACATACTGCTGCAACTGTTGAAGGAGTGATGAAAAGTACAATTCTAGTCATGTGAATAAATGTGTTGATGTCGAGCATGAAGAGAAGTCATTGGATTACTGGCCATTAATGAATGTTGTTAACCAATGCAAGACAAACTCACCACTAATGTCAATGAGTGCCAAGGTAGCCAAGTACATATTGCAAAGTGTGAATAGATGAGTTGATGTTGAGCCACTTGCAAGATCCAACGATTAAGGGACATTGATGTATTCCCATGATTGTTAGTGATAGAACTTGTCATTAAGGCATACAAGCCTCAAGGTATTAATAATGACTTGTCTTTATCCCAGATAAGGTGTTGAGGTCAATGGGTCAAGAAGTTTTGAGAGGTGGTCCTTAGGGAATCCCACATCAGTCAACGCAAGTTCATACAAAATGATTGGTAGGACTATAGATAAAATATCTCACGGTTAAACATTTTTTTTTATGGCATGGAAAACAAGGCAATGTAGAGAGTTGGATGGTTTTATTCGTAAGGCAAAAAGATGAACTGAAAAGAAGAAAAAAATGTATGCAACTCAGAAAAATAGACATGTATGAAGTCATGATGGATAAGGCAATAAATCAGTGGACTCCAATATGGATGACTAATGAGCTTTGAAGGATAAATGTGGGTAAACATATCATGACGCAAAAGGTTTATGTGTAGTGACAAATGTCACGACATTTGTAATGAAGAATTAGCTCCTCCAAGCATTGAATGATACATGTTTTATTGTGATTTATGGAGATCACAACTACATGAACTTGGATCTTCCGTGCACCTGTAAAAGCTCAGTACAAATCCTGTATGAAAACTGTGAGAGTTTTTGAAAAGCACAAAATGCAGGAATGAGTATGAGTGGTAGCAACCAAATAAAATAAAATGACTTTTTTTTTTACCTTTTGCCTTTGTGCGCAAGTTCCTTTGAAGTAACTCCAAGAAACTAATTAGGATAAATCATTTCCAAGAATTATGAAATGTTCATTTGTGAAAGTTTTTTTTTTTTAAATTTTATTTATTTGTTTTTTTTTAATTGTTTTGTTTTTTATTTATTTTTTAATTGTTTTGATTTTTATTTGTTTCTAATTGTTTTAGTTGTTTTAATTGTTTTTAATTGTTTTATAGCCTTCTTAGGATTCCAAGCAAAAATTTCATGTGACTACCATGAAACGCCAAATAGTGTGCTCATATATAAAAGAAAAATGAAGCTTAGGACAAGAAAATTCACTTGCAAGGAACATGGGTCTAATCTTGCCGCTCACAGTCTCCATAAAAATCCTAGAGGTAGAAAAAAATGCAACTGCAAAAGCTTAGTAGATTGTAATTGAGATGGCAATTATTAATTAAAAGAAATGTGACTCATCACATTTTTCGATGCATAATAATTTTTTTTTAATTTTATAAGTGTGTCATCTCCATCACACTTTTTGATTAGTGTTGTATGCATTAATCCTATAAAAAAATTACCACAAAAAATAAAAAATAAAATAAAAATTTTATTCACGGCCTCTCCTCAGCTACACAGTCTCATAGCAATGCACCTCTTTTTACTTTCACACCGCTCTTCTCCTTGATGGCTCACCATTGGTACGAGCAGCACTTATTCAAACTCAAGTTTGACTACCTTACGAGCATGGACAAACCTATGAAATTTGGTGGTTATTTTCCTCAAAAGCATGATCTTGTTTCCAAATGAAACAATTAAAAACAGAGAGGATGATTAATAGAGGAGCCAAAAATGATTCTATTATGTAAGATTTGGAACTAACTACAGGGCAGATGTCATGCCTCTCCCTGATGCAACTTCACATTGTCGATCACTCTGCCTACCAGTTATTAAAACATTTAATTGCAACATATTACTTTGGTTGGTTCTTTATCCAGAAGTAAATATGGTTTCCTTTGCATAGCTCGTGTGGGTCCCACAATAACGAGTGACCATGTACGTTAATCATTGTTAAGAAGTCCTTATTTCAAGAATGGTCATTCCTTAAAAAAAATAAAAAATACAAGGTGGGACTTTATCATAATTAGTTAAAACAATTTTGTGTGGGAGTTATCTTAAGAATCTCCAAAGCCGGAACTTCTATATGAACTTGACCAAAAATTTAGATATTTTATGTTATATAAAAAAATTGCTTAGGTTATGATCTCGGTATAAATTGGTAGAGAAAAAATAAAATTAAGCGCATTTAAGTTTTCAATTAAACAATTTATGTCGTTCTACCTAAAAAGATCCCTTAAGCACCTAAAGGAAATCATAAAAAATACATAATTTAATGTAAATATTATGATATTTATTAATATGGTAGCATCAAGAATAGTGTAAACACTCATGCTGAAAATGGCTTGTTTAAATCAAATTTAATTTAAGGTGTTTGTGCTCCACTACATCATAGGTATTATGGATTTTGAAAATGAAGCTCCATAACCACATCCTAAAAATGAATATATTTAGTTTTTATTTATGATATATAAAAGGTAATTATATTTAAAATATAAAATGATTATAAAATATGTTTTTAAAGGGAAATATCCAGTTTAAATGAAAGTGAGTTATTTAATTGATGTGATAATTTTCCCATCACTTATGTTAACATTGTTAATAATTTGGTTATTATGCTTTACTTTTCTTTAATAATGAGTGAGTAAACATTTTCTCCATTTTTTATTTGAAACAATAAGTAAACACTCATCACTCTTGATTTAAAGAAGTACATACTAAGTATATGATATGCATTTATAGTTTGGAAAATTTTCACATTATTGAATTCTTTATTTTACATATATTTGTTTTGGACGTGGAATGGAGAAATTATAAATCTCAATTTCATATTAACAAAGTATAAATATGAAGGAGAGAAATTTAATATATATATATATATATATATATATATATATATATATATATATATATATATATATATATATATATATATATATATATATATATATATATATATATATATATATATATAAACGGTTAAGAGTATGCGTTTGGTAAAATATTATAAGCTCAAATTCAAAGAAGATTAAAATATATATACCTTTATAAAATTTAAATGAAAACATCTCATACATCAATTTAATATCTAATCTAGCCATAATTTTAAAATTAAATTATCATTATTATTTATTCTTTTTCAAAAACATTAAAAATAAATAAATAACAAACTTAATTTAATTTAGATATTAAAAATTAATTAAATATATCTATCCCTACTTTATTGTGGAGATTCTTAATTTGTAAATAGGCTTTGTTACAATATCATGGGCCATTACTATGGCTTACCAATATTACATGCCCAAAAAAACCGTAGCTCATTTCATATGACACTTGTTCATATAACATTTTTTTTAATCAATTAATTTAATTATGAGGGGGCAAAGCAAATGTCAAAACAACAGATGGATGAAAAAGGTAGCCAATGCCTAGCGTGACCAATTTCAAAAGGGGACACCTTCAGTGTAATTATAAAAGATAGTTGAGAGTAGATACATAGCTTATTAGAAAAGATAGGTACATCATTCTAAGCATTATAATTATACATGTATATCATTATTCCTTCTATGACTCGTACTAAAATAAATTGTTTTTTGTGTTTTTTTCCTTGTATGTCCAACACAAGGCTATGTAATAAGAAGTTTGACCTCAAACTTATCAAGCCTATGAAGATCATTCCTCTTGTCCATAATGGATTCACATGGCTCATGACAAAGTTGACACACTAGGAGATCTTATGTGATAAATAGAAAATTCTTAAATGGAAAATGAATGAGTTGATGGATTATTTCTCCTAGATTATTTAACAATTCCTAACAATGACAAAGGCATCCTTCATTATCCATCTAAATGGAAAAAGACTCTTCAAGGTACTATTTAATTTAATATCCATCTATTTGAACGAAACTTGTCAAAAGCAACAACTATGCAATCATATATAATTAGACGAGTATAGATCCATCTTAACCACAGATCTAGAAAGAACTTGGAATGATCAAATCTCTTGAGGTGAAAACTTCTTTTATAGTGCAAAATTTGAATAAAATGTTTACACCTATTTGATCATCTGAATATATATATTGATCCAGGATGTTTTCCCTTATAGATGTATAGAAAAGAATTACATATAAAATTGCAGCTTAACACATAAATGTGCACATAAAAAAAGAAGAAGTAAAGACATAAAAGGTACAAAAAGAAGACACCAAGGACTGATAACGGAGTTCCCAATTCGAACTACGTCTCTGGGCCCAGCTCAACAATGGGGAGGCCTTTCTTATTAAATGGCATGAATAAACAGAATTACATTCATAAATCTGTCCACAAAGAGGCTTATACCTCAAATTTGCAAGATGGCTAAAAAATGAATGCTTGAGATGGAGTGGTATGCAGCACCAAAGCATTCCGCATCAGTGAAAGGGGTTGGAGTTGTATAAGCTGTCTAAAACAGATCAATAAGTGCTCTCGGCCTCCTGCAAAACAACGTGCTACAACCATAAAAAAAATGCCCTCCTCCCTTGCTATTCTATTGGTTCTCTTTTATAATGGATTCTTGGACAAGATCCCCTTTAAATCAGGGCTTGCCTGGTTAACTATGGAGGTTGGTAGAGTGGAAGAACTGACGGGTGCAACCGTTCCTGTAAATTGCCTTTTATCATTTAAAACGATAAAACTTCAAAAATCTCGAAAACACTCCGCCCATAACCATTCACCTGGATTTCAAAAATCATAAAATTGGGCTTATAATCTGTATTGGGTCCGCGTTGAGGTCGCGAATCGGCATATCAGGGTGTCTTCATCTTGGTCATCGGGAATGACCAATAGCCAATTGTCGATCATCGATATCAGCATCGGTCGATCGCATCAGCATCCCACACAACATCGCCCCAAGTATCCAATAGAGGTTCCGCCGATCTGATTAATCATTGATCACATTGCCCACTCACGCGATATACACTGATGTGTGTATATATATATATATATATATATATATATATATATATATATATATATATATATATATATATAAATGACCTCCAATTGTGATTGCCTCTGATCCGCCAATCCAATCTGATTGGAGATTGACGATTGGGGGTTCCACGGCCCAAAACTTAAGTCCGCCCACATGCAACCTCCGATTGCAATTTTGCCTTAAGGCTTAAGACTCCTTTTTCAAAGGAAATTTCTCATTTTCTTAAGGACTGAAGCATCCTTCTTTGGGCGATGAATTCATCATTTGGACTCGGATTGAAGTACCATTTATGTCGTTGGAATCAGGAAGATGAGATCTACATTCTGGTCTTGAGTGGAGTTCATTCCGATCACTTTGATTTCTAAGTTTCCATATCATTGTATCTGAAGATCCAGCTGGATCAATCCTCCCCATTGAGGAGCTTTTGGACCACCAAAAGCTTTTCATTAGTCAATTGGAAAGTGAGGGTATTGTGCCCTAACTTTCTCTTTCTCCACCCATCTGGCCTTACTGGGATGCATTCCCTTGAATACAACTTGAAGGTACTCTACATCTCCTCGCCGTGAAGTCATGGTTCTTCTATCGAGGATGATGTCTTCGGGCAACTCATCGAGATATTCTGGTGCAAAATCATCGGTGGTAGGAATTGTGCCCACCTCATTAGTCCATGATCAAAGGAGGTTCATACAACTTCAGGTTCTCCACATTCACTACTGAGTACATCTACATATATACCAGTAAGTCAAGACGAAAGGCATTGTTCCCAATCTTCTCCAATATGGTGAATGGTCCATACCAGATTGGCCACAACTTCTTTCCTTCTCCCTTCATCTTGTCTTTACCGATGTGGAACCACACCTTGTCACCCACTTGGAATTGATGGTCGACCCAGTGTTTATCATGTCGAGCCTTATAACGGGCTTGAGTCTTTTCCAACTGCTCTTGCATTGCTTGGTGAATCATTTGGATTCGCTGAATGAATTGCTGAGCTTTGTCTTTATCATTACGTCCATTGGAGCCATCCTCCCTTCCAAAGACCATGTATAAAGGGTCCTTTGGTAGGTAACCAAAACATATCTCGAATGGTGAATGCAATGTCAATGAATGCACTGCTTGGTTATAGGAATGTTGTATATAGGGGATATGTTCATCCCACAACTTGGGATGTTTCCCACAATAGCCTCGTAATAGGTGTACCATGGTAAGGTTAACAACCTTTGTCTGCCCATCAGTTTGCAGGTGAAATGCCGTGCTTTTTTCCAGTTTGGTGTCCATCATCCTCAACAAGCTGGTCCAAAACTCCCCAAGGAAGTGAGAGTCTTGATCTGACACAATTGATGTGGGTAATCCAAAGTGGAACCAAACATATTGAAAGAAAAGAGAAGCAGTCTGCTCTGTAGTAATCTGCTTTTTACAAGGCATAAGAATACACATTTTGCTAAAACGGTCAATGATGACATATAAATAGTCGTGACCTTTCCTGGACAAAGGTAAACATCCTACAAAGTCCATTGACACACTTTCCCATGGATGACTCGGAATAGGGAGTGGTGTGTAGAGCCCAAGTTTTCTATTAGAGGGCTTTGAAACAGAATACATCACACACCCCTTTACATAGCAAGTCATAATGTTCTTCATATGAGGCCAAAAACAAAATCTTTGTACATGACATAAAGTCTTCTTAACATGAAAGTGTCCAGACACAAGAGAGGGTTGGGCCTCTCCACTTACATGCGCTCTTTCTCTTGTGGGAATACACAATTTACCAAGGTGATACAACAATTTCCCTTGCAAGTGATAGTTGTCCACCTATGAACCATGGGTTAGTTTTGCATAAACCTCCTTAAAGTCATCATCATTAGCATATTATTCAGCATAACTTTCAAAAGGACCGAAGCATTATGCAAAATAATAGAAGTAGAAATAGGAAGGCGAGATAGCATATAGACCACTTTATTGCTAGTGACCTTCTTATACTTTATTACCAGATGAAACTGTTGAAGAAAGCCCATCCACATGAAATGACGAGTTTGCTACAACTTGGTTTGTGATTGAAGGTATAGCAAGGGCTGATGATCTGTATGGATGATGGTCTCCTTGCTGATCAGGTAGTGTTTCCACTTTTTCACACTTTGCACCAAGGCATAAAGCTCCTTGTCATAGGTGGGATAGTTTATCATAGCTTGAGAAAACTTCTCAGAATGGTAACAAATTAGCTTCATTTGTTGCATCAATATAGCTCCCATGGCATAACCACTGGCATCGGTTTTGATCTCAAATGGCTGTTGGAGATTAGGTAAGGCTAAGACTGGCGCGGTGCTAATTTTTTCCTTCAATGTTTTGAAGGACTTTTGCTATCTTCCTCCCCATTGGAAGACCTGTTTCACACTTGTCACTGTGTGCAAAGGAACTGCAATAATAGAGAAATTAGCAATAAATCTCCTCCAATACTGGATTGCATCTAGAAAGCTACGGACCTCAGTTACACTAGTAGGCTTCGATCAATTACAATTCCTTCGACTTTAGCGGGATCAATTTTTAATTGACCATGACCAACAATATGACCTAGGTAACCCAATGAGGTTTTCCTGAACTCACACTTTGACAATTTTACAAAGAGTTTTTCTTTCTTCAGCACATCAAGCACTTTCTTTACATGACTCACATGCTCAAACCAACTCTTGCTAAAATCTAGTATATCATCTAAATATACAAGAACAAACTCATCAATGAAGGGTTGAAATATATTATTCATAACCCGCTTAAAGGTGGCTGGAGCATTGCAACGCCTGAATGGAATTACCATCCATTCCAATAGCCCCTGCTTGGTTTTGAAAGTAGTTTTCCACACGTCTTGCTCCGCAATTCGAACTTGGTGATAGCCAATGTGCAAATCCAATTTTGTGAAATATACAACATTTTTTAATTGATCCATTAAATCATCTATGCGTGGAAGGGGATAGAAAATTTTCATCGATATTTTTTTAAGCGCGTGGTAGTCCATGCACATCCTCCAGCTATCATCTTTCTTTGGCACTAGAACAATCGGTGAACTGCATGGAGAGGAGCTCAGCCTGATCATGCCTTGGTCTAGCAATTCCTGCACTTGACGCTTGATCTCCTCCATTTCAACTGCTGACATTCTGTACATGCCAATATTTGGCAGAGGGGCATCATGCAACAGGTTGGATTTCCCTCTTTGGAGGTAGTCCTTGTGGCTCCTGAAATGATGCATTATAATAAAAAATTAAGTCCATCAATTCCTGTTTACGCTTCCCATCGCAGCCTTGGAACATGTTCGCGAATTCAGCCTCCTTTTCCCTTACAACCATAAGCATGCATGTCTTGTTGGAATTCACCAGCTGTTATGAAACCAGCTCACAAAAAGATAGAAAAGAGAGATCCACACCTTAGAATTCAGCCTCTTCGAGGGGGCAACCTCCTTTACATTACATAAATGAACAATTCTTGGATGATACAAATGACAAAACCTCCTTTCTATATATAGGAGTCTAGGGAGTCACAATATAATCCAGCCGACCTAACAATAATAATATAAAGCCACAAAAATAACAATAGAGGGATTCTATGGGGCACAGAAATAACAATATGGGGGTAATAGGGGCACAACAATATAAATAAGGGGTATAACTACAATAGTAATGGGGTAATCACTAGTATTATAGGGACCCAACATGCCCCTCTCCTTCAAAAAAGTGTTGTCCTCAACGCTTGAGTAGTTCTGGATACTTCTGCATAAAATTCTCATCCTCCCATGTGGAATCTTCAGCGGATAAGTTCTTCCACTTGATAAGATACTCTGAAATTGATCGATTTCGTAGCTGTCGAGTTCTTGTTTCTGTGACTGCTTCCGGTTCCAATATAATTTTTCCTTCCTCGTCAAGTTCTGGCAATATTGTTTGAATTGGGAGCTTGTCACCTATAACCTTCTTTAAACATGAAACATGGAAAACTGGGTGCAATCGAGAAGCTGCAGGAAGCTCCAATTTGTATGCCATAGTACCAATCTTTTGCAACACCTTGTACGGACCATAATACTTTGGTGATAATTTATTATCCTTCTTAGCTTGCTTTAGGGACATTTGCTTATATGGTTGTAGCCGTAGGAATACCCAATCACCTACATCAAAACTTCTTTCACTGCGATGTTGATCTGCCTGTTGTTTCATTCTATTTTGTGCCAACACGAGGTTATCCTTTAAGAGTTGGAGGACTTGTTGTTGATGTTCGATGTGATGTTCCACTGCCTGAACCTTAGAATTTTCTCTTAAATATGATGTGATGGATGGTGGTTGATACCCATAAAGTGCCATAAATGGGGTCATTTTTGTTGCTGTATGGAAGGAAGTGTTATACCACCATTCAGCCAGAGGCAACCATTTGACCCATTGTGTCTGTTTATCAGATACAAAGCAACGAAGATATCCTTCCAAACATTTGTTTACTATCTCAGTTTGCCCATCAGATTGAGGATGATAAGATGAGCTATGAGCTAACTGAGTACCAAGACAAGAAAATAATTCTGTCCAAAAATTTCCAGTGAAAATGGGATCTCTGTCACTTACAATAATCTTTGGGTTTCCATGTAGCTTTTGAACTGTTTCCATAAATGCAGTAGAAACTGTACTGGCTTTAAATGGATGTGATAATGCACAAAAGTGTGCATACTTGGTAAGTCTGTCAACTACCACCATGATGACACTCTTTCCCTCAGACTTGGGTAAACCTGTGATAAAATCCATTGAAACCTCCTCCCAACGTTGGCTTGGAATGGATAAAGGTTGTAATAGACCCGGTGTCTTAATTGTTTCAACTTTATTTTGTTGGCAAACCAAACATTCCGCCACAAACTTTTGAATATCTGATTTAAGGCCATCCCAAAAAAATTCCTTCTTAACCCTGTGGTAAGTTTTTAAAAATCCTGAGTGCCCTCCTAAGGGAGAAGTGTGCAATTCCATAAGAATCTTTTGTTTTAGCTGGGAATTCTTACAGAGGTATAAGCGATCTTTGTACCATAACGAATCATTTTGCCAGCTAAATGTATCAGAAGTACTGGAATCTTGTTGTAGCTTTCGAATAAGTGCCCACACTTCTTCGTCATTCTTCCATTCCTCCCTTGCTTCGTTTATCCAATCTGGTTGGATAATAGAAATGGCACACAACAATGCTTCCACATCCTCATCCTTTCTTGAGAGTGCATCTGCCACCACATTTTGCTTCCCTTTTTTGTAGATGATTTCAAAGTCATAACCCAACATCTTTGTGACCCACTTTTGTTGCTCTTCAGAGGATAATCTTTGTTCTAAAAAGTATTTAAGGCTATCATGATCCGTTTTTACCTTGAAGTGTCTTCCCATTAGGTAGGGTCGCCATTTCTTAAGTGCATGGAGTATTGCCAACATTTCCTTCTCATAAATAGCTTTGCTTAAAAACTTTCCCTTGATTGGACGACTTTCAAAAGCAATGGGTCTTTCATCTTGCATTAGAACAGCACCAATTCCATTTCCTGAAGCATCACATTCCACAATAAAGGTTTTTGTGAAGTCCGGTGTAGCTAAGACCGGTGCTTGGCACATTGCCTCTTTAAGATGTTCAAAGGCCTTTGTTGCTTCCGGAGTCCATGAAAATGAATCTTTCTTCAATAATGTTGTTAGAGGTGCTGCTATTCTCCCATAATTCTTAACAAACTTGCGATAATACCCTGTCAACCCAAGAAATCCTCGCAGATGCTTTATGGATGTGGGGATTTTCCATTCCTTAATGGCTTTAATTTTGCTAGGGTCTACCTTAACTCCTTCATGAGATACAATATGACCCAAATATTCCACCTCCTGGACTCCAAAGAAACATTTGGATCTTTTTGCATATAATTGTTTCTCCTCCAATAGTTGTAGCACCCTGTCAACATGTTCAACATGATCCTTCCAAGACTTGCTGTAGATTAGTATATCATCAAAAAATACTAACACAAATTTTCTAAGGAATGGTTTGAAAATTGAATTCATCAAACCTTGAAATGTTGAAGGTGCATTGGTAAGGCCAAAAGGCATGACCAAAAATTCATAATGACCCTCATGAGTTCTAAATGCCGTTTTCGGAATGTCTTCAATCTTCATTCTGATTTGATGATATCCTGAACGAAGATCCAACTTGGTGAAGTAAATTGATCCATGCAATTCATCCAGTAATTCATCAATGACAGGAATGGGGAACTTATCTTTAATAGTGAGCTTGTTGAGCTCCCTATAATCCGGACACATGCGCCATGATCCATCCTTCTTGTGCACCAATACTACTGGAGCTGAGAAAGAACTTTGACTCGGTTGAATTATACCAGCCTCTAGCATTTCTGCAACCATACGTTCAATTTCACTTTTTTGGACATAGGGATATCTGTACGGCCTGATGTTTGGAGGAACACTTCCTGGAATCAGATGAATAGCATGATCATGATCACGCATAGGTGGGAGACCTTTGGGAGTCTCAAATACCTTGGAATGATTGTCCAGGACTTTTTGGAGATCTGGAGAAATAGATGATTCCAATGTGGAAACATCTAGCGAACATAATTGTGCAATTACACCTCTTTGCTCCTTTTTTAGAAGCTTTGTCATGCCATTAGAGCTGATTATCTTTCCTGGTTTCCCTGCAATACCCCTTAATTCAACTTCCTTTCCTTCCACAGAAAATTTCATGAAAAGTTCTTGAAAATTAAAAGCTATTGTACCCAAGGATTGTAGCCATTGGACTCCTAGTACAACATCAGCACCTCCCATTGGAATGGAAAGCATTGGGCTAGTCAATACATATTCTCCCATGGATAGCTTGATATTATGGCACTTTCCAGAGCAATTTATTGTTCCTCCATTTGCAATCATCACTTGACACTCTGGTGCTGGATATAGGAAGCAATTCAATTCTTTTGCTACCCTACAATGAATAAAATTGTGGGTGCTTCCTGAATCAATCAACACTATTACCTTTTTCTTCTTGATTTGTCCTTCTATCTTGATGGTTTGAGGAGTGGTAATTCCCGCCAATGCATTACAAGATATGGTCGGATTTATTTGTTCTTCATCTAGGCTTTGTTCCTGGAATATATCCTCTTCTTTTGACCTTTCTTGCTCCTTTTCTTCTTCCTCTTCACAATCTATGTAGAATAATTTCTTCTCAGCACACTTATGACCTTTTGTGTATTTGCTATCACAATTGTAACAAAGCCCTTTTGCTCTTTTTTCTTCCAATTGTTGTGGTGTCAACCTTGTAGGTTGTGGAAGACTATGGGCAACAACACTTCCGTCTTTATAGTTGTGAATGGTATGCTTCCTAGTTGCCATAATTTTGCTTTCCATTTTTCTTGCTAACCTGAATGCCTTCTCTAATGAATCAGGTTCCCAAAGGCGCACATCATGTTGGATATTATCCTTTAAAGACCCTATGAACACATCAATCCTATGCTCCTCTGGAATATCTTTTACCCTTATGTTCAATTTTTGGAACTCCTCAATGTGCTCCATTATTGAACCCTTTTGTTTGAGACTTATCAATTGGCTAAAAAAAGTGTTGCTTTTTGTATCCTCATAATGTGCTATCAATTCTTCCGTAAAAATTGCCCAAGTGATAAATTGTTTACGAGAACAAAGCCATTGATACCATACAAACTGATTTGGTTCCAAATATAAAGTTGCCATACGTACCTTTTGTGTGTTTTGCACATTATTGAGATCGAAGAATTGCTCCATCTGTAATATCCATGTGGCGGGATCCTTGCCATCAAACTTCCTCATATCGATTTTTGGAACATGGTGAGTCTTCGATCCAACATTAGAGTCTATGGAATCATGATTAACATTTCTTTTGTTCTCATCATGAGTTTCCTTTACTACCTTTTCACCATTAGTGACCCTTTCTTGTAGCAACTTCTTCAATTCATCCATCTTATCATCCATGCCATCAAATTTAGCGTCAATCTTAGCTTCCATGCCATCCATCTTAGCTTCCATTCCCTTTATCTTAGATTCCACGCCATTTATCTTAGATTCCACGCCACTTATCTTAGCTTCTGTTAGCTTTTGTGAGCGTGACATTTGTTGCACTTGTTCTTGTAATTTTGATATATCATGTAGCATTTCTTCCTCTTCTTCATGAGTCATGCTAGAGCTTTCAGGTTCCTTACTAGGTGTTTGCATTTTCTTTCCTCGGGGCATCAGTTACCGATAATAATGCTTTACTATGCCCTTTGAATTCCGTTAAACCAAGCTTACACAAAAATTAAAAAAAACTACACACCTTTTTTCACTTTATAGAAGCCTGATATTGAATCTGATGTATCTCTGTAATTTCGGATCATCCAATTCTGAAATTGCTACCTGTAGTAGCCTTCTGCGTCCTCTTTCCAATGCCACAAGTCTGAGCCAAATTGGATTCTCCAAGGAAGAGTTATGTGAAATCTCCCACAGTGACTTGCTTTTAGACTGGTTCAGTAGAGCGAACTTGTACGACGTGCCACGAGTCACTGTTTCAACCTTTGAATCTGAAACACACATACAAGAAACTACAGTCCGTCCTCTTTCTGTACCTTTTTACGAAATTTCAATCCGATCCTCAGAGAGAAAGTTATGACGATTTTCCCCAGGTCACCTGTTTTGAATGTAATTCAGGAGTCTGCAAAAAGACCAACTTCCTCAGATCATATCTCCGAAAATATCGCGCGAAAAGCTCTGAAATTCGGACCCAAGGTTCAGCGCCAATTCTTCTCAAATGGGTTTTTTTTGCGACTTCTGAAACGTCACAGAAAAAAAGTTATAGCGAAAATGCCACGATGACCTGTTTGGAGCAGCGAAACCCTAGAATCCAAAGCTCTGATACCAAATGTTATGAAACCAGCTCACAAAAAGATAGAAAAGAGAGATCCACGCCTTAGAATTCAGCCTCTTCGAGGGGGCAACCTCCTTTACATTACATAAATGAACAATTCTTGGATGATACAAATGACAAAACCTCCTTTCTATATATAGGAGTCTAAGGAGTCACAATATAATCCAGCCGACCTAACAATAATAATATAAAGCCACAAAAATAACAATAGAGGGATTCTATGGGGCACAGAAATAACAATATGGGGGTAATAGGGGCACAACAATATAAATAAGGGGTATAACTACAATAGTAATGGGGTAATCACTAGTATTATAGGGACCCAAGAGTTTTTCTTTCTTCAGCACATCAAGCACTTTCTTTACATGACTCACATGCTCAAACCAACTCTTGCTAAAAACTAGTATATCATCTAAATATACAAGAACAAACTCATCAATGAAGGGTTGAAATATATTATTCATAACCCGCTTAAAGGTGGCTGGAGCATTGCAAAGCCTGAATGGAATTACCATCCATTCCAATAGCCCCTGCTTGGTTTTGAAAGTAGTTTTCCACACGTCTTGCTCCGCAATTCGGACTTGGTGATAGCCAATGTGCAAATCCAATTTTGTGAAATATACAACATTTTTTAATTGATCCATTAAATCATCTATGCGTGGAAGGGGATAGCAATTTTTCATCGATATTTTTTTAAGCGCGTGGTAGTCCATGCACATCCTCCAGCTATCATCTTTCTTTGGCACTAGAACAATCGGTGAACTGCATGGAGAGGAGCTCAGCCTGATCATGCCTTGGTCTAGCAATTCCTGCACTTGACGCTTGATCTCCTCCATTTCAACTGCTAACATTCTGTACATGCCAATATTTGGCAGAGGGGCATCATGCAACAGGTTGGATTTCCCTCTTTGGAGGTAGTCCTTGTGGCTCCTGAAATGATGCATTATAATAAAAAATTAAGTCCATCAATTCCTGTTTACGCTTCCCATCGCAGCCTTGGAACATGTTCGTGAATTCAGCCTCCTTTTCCCTTACAACCATAAGCATGCATGTCTTGTTGGAATTCACCAGCCATTTCATCTGCCCAACGCTTATGAGGCTAGTGTTAATCTTGTTTTGATGAGGCCGCACTATGTATTCTACCCCATCCTTAGTGATGTGGTATTTATTCTCATGACGGAAAAAGACAGCTTTTCTATCATACAGGTAGGGGCTCCCCAATACCATGCCACAGATGTCCAATGGTATAACATCCATCTCTACTTCATCTACTAGCTTAGACGCAATCACAAACTTTACCTTGCATTGCTGGGTTACATTCAATTTAGCTTTATCATGTATCCATCCCAGTGGGTAAGGCTTTGGGTGCGGTTTTGTTTCTAAGCCAAGCTTCTTTGCCAGGGATTCTGCAATTAAATTTGCTTGGGAGCTCGTATCAAATAGAGTTTCTACTTTGGCATGATTTACGACAACTCTAATATGAAATAATTCAATTCTTTTTCTATCATCTAAAAGGGACTCATCTACAGAACTGGTGCTTCCATGTGTTTTAGAATCAACAGGAGGTTTAACGGTACCTTTTGTTCCCACTGCTGTGACCAGTGCTTCATCTCCCAAATCTGATCCAATGTCTTGCTGTGTTGATGCCATTGTTTTCTGCTTCCCTTTTCCTCCATACTTCTTTGGACATTTTTCTGGGTGCTACTTCCAACAATGATCATTATCGTGGCCTTCTTTCTTGCAATGATAGCAATAAGGTCGCTCTCCCTCTTTGGTTTCTTCTGTTTTCTTCTCCTTCCCTTTCCATTTCGCTTTGGATTTGCCATTGGGAGGTTTGAATGGTGGTTTTCTAGACTGGTCCTCTCTTTCATTCTTGCCCCTATTCTCAATATGGATTGCTTTCACACTAGCTGCGTCAATAGTGGTTGGTTCAAACAACAATAATGAATGTCGAATATAACTATGTAGTGAGCCAATATACTTAGTTACAACTTCAGGTGTATCTAATGCAATACCCAAATTTAGTGCTTGCTTCCTAAATTCTTTTGTAAAACTATGAACATCCTGCCCTTTGCCTTGCCTTAAATATTACCAATTCATCAAAGCTTTTTGTTTGTATCCTAAAGGATAAAATTGTTCCTTTAACGCAGAAGTAAAAGTAGACCATGAGGAAAAGAGCTTACCCACATTTTTACTGCTCTGCAATTTACTCTCCCACCAAACGAGAGCTGTGCTGCCTAGCTATAGAGAGGCCTGCTGGATTTTCTCCTCATCCTCTATGATTTGTTGAATCCTGTGATAAACCTCAATCTGCCTGATCCAATTGTTAAGCTTTTCTGCATTACTTTCACCATTAAACACAGGAAGATCAAATTTAGCATCTAATTTAAAAAAAGGTTTCTTAGATGCAGCCTTTGGATTTCTCTGGTTACGGTGGTGAGGTGAAGAATAACCTTCACCACCAGAGGGAGAAGGAGGGGGTTCTTCTCCATCATTCCCATGTGAAGAACCTTGTCCTTCTGGATTCCTCTCTTCAACTTTTTCCAGTCTTATAACCAGCTGACTTATATTCTCTGCCATTGAATAGAAAGTATTTATGAAATTGCCCTCCTCTTCAATACGAGCTTCCTCTTCAGCCATGTTTCTTCTTCGAGGTGCATGCCCTACCTCTAGATCAAAAGGTTCTAGATTCCCTTTGCCTCTTTTAAGCCTGCCTCTTGTTAGCATACAAACATGCAATTCACATCTAAAAAGCCCTGCTTTGATACCACTTGATCCGGGATGTTTTCGTTTATAGATGTATAGAAAAGAATTGCATATAAAATTGCAGCTTAACACGTAAATGTGCATATAAGAAAAGAAGAAGTAAACACATAAAAGCTACAAAAATAAGACACCAAGGCTTGATAATGGAGTTCGTCCAATTCGGACTACGTCTTTGGGCCCAACTCAACAATGGGGAGGCCTTTCTTATTAAGTGGCATGAATAAACAGAATTACATTCATCAATCTGTCCACAAAGAGGCTTATACCTCTAATCTACAAGATGATTGTGAAATGAATGCCTGAGATGGAGTGGTATGCATCACCAAAGCATTCTGCATCAATGAAAGGGGTTGGAGTCGTATAAACTATCTAAAACAGATCAATAAGTGCTCTCGGCCTCTTGCAAAATAGTGTGTTGCAACCATAAAAAATGCCCTCCTCCCATGCTCTTCCAACGATCCTCTTTTATAATGGATTCTCAGACAAGATCCCCTTTAAATCGGGGCTTTCCTAGTTAACTATGGAGGTTGGTAGAGTGGAAGAATCGACAGGCGAAACCATTCTTGTAAATGGCCTCTTATCATTTAAAACGATAAAACTTCAAAAATCCTAGAAACACTAAGAAATCCACCTAAAATTGTTCACCCGGATTTCAAAAATCATAAAATCAGGCCTATAATTTGTATCAGGTCCACGCTGAGGTCACGAATTGGCATATCAGGGTGTCTTCGTCCTGGTCATTGGGAATGACCGATCACCGATATCGGTGTCAGCTGATCGCGTCGGCATCCCACACATACATCACCTTGGGTGTCCAATAGAGGTTCCGCCGATCTGATTAATCACCAATTGCACTACCCACTCACCAATATACACTGATATATATATATGTATATATATATATATATATATATATATATATATATATGTATATATATATATATATATATATATATATATATATATATATATGACCTCCGATTACAATTGCCTCCGATCTGCTGATCCAATTTGATCAGAGATTGGCGATCGGGGGTTCCACGACCCAGACCTTAAGTCCACCCACATGCAACCTCTGATTCCGATTTGGCCTCAAGGCTTAAGACTCCTTTTTCAAAGGAAATTCCTCATTTTCTGAAGGATTGAAGCATCCTTCTTTAGGCGATAACTTCATCATCCAAACTTGAATTGAAGTACCGTTTGTGCTGTTGGAATCAGGAAGATGAGATCTACATTCTGGTCTTGAGTTGACTTTATTCCGATCACTTTGATTTCTGAGTTTCCATGCCATTGTATCTGAAGATCCACCTGGATCATATATATTTTTAAGGATTGAAGCATCCTTCTTTGGGCGATAACTTCATCATCTGGACTCAAATTGAAGTATTGTTTATGCTGTTGGAATTAGGAAGACGAGATCTACATTCCAGTCTTGAGTTGACTTTATTCTGATCACTTTGATTTCTGAGTTTCCATGCCATTGTATCTGAAGATCCACCTGGATCATATATATATATATATATATATATATAGAGAGAGAGAGAGAGAGAGAGAGAGAGAGAGTACTTGTAATTTTTCATTGTTTATGCTTTATTTTTTAATGTATAAAATGGATCAAAATAATGAGACTACTTAAAATGTTTTAACTGTAAAAAAATATTTTTTTCAATTTCTTTATATAATGTATATATGGTTCTTTTCTAACTTTTAACTACTTTATTTATCTATAAAGTTGGTATAAGATTATGTTGTTTCATATCGACATCGATTTTTATTTTATTTATGTTGGAGAAATATTTTACCACTTCCCTTAGTATGGACGCTAAGAGTGATATTATTGATGTTTTATTATACTTTTAATTAAACAAACCAAACAAGTAAATTCACTTTTTTTTGTTACAATCCAATGTGAAATATTTTATTTATGGTTGAGGGTGAGTGAAATATTTTTACCACTTCTCTTTAGTGAGATTATTGATATTTTTTTATTGAAATGATTTTTTTTTTTAAATACACTTTTCAAATCCAAGTTGAACATAGACATACTTACACATCTCTCTCATACTGGGTTGTAGAATGAGAATCTCTCTTCATCTATTCCCATGGTTATCTCTTCATAAATTTGTGTGCCCTAGTTGTGCCCTATAAGGGAAACCTAGTTAGTTTTCCTTGGATAAGGTGGCCTTCTTGAGGGTCATATGAAACTTGTATTTTACATAATAAATCACAAGATACCCTTTCTTCCCACTTACCTATACCTAGTGAACACCTTGGAGGAACTCCTCCCACTATTTTCTCTAAAACCCTAGGTCTAGCACAGTTTATTACTAGGCGTCTCAAGTAAAGTGAAGTGTCTATTTGAAGTATAAAATCATCTCATAATGCTCATTGAAAGGTCCTACCTCATCATGGGAATATTTACCTTAAATATTTCCTCATTATTATAAATCACAAGCCCTGAATCTTGATTTCCATCCTAGGACTTTCATGAAGAGCCTTTAGTTTCCTCGAGGCATTGAACCTTAATTGAGCCTCTGCTTGAATGGGCATTGTGAAATCACTCCATACTTAATCACTTAAATATACATTACAAGTTATTTCCATCTATGGGGACTCCTCCCATTGGTGAAAGTCCATAAATATCACAGGAGATTGACTGAGGTGACAGTGTGTCTTTGTCCCATTATTGTCATTTGATGTTGTTGTTATCATATAGGTTACCCTCTTATAAACTTGCTAGATTGGGTGGTAATATGCCAAATACAATAGGGCTAACGAACCTGTAAGAGAATGTTTATAATTGTACCTATAAATGAGGGTGTGAAACAAGTAATCTGGAGTGAAAACTAATTCAAAATGTGTCAGGGTAAAGACTTAAATGCAATGAAGAACTAAAATTCACATAGAAAATAACAAACCCTTAATCTAGTCTCGAAAAATTCATTAAATACAAGGATATACTAAAACAAAAATATTTTTTCTACTAATATTTTTAACTTTGAGAAATATGACAAAAGCTCTCGTAAACATATTTTGTAGAGGCATAAAACATGCTTAGTAACCATAATTAATTAAAAGGAGCCCTCTCTACAAGAACAAAGTTAGGGTTTAACATTTAGACATGGTTTTACTAAGACATTACTTGTGCAAAATCTTGTGTGGAATGCATGTCAACACCATATAAATTGAAGTGAAAGGAAGCCACATCAAAACCTTGAAAATAGGTTAGGGTATGACTTTTCATTACATCAAAAATCAAGAAAATCAGTAACAACAACCCATATAAATCCCTACAAAAGATGCACAGAGTTTTAACAAGAATGAATATGTGAAAATAAAGTGAAAAGAGTGAAATTCTAGACCTCGAATTTAATCCCTGGCTTAGCCATGAAAGCTTCCCCATTCTTGTCAAAATATCAAGTAGTATAAGCATATTATGGTTAAAAACTATTCTAGTACAAGGTAGAAAGCCCTTGTATTTCCAAAATAATCTGAGGTTGGAGAGCTCTACTCTTAAGCAGGCCAAGTAGCAAATGACTCCATTGTAGTAGGAGCTAGGGGAGGTAGTTACCCTAACAGTTACTGAACAATTATCATTGTCAAATATCCTCAAAATCATCACCATCGTTGAATGTAACATCTAGCTAGGGTTTTTTCTAATGACGTGGCCCCCCTTGTCCATATATTGTCAACACATGGGTTGTGTACATAAGGCTTCCACAGTTGAAAGAAATACCACAAAGAGAAACATATAGAACATTATTTTCCACTTATCATATATGTATAAACTTCCAATGGATAGACACAAGGTTTAGTATTTCTTTTATAGACATATACAATGTGAAAACTTTGGAATGTCAAGGTTCGACACTATTAATTGCATGCAATATTAGCCAATACTGATAAGAGTTAAATGGGATATGGTTTTATTCATGCTACTAAAATGTTAGAAGAGTTGTGAGGTGGCATTAGAAACATAATATTAATCAATATCTTTAATCTATGGGGGTAGTTTGACTAGAGCAACCCATAGGTTTCCATATGATTGAAATGAATGAGGGAACCATTATGTAATAAAGAGAAATAGACAAAGGTATATCATCATAAGCAACAAGCTAAATTTCATAGAGAACTACATCATGCCTCTCAATTAATGAAAAGGAAAGGAGAGTTTAGAAATCAAGAAAGTGTTACATTGGAGAAGTCAATTATATAAGGGTTATCCAGCCAATGAAACGAATCATACATACAATATATCTTAAAAAAAAAGATTGGTAACTCACCTAATTTCTGAGTGAATTTCATAAGGATGTTACATGGAATCATTATTTCCTCTTCATCTATTCTTGATAACTCCCCAAGATGAATTAATGACTTAAATAAAAAAGGAAAGAAGGATTCTTGGAGATATCCATCATCATTTCCAGTATCATTTAAGAGGACATTAGTATAAGTATGGGTAATATCAATGTTAGGGTTTCTTTTCTTTTGAGTTAGGCTTTGGTTGGATATTGGATATGGTTAGTTTTCTCCAAGTTCTGGCCAAGTAAATTTCTTGTTAATGGATGGATTGGTGGTTAGTTTTGTGTTGTGTTTATGGATTTGATCCTCTGAATATATATCTATATATATATATATATATATATATATATATATATATATATATATATATATATATATATATATATATATATATATATATATATAAGACAGAAATAACATTTGTGATTTTTCATTTTTTATGTTGTATTTTTGAATGTATAAAATGGAACAAAATTTCCTTGGGCATAAAATAGTGAGACTGATTAAAATGCCTTAACTATAAAAAATATTTTCTTCAATTTCTTTATATATTGTATATATAGGTTTTTTTTTTTATAGCTTTTAACTACTTTATTTCTCTATAAAGTTGATATAAGATTATGTTGTTTCATATGGACATCGAAATATTTTATTTATCGTTGAGAGTGAGAAAGAAATAATTTTACCACTTCTCCTTAGTATGGACTCTAAGAGTGTTATTATTGATGTTTTATTATACTTTTAATTAAACAAACCAAACATGTATTCATTTTTTGTTTTTATTATATTCGAGATGAAATGTTTTATTTATGGTTGAGGGAGAGTGAAATATTTTTACCACTTCCCCTTGGTGAGATTATTGATGATTTTTTTAATTGAAATATTATGTGACAAATCCAATTTGAACATGGACATGCTTACACATCTCTTTTATAGTGGTCTATGGAATGAGCCTCTCAGCTCAATAATTAGTTAAGGGCTTATTTCACTAAATTCATAATGTTTCAAATAACGATAAGATTACATTCACACTTAGAAATTCCATTCCCCAAGTGACACATTTGTGGGATAATTATTGTGCATAGAACCTCATATAATTTTGAAACTTAGAATATAAACCACATTCAAAGCATTTTATTTAGGCCATTGAAGAGGGTTATTACCTTAACTAAATATATGAAGACTAGTAAACAATATGGAAAACCTTACACTAGGGTATGTTCAAGACTACAACAAAGAATAGTATGAGATATTCTACATAGAGATTTATTGCATGATTCTCAAATATCCACACTAATACACACAAAAATTTAAATGAAAATACAATTTAAACATTTTTTATTGGAAGAAACTTGTTTTTATGACACCAAGATTAAGGAAAAAATTTTAAAACATTGAAAGAATGAGTTTTGGGTCAAATGTAATCTATAGAGAATGAAGGGTAAATATGACCTTACCTATTAAAACAATGGATGAAGAATTGATAGTGAACCTCATGACAACCTATTTAATATTCTTGCAAACAAGAAGAATGATAAGTCAATGAAGGATAGAGGAAAAAATGGTGTGACATGCATAAAATTATTAGGCACAAAATTCATAAATGTCTAGAATGTAGTATCTATTGTCACGTTTGTTTTGTCATTGATGGAAATTGATGTCAATTTTAGTGGGATCCTATTGAATTTATTAGCATAATATTAGTCTCATGATGTCATTAATGTCTTGGGTTCTTATAGAGTGTTTCCAATCTATTGTGTTTGTTGACTATTAGATGTGTAGCTTAGTTTCCTATATTTGAAGGAATTTTTGCTATATCTAACTTGTAAAAAGGCACATAATAGGTGCTTGGTAGGATAGTCCTCTCAAATGGATTTCCAATTGTATATGGCACTTTTCCTAACTTCTCTATACTTAGAATAAAATTAAGTTTTAAGTTATTTAGTTCAATCAAGGTTCTATTTAATCATCGTTCTAGTGAGGGACCTTCCTCATTATATTAGTAACAAACAATATAACAAACGCTTAGGAGGAAGAGTGATAAGTGGTGAGTATTGGAGTGATATGTTGCTATTCCTAGCCCTTGATCATAGGGAGGTAGGCTAAAGATCCCATGGACTTATTCAGCCACCCAATCCATTCAACATGCAAAAAATAACAATGAACGGTGAGCAGTGAGTAGTGAGCAATAGGTGGTGGGGTGGTAAGGCCCTCAGTCATATCCCCTGGTCACTAGGAGGCAGGTGGTTAGCGCTTAAGTGTTCATCAAATCACTATGAGAGACTTGAACTACACACAACACAACAATGAGTGGCTAGCAATGGTTGTCACATGTGGTATAAAAAGTTCACCTCCACATAGATGCTGAGTGGAAATGACATGGATGTCATGTGGCAAGTACACGTGCCATAGGTGATGACATGATGGCTTGAGGAAGTGACACGTGGTAGGTGGATTTGACATTTTTAATAGGCCAAGTCGATGTTTGGTGAATGACACACAACAGTACATGTGAAAGGTACATGTCAATACAGGACACATGGTAAGATCTAACTGATCTTATAGGATGTCATGCAGAACACATGGTAGATGATGTCACAAACCTCATGATTTGTACCAAAAGATTATTTTGTAAGGCCTTAGGGTGTTAATTTTTTTTATAGGATTATGGGGCTTGGAAACCATCGATCATCGCCCACCACCCACATAGAAAAAATTTGTGCCGAATGTGAACTTTGTCCAACAACAAGTGGTGAGTGGTGAATAACAAAGAAGTGGTCACAACCCCCATTTGTTGGAGATATATAGGCCAACACCCAAGGGTTTATCAGCATACTAGTCATTGAAGGTCAAGGCAATAAGAGGTGTATACAAGGGATGATAGATTATTGAGTGGTAGGCAATGAGCAATGTTTAAGTCTACAATCACACATCAAGTCATAGGGGGCTACAATTTTGAACACATAAGGGATAAGCCCATTGGCCATTGGTCCATTAGATTATAGAAACACATGAACAAAATATATGATCAAACACCCAAGATCCAACAAAAATTTTAAGGTTGTGTTTCCCACCATTAATCTGGAGGAGCAAGCATTAAGCACTTAGGGAAATTTTGGTGAGTGGTTTAGGCATCATTGAATCTATTAAGAGTTGTGAATTGGAAGGTAGCCAAGGGAAAGATTAGATAAATGGGCTGTAGTTTTTCTCATTTTCTCAGGTGTTAAATACCATGGGTAAATATTATGGATTGACATCCATGGTAAATAGAGGGAAAAAATGATAAAAGAAGATGACAACAATGGAGTAATTGTTCAACCTATGTGTGTGAGAGAGGTGATCCACAAATGATAGTGGGAGGTATTGTAGCAGATAAAATGAGTAGATTTATTTGTTAAGAAATACTAAAATAGAAACATAGTACAAAATATTGCTAGAATGTAGAATGCAAGTAGAGTCTAAATGTGAGATGTTGAGGTTCTTGTATAAAAGAGAGAAAAGAGATTCTTGAATAGATCTGAAAATCTATGACCAAATATGGGCCTAAGGAAAGAGATTACAAATCGATTCATTGCCTTTAGATGTGATTGAGTGAAATGCTGATACTTAGAGCATGTCTAAGATTCATTTGAATGTTTTCCTCATTGAGAGATAAAATAGAACTATAATAAGTTTTAAGTTTAAATTGGAAAGAAAGCTTATGGTTTTGAGTTGGAAAATGGGTGAATGAGTGATCTGCTAGGCAACATAGGTTGGTTCCTATAAAATTCAATGAGTCCATGCTTCTTTTGGGTGGGTGCTTATAAATTTATGGGATTATTGTCTCTTTTTGGTTAGAGCTATAAATTATTATGTAATGGTAATATGTGGCCTACAATACCATTCGGAAATATGTTTTGTGCTTTTCTACCTTTATTGGTTTCCATATACATCTAGTGTTTTGTGTCTTTTTACTTGATTGATTGATGAATGGTTTGGAATATTGTAAATTGTTAGTAATTGTTAAAATTGGCCATTATACCAATTCACCCCCTAATTATAATCATATTTCTAATAGTTTGCATGAGAGAAGGTTCCTTCAAGAATAATTTAACAACTAAAAGGAAGATCTTTCAAGGATAATGACCAACAAAAGGAAGAGTAAGAAGAAGGAATATCACATCAATGTTTGTGACAATCCTAGCAATATATCATATGAAAAAGATGTGAAGTTATATTTAGAATAATAGGTTGAGGTTAAGGTGGATCTTCTAAATTAGCTCATTATTGATCTAGAAGCAAATATATCATAAGGGACTATGATTAATTGAAAGGGATTACACCAAGGCTAATCACCATTTTTGAATGGAACAATATATGCTCACTATAAGGAAAGAATGAAGGTTTATTAAATGGCTCTTGGTTTGGATGTATGGTTATTTATTGTATATGAAAAGAAGAATTAATATAATATAAAATCCAAGAAGGCTTTCTTGAGTAGACTATCAATTTTAGAATCTGATAAAGTGAGTCATTGTGAGACTATAAAATAAATGCTAGATAAATTTCAATGTATATATGAAGAATAAAATAAAAAAGAACCAACAAAGATCAAATACCTTGACTGCAAAAATAGTGAATCAAACAATAAAGGGGATTCCCTTATTATAAGTTCCCAAGTTTTTAATCATCAAAATAAAAATTCATATTCAAAGGATGAAGTTTGAAGTGAATAAGATTCTCATGAGGTGAAATTAATAGATAAGCTATTATTTTGTTGCAATTGTAAAATAATAGATCATATTGATCTTAATTGTTCATATGAAATTTCAGAAGAAAATAGTGATAAAGGAGAACTATAAGTTGAGAGAACAATGAATGAGAAAAATAAGAAAAGTTCATATGATTGTCTATCTAAAGGAGGTAATAGGTACAATTCTAGTAGCGATGAAGAAGGGATTATTCTCATGTCTATGGAGGAGACACTAGATTCAAAGAAAGAATAAGACATTGATCAGAAGATATATTTTAGAAGAAAAAATGTCTCTACCCTAGAGGAGATTAAGAAACTCACATTAACCAATGAAAGAAAAAAGGAATTATTGTAGGTTCATGACAGGAAAGAACAATATTTTGAAAAATTAAGAGAAATAATTGTTGCCTTGAAGACTTAACAAGAATTCAAAAGAGTGAATGAAGTAGTGACTAATTAGCTAAATTAATGAGAAGGTCATTGTGAAAAACTACATGTGGGTTTGAGTTTGAAAATGGATGAAAGAGGGATTTGTTAGGCAAAGTAGGATGGTGTCTGAGAATTAGGGAGTTGGATCCTCCTTCAGGTTGGTTCTTGTAAAATTCAGGGAGTGAGTGCTTCCTTGGTTCTTGTAAATTTAGGGGATGGGTGTCTCTTTCTAGTTTGAGCTAGAAAAGCTTATGTAATAGTAGCTTGCATCTTATCATGTCATTCAAACATAAATTTTGTGGTTTTCTCCCTTTATGGTTTCCATGTACAATTGGTGTTTTATGAGTTGTTTACTTGACTAATTGATTAATGGTTTGAAATATTGTAAATTGTTAATAATTGTTAAAATTGGCCATTATACTAATTCATGCCCCCTCTTAGTATAATCATATTTATAACAATATCCCTTTTTATAATCTCTGATTTTTATGAATGTAATTAAAATATAACAATGCTAAATGACTATCATGGATATCTTGCCAAAACTATTTTCTATAAATATCTTATTTATTAAATCCTAAATTATTAAAGCTAAAGAGGAGGAAAGGCCTATACGGATCCTAATGTTTGAATGGATATCTTTCTCGAGGAAACTTGTAATAGGGATTGGGAAGTTTCTTATCTTTCTTGAGATTAATGAATATAACCCTTAATGTTCTAGTTGAACTACCAAGTACTATAGCAGTTACGAGAGAGATAGGGGAGGAGGTACCATACAACCCAAGCATGGGATATGTACCATGTGGCATGTCTTTGTGGACTCTATGGTCCAAGGAGGGACACTAGAGAGCTCTCATGAAAAAGGTACACTCCTAAGAAAAGAGAGAGGTTATCCATTAGAGTGAATGAAGAGAGATATTGTGCGTGGAAAAGAACACATAGACCATTTTGAACCAATCACTTATAACCATGTGTGTGGATTTGGGACTACAGGGGCTATGTCAGAGTGACTCAAATTAAGGGAGAGAAAATTTCCCCTTAAGTTATGGAAATCCTATGAGAGAGTCTCTATTTGAATTGTGATTGTGAGGAAGACTAACACTGATTCACATAGCCTAAGAGGAACTCAATGATTAGGTTTTGCAGTGCATAAAAAGCACTAATGAGAAGGAGAATAATTGAGGGATTATAAGAAGAATTGAAGGGATTTATTTTTTTGATGTGTAGGCCCCTAGTGGCCATACCTTATTATGTGAATAGACCAAAATTAGTCTTGGAGGGGAAATACTCCTATTTCCCACAAGTGAAGGAGATTTTCTTTCAAATTCTAAACCATAATTTGAACTTTTGTTGAAATTCCATTAGAGAAGCATCCTTCAACCTTTGGATTAAACTCAAGTGCGACAAAACACAAGGTACTTGTGATGTAACTATGCTTGGGAGGAGAGTAGCAATCCATTATTTAGTTTAGAGAAATTTCAAGGGTAAAAGATAAGTGCATTTTCTTATTTGTTAATGAGATGGTAAATGGTTTTTAATGCTTCGTGTTCAAATACTATGATGGATTCATTATGTATTCATGTAATTGTATCATGAAAGATATTGTAATTTTATATTGAATATTATGATTAGTGTGTTGAATAACTAACATGGTCTACTTAAATGTCATTTAGTGCCCCTTTTCTGAATGAATGATGTATGCAATGGAAGGTATTCACATAGTTTCTTTATGGTTATTTTGTTTTATATGCTCATAAATTGAGAGGTTGTCCTTGGCTATGATTGTTGCTTTTATTTATTGTTTCATGAGGGATGTCATAATGAATAACCCATGGGGGCTTCACTCAATGAACCTTTGTCATATCACATACATTCATGGAATATTAAACAATACCCTTAATTTGACTAAATATTGGAAAATACCTCTAAAAATCACATTATTTAACGTCATACCAATACAAACCCAATACACCACCCCAATTTAGAAAATCCTTAATTTCACTAGATATTATTGCTACCCATTTTTTCATTAATATTTTTTATAGCCCTTTATATTTGTTCATTAACTTTGAGCTCAAATTTTTATACCTACCAATATAAAAACCCTTTAACCCATATATATCCCAAAATGTATTATGTCATTTCTTCCTCGATGTATATCCCCCAATATGAATGCACGTGGTATGGTATTGCTCCCCTCGTGAAGCTGTTGTAGAATAACCATGTATATTATAATGTTGAAGTGGAACTTGTATGATGTGTATGAAAGTTAAAGATATTTAATTATGCTTAAATAAGGCTATTAATTTTCAATCCAGTGGTGGATATAGAAGTTTGGACTTCTTCCCCTACTTGAAAGAGAATATCAAAAGTAATTAGGTAGAAAATTTATGGTTTTTATTTGAAATTTTGAGTTTGGGAAGTCTTAAGCCTAGATCCTAGCCACATGGTTCAAGGGATCAATGGCCAACATATAGGTGGGAGGAGTAACTTATTAGAACATTGGTCCCAATAAGAATCAAAATAAATTCCTTTTGGAAATCCTAGTATGGTGCAAATCTAGTCAACAAGTCAATGTTTGATGGTAATAATTTTGTTTCTAGGTGCGTTAATTGGCAACATCAGGTATTTGTGTATTAGGAAATCCTAAATAATGATGTCATGATGTTTGCAAAAATGTTGATATGGCAATGCTAGCTGGAGGACACATATTTCCCATGTTTGGCATTTTTGGCCTACCAATTAGGAAAATATGAGCCACATGTGACACATATTAGCAATTCCATGTCGTAGAGGACACAACAACATTTTCCACAAGCCATATCATGATTGGGTGTCAAATATATGAGGTGGCATGCAGAGATATCTATTCGCTTATAATGTATTTGTAATAATTGTGATTATAGCTAGATCACTAGTATCTTAGTATTTCCATATTGGTATATTGACACACTAGGACATTAGCATATCAACACATCAAAAGATATCACTATATCTTAATATTGACATATCTAAGGGTATCCACATACATCACTATATCAGCATATCAACATTTCAAGATATTGATATATCGAGATACTAGAATCCTTGAGGATTAAGACACGGCACTTTTTAATGGAAAACGTTGATATGGTGAGGCATTGATATGACAACGAGAAGTGGACATGGGTTGGTGCGAGGACACATGGCCAGGGTTTGTCACATGTCAGCCACATGGACTATAAGATATTGATGTGTCCTTAAAAGGGTAATATTTTCAAATGGGAATGACTTCATTCCCAAAGCTTAGAATTAAATGAAATTTATATTGTTAGAAATCTCTTGATGAGAAAAATAAAATGGTGGTATCATAAATATGATTTTAGATGACAAAGGAAAGAGGAAATTTTGATAACCCCATATTCATGATAAACCTTGAATTTTAGGTCTAGTTATGCCTGACAACCCCAATTATGACATTATGGGTTGGTCCTACTACAAATTGGTATTAGAGTTACTCGATCAGACTTAAAATTTTGAGTTCAAGCTTTAGGTCTAGCCACCACTTTCTAGCATGGGTCGCATAAAGGTATTTCTAGTGCCGACATCCAATAATGAGTGAACAGGGCTATTGTGGTTGTTATTTATATTATATATGATCCACTGAGCCTTTCAATTGAGCTTGAGATTATAGTCCCCATGATTTCTTGTCTAATTCCTGTAAAAAACCACTACTCTAGGGTGGCACACTTAGTTCGTGCGTACAGTTTCAGCCACCATTTTGAGTAACATCCCAATGGTTCAATATGCGAAGGTATAAGCTACCATGGTTCAAATAATAGTTCTGGAGGACCAAAACAATACCATAGAAATGAATTTGGATCTTCACTCGAGAGAGAAAATGTTCAACACTTGGACTAAATGGTTTTGGAGTAGAGAGTCAATTCAATGAATATATGTTGTGATGGCCTTGTTTATTTTAAACCTTGCTAATTTATTTAACCATGTTTATATGTATTACATAGTATCTTCAAGTTATCCTAAGCTAGTATTGTTGTATACAAGGTAACTTAATATATTTAAAAGTTATTTATGATTGTTTTAAATTGTGAATTTTTATGTGTTATTAAATCACATAAGGAGGGTGATTCCCAGTAGAAAGAAGAAATGGAATGTCTATCAGAATGGTTCAATGTGGCTTGGATAGAACTTCTCATAATAAAGAATAATCGATATATGAGAGGACGATATTATAGACACTTATTTACTATATGGGAACCCTTATAAGTCTAGGGGATGAACCACGGGGTCTCCACTAGGGTTGAAATACCACACCACGTGCGTTCAAATTGTGGGATATATTGAGGAAAAAATGACACAATATATTGAGCATATAACAAAGGGTAAAGGGTTTTTATATGTTGTGAATAAAAAAAGGATCTAAAATTTAATGAAGACATATAAAGAGGTATAAAAAATGTTAATGAAAAAATGGATATCTACAATATCTAGTGAAAGTAGGGGTTTTTAAATTAGGAAGGTGTATTGGATTTGTATTACTAGGGGATTAAATAAAGTGAATTTTAGAGGTATTTTCTAGTATGTAGTCAAATTAAGGGTATTTTTTAGTATTCCATGAATGCATGTACTATGTTAGAGGTTCATTGAGTGAAGCCCCTATTGGATGAACTCACAGATTCTAAGGCTAATAATGATAAACTTATCAAAGGCAAAGAGAAGCAGGAAGAGGTAAATGTTTCGATATTAGTAATTTCATCATACCTATAATGACAAAATCAAAATGCACTAGATGCCCGTAATTTGGATAGGCTTAGATCCAAATAGGTTCATAGTCCATCTAAACTCCATAATTATGGACTAGTGACTAGTAAGGGGGAAGGGGGAAGAGTATGAAATAGGCACATGAGTGCAAGAGATGATACAACTAATGAGTATATTTTAGTAGACACCTATAAGGGTGGAACTGATTATTGTGATAAACTTCTATGGATGAAACAAAATTAGGGTTTCATAAGAAAAAGAATGAGGCTAGAAGTACCTATTTCCTAAACAATTTAAGAAGGAAAAAGCTCCTAAATTTAATTGGGAAGTTAGAAATAGTAAATAGGAGGAAGCATGGATTATGGACCTAAAGAAATATTTTAGACTACATAATTTCTTTGAAAACATGAAGCAATGAGTAGTGATATGTAATCTAAGAGGAAATCTTGATATTTTATGTTTTAACCCAATACAAAAATTACCTGCAAACGAATTCTTAAAAAACAGAAAATATACAATGGCGAGAAACACAAAACAAATACATAGATATTTTCCCGTGGATCCCAAAATCGAGACTACTAGATTTATTATATTCCTTTCAATGTTACAACACCTATATATAAATGTTGAAGCCTTTATAACACTAGTAGAAATTGATGAAATTAGTGACTAGGTGACTAAAAATGTTAGTCACCGCAACTTTTCCAAGTGAAATACTACAAAAAATGAGTAGTATTAAGTGACCCAACTAAAAAAAACCAACATAAACAACAAATTTAGTCCCAGGTTAAAATATATGACTAGATAATACGTTATACAACTAAAAATGAGTAATGTGGATGACTAATTTAGTATAGGAACAAAAATACAACTACCTAACAAGTACTACAATAATACAAATTGGTCGTTTATGTTAGCCAGTTTAATTTTCCACTTCAACAATCTAAACTTATAAGTAATAGGGTATTCAAAGGCTATTATATATTTTCTAAACAGTTATACTTCCTTATACACTTCTTTATTGGATCAGTGGATGATTACAGTTATCAAACTAATTAGAATATTTAGGGTTATATCATTTGATCACATTCACAGGGAATTAAATTCAAAGAATTTGTCAAGTGTCCATGCGACATCCTTGTGAACCATCAACTTTAACAACAACCTCACACTTCTTCACATCGTTTAGAAACACTGATGAAAAAATACAATAATGACAACATCCAACAAAAACCCATGTAATGAAGAGGAAACACTAATAAACACACATGGAATCCTCAATCCTTATTTCTAAATATTAAGAAACCCATGGAAATCCTCAAATCAACCAAACAAAATTTAATGTGGTAATATGAACTAGAAGGTAGATAAATTAGAAAATCATCAAATCCAACTTCACTCTAACCCTCACACATAGCACTAACCATGACAATTGTTCCAAATAATCTATAATGCTAACAAATAAAAGGAAATTTGAGCAAAACAAATAATAATTACAAAGACCAAGAAAAATCCATCCCATTGTAAACTACAATGGTGATTATTGCAACATCAACCAAAAAAATTGACAAAATAAGAAAGATCCATCCAATTATAGATTGCAATAGGGAGCCCCACAACATCATCTTTCCAATGCAAAAACTCCATAAAGTTCTAATCTATGGGGACTAGGAGTTGAGTATTTGGCACCAATATAATTAAATTCAAAATAAATTTCAATAAAAAATTTACATTGCATTTATTTTCTAATTAATCATTCTAAAGGATGACTTTGAAGCTCATATATGCTCCCTTCGCCTCATTTTTTGAACAACAGTGCTGGTCTTTCACCTTTTGGCTTTGATGATGATGAAATCAAACACTAGTTAGATATCATCAACATATTGTAATAGATCCTAGAACCATGGGGTTTCCAGTGGCATAGATTGAGCCTAGGAACTCAATTTTTCCTAGATCAAGACAATGAAGATGTAGGTTTTAACCCCGTAGAAAAATTGCTTCCATACGAATTCTAAAATAGAAAATAAACAAAGAGCATCACACATAAAACACATATAAGATGTAGGTTTTAACCCCGTAGAAAAATTGCTTCCATACGAATTCTAAAATAGAAAATAAACAAAGAGCATCACACATAAAACACATATACACAAAGATTTTCCCCTAGATCCCAAAACCTGGACTACCAGCTTAATTTTTCATTATGTTCCTTTCAATGTTACAATACATATATATACATGCTGAAGCATCCAATACCATGGACTAGAAACCATCACGCCCAAAACCATGTGTGAAAACCATGCACAAAACCATAGGTAGGTCCGCCCACATCATGTAGGGTCACAAAAAAAATTCCTTGGGGTGCTACCCCAGACCCCGTATAGGGGGGCTACCTGCCCCCCTCAAACTGCCTATGACCCCCCAGTTGTGCAATCGTCACAATGAAGGGGGCGCTCCACCACCCCCCCGTCTAACCCCCCGATTAAGTAGGGCAACTAGTAGTGGAAAGAATATAACACGACCAAACATTCTCCGACTTATTTTTTCTTTCCACAGGGGTCCATAGGAGAGCTTAGTCAATTATCCAGCCTACAATACCCATTGTTTCTCTACACCAAGGTAAATTCTCATAGCTCACAGGTATTGTCAATGCATCTGCAGTATTCTTTAAAGTGTCCACCTTTACCAGCAACACCTTTTTGTCTTCTATCATATCCCTCACAAAGTGATACTAAACATCAATGTGATTTGTCTTTGAATGGTAAGCAGGGTTCTTTGCCAAGACAATTGCACTTTGGCTATCACAGTCTATCCTTATATCTCCCTATACTAACCCCATACTTGAACACAATCTCTGCAACCAAACTGCTTTCTTGCTTGTATGAGTGCCTGCCATGTATTCTACCTTTGTAGTTGATAGTGCCACTAAAGATTGTTTCTTACTCATCCAACTAACTGCACTTCCAAATAGGTTAAACACATACCCACTTGTAGATATTCTCTGATCCAGATCTCCAACCCAGTATGCATCAACAAATCCACGAATATCCAACACTCTCTCCAATTTTGGTGTTGAGGTATAAAAGGTGTCTTTTTAACTCCTATTTATCCTACATTAATTATCAATCCAAGTATGATTTTCTATTTCAAGAGTGTACTCAATCTAAGGCCGCAATTTAATCCAAGAGTAATGTTTTCCAATTTGCAGTACAGTGCTTCAAATACAAGAGTAAACGAATGCTTGAAATAAAGCCTACTTGCAATTTAAAAGAAACTCAATGCTTTGAAACTAAATCATTCACTTAATAAATTAACAGCAATTATCAATCAAGGATGCAGTAGCAATAACTCTTTCCTTTGTCAACTGATGTAAATGAAATCAAACATAAACAAGATCCTCAATCAGAGAACTCTGATAGTAATAGCCAATGTCCTTTACAGTTGTTGATCTTACACTCCACACTAAAACGACTAATTGGAAATAGCAAGAAATTAAATCAACAATGCTGCTAATAGAAATGGAATAAATATGCTAACTGTAATAATGCTAAAAGGCAAAACCAAATACTTGCAGAAAGGAAATGAACAACAATGCTATTTAGTATAAATGAACAACAATCTGTAATGATCAGCAATGTCAGTTTACTAGAATGAACAGCGAAGCTTTATAATTGAAATGAACAACATAACAATATAGTTTGCAGAGAGTAATAATATTATTATGATGAAAAGGAACGGCAATGCGATTCAGTTACAACACATACAATAAAACAATTCATAAACTCTTGAAGCAAGGAATAGTAAAGCAATATGATTCAAATAAATGGAAATCAAACCAAACCATCACACAATTGCGATTGTAAAGTAATGGTATAGAATAGCAAGTGGATCCACCAGGGCTGGGCCCTTAGCCGCTAGTGAAGAACCGCTGGACTACTTCAGTATAAAAGAATGGAACAGCAACTGACTCATGTATTAATCATATGCAAAAATGTTTACAGCTAGTCGTACTCTGTTTTAATCAACGAGAGTCGATGATCAAAATACAATAGTAAGTTCTGAATAATGATGATGAATGATCGATCTTGAATCTTTACAAGAATTGTCCCTTTTATAATGGCCAAGTGGATAAAACAAGAAATAACAAATAGATTTTGAAACAATGATCCCTTAGGATCAAGAGATCCTGAGGTATTCGCTCAATCTTCTAACTGCAGTCAACTCTTTCTCTTTTTGCGTTGATGCTATGGTCTTTTCAGTTCTTATCTTTAAATGCGTGCTCCATCTTGATCTGCTTGTCTGGATACAGCTTCCTGGTGAAGGAACAACAGTTACTCTGTTTTGTCTTTTCCTCCAAAATGGTAGTTTTCCATTTCTTCTATTTCCTGCATGGAAAAAGACAATAATTAACTAATTTGCAATAATCAATAACTTAGTTTTCACTATAATTCTTTGATATATCACCATCTTAGAGTATAAAGGATATATGATTAAGGAAAAAGACAAGGACATAAATGTCAAATTCATACATTTCCATAGCTCAACACACCCCCCTGCTTACCCTTTTTCATGTCCTCATGAAAACCATATAATTTGCATGTAAAGCAGTCAAAGAATAGGCTAGAGAGGGATTGTCATGAAGTGGTCTAAAACCATGATTTGTAGCTAAAACTTCAAAGATGGTCCCTTTCTGCCCTTCAGGCAATTCATATATGGCCTTATAACCTTCTGCAGGATACCAGATAATAGGGCTTCGAAAACTACAACCAAGCCAATATGGGCCTTCCCTCAAGATGAGGTTACTATAGGTAACTAGGCGATCTACAACTAACTTAATGTTTTTGTAGTTGAATGGCTCTCTGTCCTGTATATTTTGATTTGAAATCTTCCATCTGAATTTAGTTGCTGTCACAGAATTGTCTTTGATAGAGAGGAAATATTCTACCCCTTTCTGGACAATTTATTTGTGGAGAGGTCCCAAGGTCTGGATCACTCCCTCATTTTTCATTAGGCTTTTGTGTTTAGCCCACAGTTGCAATGGGTTTTTCGGTTCACCCCTAACCCAGAGGTCTAACCCATTTTCTTGTCTCTGAAAAGTGTTATGGGCCTTGAGCCACTTTAACTGGTTAACAACAAATGAAATAAATGCTTGAAACTGTATATCACCCACAAAAGGACTAGGATTCTTCTCCATTTCCTCTTCCAATATAAAATTATGTAAATAAAACTCACAGAGTAATCGTTGAAATTTTACTCCATGGTGTTTACAATAGTTTATAAAATCATCAATAGTTTTTAGTTCTATAGGTTTCCCTGCTTTAACAGCCTTAATTTTTAACTGTAAATATTTTTCTAACAAAAATAAAGCATATTTTTTGGCAGGGGACCTACATGCTAGAACATCTGTATATAAAGAATAGAGAGTATCCATTTGACTCATGACTATTTTCAATCTGTTCTTTACCTCTTCCACTTTTTCTTTTGCCCTCCGATATTTATCGAAGGCTTCGTTCTCTGATGCATTGATGTTCCTTAATTGCTACTGCAATTCTTGGTATTTCTTCCGAGGAATAGTTTCTTCCTCAAGCTTCTCTATAGCCCATTGAACCTGTGCCAGATCCTCTTGGAGTTTTGTTACACCAGGGTTGTTGTCCATCGAAATCTCTTTGGGTTCAAGATTTGTTTGGGTACTCTTATTACAATACTGAGTACCTATAGTATGTGTCTGTTTATCATGGAATGGAATGCATGAGGTCTGTGTTGCTTGCTATTCCTTATTGTTTTGAATGAATATGGGCTCGGTTTGAGTCTCCGTGGCCCTTGTATCGTGGAGTTCTGTTTGGATAGCTACATCCACTGTTTTCAGGGTTTTTCTTAAGATTTTCCCCCTTTTTTAGTGTCCTTATCTTTCATCTGAGCTGTTTCACTAAATTTTTCATCTTTTGTTATTCCTTTCACAACCTCATAATTTCTCTCTTCTTTTTCTTGGGAGGAACAACTGTTTCCTTAACTGTTTCTATTCCTTCTGGGCTTGGCTGCTCAGGTGGATTTTGTTCCTCAAAGGTTGTGCCTTTTCCCTGGCTAGTTTCCATATCCTCTATTGGAGCATCTCTTCAGTGTTCACATTATCCAGACTAGGTTCCTTTGGAGAGGTAATCCTAGCTTGGTCTGGTACTTCCTGAGTGGCTTCTGCTCCTGCTTCTTCCTCCAATTCTTATTCTTGGTTATCTCCTCCTTCGGGTTGTGAGGGTTGCTCGTTTTCAGAACTATGTAATTCTAAGGGTTGGTTGCTGCTACCCTGGAGGTTCTCAAACATTCCCTTACCTATTCTTAATCTGGAGGAGTGTCTGTGTTTTTGAGGTCTGCTTGCTATGCTGGTGGTTCTTTTTCTTTTTGGGGCGGGTAAAGCTAGTCCCCCGTCTATAGAAAATACCAATTCTTCCCAATTGGATTGTTTTTGAGCGAGGTTATAACTTACTATCAATCAAATTAAATAATGGTGGCTCACTACAGTACCTATATGACGGGATTTCTTTATACTCTAAGCAGCATCACGTAGCAAAAAATTTAAATATGTAGGCAAATTTACGACACAGTTCTGTTTTAGTACTGATAATAAATTGAGGTGGTGTGGTCTTACCACATCCTTTCTCCTGTCGCATGTAATGTAGCTCTGCACTACCCTGGCTAGTTCCATCCATGGTTCTCCCAGAGATGAAGGTTGGACTCCTTTTCCTTTAATGATCAGGTTCTGTACCTCATCCCGAAAGGTGGCCATGGCATCTTGAAGTCTCAATTTCTTATGTGTCCATATGAGTCCAACTACTAGTAGTCTAGATACCTCTGCAATCACTATATCTGTCACTGTTATTCACCTTCCTCTTACTATGGAATGATCATCCTACAAATTTTGCAAAAATTCGATAGCCATGGCTTCATGGGGCTACTGTAGTCATGTAAAATAGGCGATCCATCTTGCTCTTACCAAAATTTCTCATGCAACGTTGGAAATTGTTAGTACCTGTGGCTCGCTACATACTGATCTCCTCCCATTTTGTCTAAGTTTTGCACACTGTTAATTTTACACTGTAATACACAGAGATAACAATGGAATAGCAAACTGTTCATATCGGATAATATCCCTTTTTTTAACATTAATACCGTTAAAACTTGGCTATTAAGGGATTTGATGCAGTCTAGTACCTCCGAATAGGAAACTGAAAAATATGCAGGAATATTTTGGAAGTCACCCACGCCCCCTTGAAATGTGATAGGTCATCCTTGACTGGTTAAATGGAGGAGCAATGTACAGGATGGCAATCATACAATATAAAAAGGGGAAGTTATACAATTCATGACAAGATCACAAAAAGTATCGAATTGCTGAAATCAAAGCTTATGATGAAAATCGTGGATAGATATGGAGATGCTATGGAGTGATGCAAAAAAGAGAAGAGGACAGTTGACGTAGGTAAAATGCTATGCGGTCATTATGTCATTAAAAGTGTTATGATTGAATTTTTAAATGATATTTCATGCATAAAAGGTTCAAAGGGAATTGGGAACATAATCTCTTTTGAAATGAAGATAAAGAAATAAGAAAAGGGTTTAGAATTACTATTGATGTTGAAAAATATGACTCCAATACCATCAGTAGAGCTCTGTTGCCCACAGGTGTTTATAACCTTGACAAAGTTTCTTTTTCACCCTTTGGAACCATAATCCTTTATGTATGCCTAGGAAAGTGCTTTGTGATGTCAGAATGGAGGCCATTGTGCTGGCTTGGTAACCAGTTGAATCACAATGCCATTCACCAAGAAGGAGTGAAAGGTGGGCAGGCCAGCTCGTGATGAGACCTCCTGTTCCAAGGACTTTTATTTTTCTGATGTGCCCATTGGATCATATCACGGTGTGGTGGCCATAGTGGGAATGCCGCTTCACTGCTTCCTTATGATCATGGTAGGTTGGCTCTTGATGAGACCCCCTATCCTCCATCTAACAAATCATAAAATTGTTAGTAATCATATATACATATTTTTTTCTTTTTCTTTTCTTTTATATAGCACTTCCTATTTATATATAGAGGATGGCTCAACACTCCTTAAGAGTAGGGATGGTGGAAGAAGTCTGAACATCTCAATAGAAAAAAATATGCCCTTATTCTTATTCAATAATAATAATCAAAGAGAATTATGAGAATTAGGGAAGAACCAACATGATAAAAATAATCAATCAAATTAAGTTTTAGTGAAGATAAAGATAGTAAAGTGATATAGATAGTTGTGTCCTTTCCTTTTTCTTATCAATACAAAGCAATCTCATTAAAGATGACAATTTTTCTTTGATTTGCTTATTTCAGTAACCTTTAATTTTTGTGTCCTTACATAAATTTGTATCTTTGCTTTGAAAAGATCATGAAGAGTGAAATATTATTCACAAGAACTCTCTAAAAAAAAAATGCTGTTCTTTAAGGAAACAATGAAAAATGCACTCAAAATTGTTGTTCCTTGGATGGAACAATTGATGTTCCTTACGAGGAACAACAAAAAGAACATCTGCACGCAAAACTGCGGTTCTTTTAAGAGTAACGACAAAAGAAAAAGAAAAGAAAAAAAGAAAAAAAAAATACACTCGAAATTGTTGTTCCTTTAAAAGGAACAATAGTTGTTCCTTAAGAGGAACAACAAGTAAACCAAGCGCAAAATAAAGTGTTGATCCTTCGGTGGAACAACCTAAAAACACTTCAACTCAAAACTGTTGTTCCTTAAAAGGAATGGTAGAAAGTAAAAAAAAGTAGCGAAACTGATGTTCCTTTTAAAAAAAAGGAATAGCAAATAAGAGCACGCAAGGTTGTTGTTCCTTAAGAGGAATGGCTGCTATTCCTTAAGAGGAACAACAGCTATTCCTTAAATGGAACAGCAGCTGTTCCTTAAATGGAACAACAAAAAAATATGAACATGCAGAGTTGTTGTTCCTTAAGAGGGACGGTTGCTGTTCCTTAAGAGGAACAACAGCTGTTCCTTAAGAGGGACAACAAAAATAAAACATGCAAACATGTTGTTCGTTAAGAGGGACGGCTGTTGTTTTTTAAGAGGAACAACAATGGTCCCTTAAGAGGAACAATGAAAATACAATCATGTGGAAGTGTTGTTCCTTAAGAGGAACGGTTGTTGTCCCTTAAGAGGAACACCAGTGGTTCCTTAAGAGAAACAACAAAAATAAAAACACACAGAAGTGATGTTCCTTAAGAGGAACAACAAAAATACAAACACGCAAAAATGTTGTTCCTTAAGAGGAACAACAAAAATACAAACACGCATAAATGTTGTTCCTTAAGAGGAACAGCGAAAACATAAACACGCAAAAAGGTTGTTCCTTAAGAGGAACTACTGTTATTCCTTAAGAGAAACAACAGCTGTTCCTTAAGAGGAATAGCAAAAAAAATAAGAGAATGCAGAGGTGTTGTTCCTTGAGAGGAACGGTTGTTATTCCTTAAGAGGAACAACAACTGTTCTTTAAGAGGAACAACAAAAATGAAAATGTCAAATGGGACATGCAAAGATGTTGTTCTTTAAGAGGAACAACTGTTGTTCCTTAAGAGAAACAACAATTGTTCCTTAAGAGGAACAACAAACAAATAAAAACACGCAAGATTGTTGTTCCTTAAGAAGAATGACCATTGTTCCTTAAGCGGAATAGCAGCTGTTTATTAAGAGGAACAACACGAAAATATAAGCACACAAGATCGTTGTTCCTTAAGAGGAACGACTGTCGTTCCTTAATAGGAACAACAACTGTTCCTTAAATGGAACAACACAAAAATATAAGCACACAAGGTCGTTGTTTCTTAAGAGATGTGACTGTTGTTCCTTAAGAGGAACATCAGTAAAACTCTGTACAAAAAAAACAGTTTATACAAGCAAAATTAAAGAGAAATGTTTATGTACAAAATTCAAAATCAAAGGAATTGTTTAGTGAATTAATGCTGAGGGGGTGTTATCTTCCTCAACAAAAATCTGCATAGTAGAATCTTCCCATAATTGCTGGTAAAAGGATTCTTGAGTAAGTGGTTTATGATAAAGTCGCACTCGATGACCGTTTTCTTTGAAAGAATGTCCATATCCATTGATGGTAGTCAATGTAATGGTGCCATTGTCATGCACTTTCTGTATCTCATAAGGTCCAAGCCATTGTGTCTAGAGTTTTCCAGGGAAATCCTGAAACCTGGAATCATATAGGAGTGCCCAGTCTCCTTCGTGGAAGATTTTATTTTTAATCAGGGTGTCATGCCACTTTGCTCTCTATTGTTGAATTAATGCAGTGTGTTGAAGAGCTGAGAGCCTGATTTCATCTAACTCATTTATTTTCTGTAATCTATTAGTCCGGGCCTCATTTAAATTCAAACCCACCTCCTGCGCTGTTCTTAATGTTTGAATTTCAAATTCGATTAGAAAGTTTGGTTCTTTTCCAAATACTAATTGATATGGTGAATACCCGGTGGTGTTTCTCCACATTGTTCGATATGTCTACAAGGCTTCCGGCAATCTTGAAGCCCAGTCACGTCTATGCGATGTGACTTTTTTTGTAAGTCTTGCCTCAATCACCTTATTAGTGCTTTCTACTTGGCCATTCGCCTGTGGGTGGTATGGGGTTGTAATTTTGTGCAAAATGTGGTAATTTTTTAATGTTGTAGTGATTTTATTACCTACAAATTGCGGTCCTCCATCTGTAATTATGTCCCTTGGGAGGCCATATCGCACAAATAATTGGAAAAGGAAATGTATTATTGAATCTTCTATAGCTCTTGGCAGTGCCTCTGCTTCAACCCATTTGGTAACATGCTCTGTTGCAACCAGTATGTATGTTTTCTGATTTGATGATGGGATAATAAGACCAATAAAATCAAGTGCCCATCACTCAAATGGCTTAATTACTAACTGTAGGTTCAGAGGCATTTCATCAAATTGTCCAGGGCATCTCGCCCTCTAGCAACTATCATAGGCTTGAACAAACTTTTTAGCATCTTTAAAAATAGTGGGCCAGTAATAGCATGTTTGTAAAACTTTGTGACTGGTTCTACGGTTTGCAAAATGTCCGCCACACAGCCCATCATGGCATGCTTTCAGAATGTCAAATATTTCATCTTCTCGGACGCATCTTCTAATGTGCATATCTGCCCCTGTATGAAATAAGTAGCCCCCAATCCAAGAGAATCAGGTACTATGCTACACTATTTGTTTACGTTCATTAGGCATTAGATGCTTAGGTAATTTTCCTACTGCTAAGTAATTTGCAACGTCGGCATACCATGGTGTTCTGACAGTAATAACAAACAAATGTTCATCCAGAAATTGATCTTCGACTGTTGCTGTGTCCGCTAGCTTTGGCATTCGTGAGAGAAAATTAGCTATAGGATTCTCGTTTCCAAGTCGATCCTTAATTGTGATGTCAAATTCCTGCCCAAGAACTGCTCCGATTGTTGTGTCTGAAGCATTAGATGAAATTTGAAATGGAAAATCCCAATTTGGGCCCCTTAGCACTGGGGCTATCGACACAAGATTTTTTAGATCCTCAAAAGCACAGTCACACTTGTCTGTCCAAATGAAATCAACATTCCCTGTCTATAATTACCAGAAAATCCTAGAAAACTGTGTACCTCTGTTTGTGTGGTAGGAGTAGGTATTAACAAAATTATCTGAGTTTTAGCCAGATCTACCTATATTCCAGCTGCTGAGATATAGTGACCTAAGATGAGTGCCTCGGTCATCCTCATATGACACTTTTTACGGCTCACGCAGAGCCTGGTGGCAATACATCACTGCAACACCTTTTCCAATGTTTGTAATGATGGCTCAAAATCATCTCCATAAGGTGTGAAATCATCTATATATACTTCGAGCCCTTCATTTATTAAATCTAAAAAGATGCTGAGGATGGCCCTCTGAAATGTGGTAGGAGAATTGCATAACCCAAAGGGTAAGACTTTGTAAGAAGATGTTCCCCAAGGACAGGTAAAAGTAGTTTTATCCTGATCTTCAGGGGCAATCTGAATCTGATTGTATCCACTGAAGCCATCTAGGAAAGAAAATAATTTATTTCCTGCTAATGTGTCTAATACTTGATCAATGAATGGAAGGGGGAAGTGGTCTTTCTGAGTCGCTTTGTTCAATTCTCTGTAGTCTACACATATCTGGCACTTCCCATTCGTCTTTGGCACCACTACTAGTGGAGAGACCCACTTGTTGTCAGATATTGGGTAAATAAAGTTTACATCTAAAAGTTTTTTTAATTCAGCTTTCACAATATCCTTAAGATGAGGGTTTAATCTCCGTTGGGGTTGGCGAACGGGTCTAGCATCATTTTTTGTATAAATGTGGTGGGTACACAACTGGGGATCAATTCCTTTCATGTCGGGATAATCCCATGCAAAATCTTCCTTATATTTTCTTAGTAGCTGGACCAATTTTTCTTCTTGTTCAGCAGTCAGATTTTTGTTAATGTTCAATTTTTTTCCTGGATCAATTTCTATAGTTTTGTTGTTGTAAATAGACAGAGGTGGTAGGTATTGATTGATAATGAGTGTCTTTCTAGGGATCTTCTTCTACATCATTATCAAATGCTTCCTTAATCATGTGACATTGTAAATGGGATCTGGTTTCTAGTTGGTTAATGAAGCTGTTAATGATGTCGTCCTCTGTTTGGTCTTTAAATTCGAGGGCATCTTCTATGGTTAATGGTGATCTAATGCTTTCAGTCAGGTATGATATAGGTTGCTTTTTTGTTTTGATTATTGTTAAACTTGGCTGGGCTGGAGGGTATAAGGCTAAATTCTTGACATTACTCCCTTTTGCTATAGTCATGCTGCCTTGTCAACAACCAATGTAAGCGTCAACAGTTGTTAGCCAAGGTCTACCTAAAATTAAGGGATGTCCATCTAGTCAGTTTTTAGGATTGATGATCAGGAAGTCTGCAGGGTATTCCCAGGAGTCTACAGATACCATTACATCATGTAGTGTGCCTTCTGGTCTGACTACTGATTGGTCAACCAACTCCAATAAGGTTGTGGTTGGATCTAATGATGTAATGCCAAGCTTTTGATAAGTGGTTGTTGTTAGAATATTGATTGCAACTCCTAAATCAATTAAGGCATTAGGGAAGGAGTATCCATTGATTTGCACTATAACTATAGGATTCCCTGGGTCCTCATATTTTATAGGTGCTTCTCTTCCTGATAGTAAGTAAGATAGGGTGCTGACTATTTGGACTGTTGGGTTAGTTTTTATTCTCCTCTTTGGCTTTTTTATACATAATTATTTGATGGTTTTTGTGTAAATGAGGATATCTTGGATAGATTGGAGGAGTGGAATTTTTATACACAAATTTTTTAGTTCTCCTAGAAGATCAAAATCAGGATGTTTTATTGGGCAAGGTATGATTAGTCATTCTAGGAATGGAGGAGAAGAGATGGTTTCTTGTTCATGAGTTTGTTGTCTAACAAAATTCTCTTCTTGTACTGTTTGTTCTGAAGGTAATGAATTTTCAACTTGAGCATTTTTATCTCCCTCTGTTTCTATTCTATGCCCAGATCTTAATTGAATGTCATTGCACTCCCTTAACTCCGTTTCTAGTTCTGGTCCTTCGATTATTTGAATAGATTGAACCAGTCTATTGTTGGGGTTCAGGTTGGGTTGGGCTGGGAGTTGCAGTCTTAAGTTGGTCTAGGGATTTTGTTGCAATGTATAAGGTGATGGTAGTGTAGGTTGAGGGAGAGGAATCTTTTCAACTGGTTGATTCATAGGTCTTTTCCAGTTCGACTGCTAGGTTTGACTCTGTGAGGTGGAGGGTGACCATTGTGTTGGATAAGCATTGTTTTTCCAAAATGGTGGACAGTAAGGAAAGTTCAGCTAATTGGTTTGATTTGTTTGATTTTGCCATGATGACATGGGAAATGGCTGCTGTGACCAGCCGAGGAAAGTGTTATAGACATATTTGGGCACTGCAACCCCAATCACATATGTCCATAAACCAAGGGCTTCTAAACCCCTAAAAGTGTTGTTTCATACCCTAAAGGAACAAGGTCAACTGATTACATCATCTCCCAAAAGTTCTCCATGAAAAACTACTCAGAACTGGTCAAAACAAGACCATACAGACTGCTCCATGCATAGGGTACGATGCATCTCACCTATTACACATAGGGGGTGTGATGCATACTGGAAAGCCCTTCTGTAGGGTGCGATGAGCGAAAGCAGACAAATGGCAGAAGCAGTTTGCTAGGTGGAAACCCAGAGAATATTCTAGAAATTGCTCATATGACACTTGCCTCTCTGAATTTTCCCAGGGATGAGTAAGACATTTGAAATCTCCAAGTGGAACCAAGAACTATCAGTGAAATGACACTAATCAAAATCCCAGAAGCTGACTCACTCTCCTGTAAACATCTATATATGGATCCCTCATCCAAGAGATCCAAAGGCTGGAATTTTGTAATTTGTAAGGAAGTGCTGTTGGTTTCTCTTTGAAGACATCATTGGGTGATCTTGCTTTGTATGAGGTGAAGAGGGCTTTCATGCTGGGAGGATGATGCTAGATCAGACAGCCTGGTTGCAATCCTCTCTTCTACTACTTCTATCAATAAAGCTATTTGAGTTTTCCTCCATATGCTTGTATATCTTTGAATCTTGTTTGTGTATGCATTTATATGGTTAATGTACATCTGATCCTACATTATTTATGGTTATAGATCTCTATGCTTTGATGGTATTTTGCTGCCTTGGCTCTACAGGTGTTCTTTGAAGTGGGACAAGTGAGGAAGGAGTGGTGAAAGCTCTATCAAAGGAGAGAGGAAACAAGCAAGGAGACTAGCGAAAGATTGAGGTTGGTTCTCTCTGCTTCTCTCTCATCTATCTCTCATAAAGGAAAACACAAGTAACTTTAATCTATTTGTTTCTAAGATAGCTACCTATATTAGTGGGACTAGCAGCTCTGAATAGACACTAGTTTTCCCGATAACAAAATGGCGACTCCACTGGGGAGTGAATAGTTTGTTTGTTTCATTACTGTTGTTTGCTTTATAAACCACAGATGGAGCCTGAAGTTAAGCCAGCTAGCCTTCGAACTGCTTTTGATATGCAACTGCAAAGTAGATCAACATTGCTTCAGTCAATCTCTGGGTTGGTTTATGGACTGAACATCTAGCTTGTAAACATCCTAAGTGCCCTGGTGGTAGCTCAGATAACCTCATTAGATCAACACCTATACTTTGTGTTTACTGACAATCATTAACTCAGCCTAAATCCCTGAACTTAGCTGTAAACTGTGAGTAAAAACCAAGCTCAGTCTCATCCCTAGACCATCGCACTGTCTCTTCTTGGCAGTCTGGATGAATCGCACGTCTCGTGTGCTATAGGTGAGATGCATCCCTGTTTCCCTAAGTTACAGGTGCGATGATCAGATGAGACTGTTTCTGCCTCTAGATTTTGGTTTTTTCTTCATTGTCTTCAGCTTTATTCAGTAGTTTTGCTATTTGTGATCAGTATATCTCTATTGAAACCATCTTCCTTTGAATTATTTAGCCTCCATCAATAAAGAATTGTGAATTTTTTTATGTATTTTTCGTCATTTACAGTTCTCTTGTGCAAATAGTAGCTAAATCGAACTGTCGTCTTTTGATTTGAAAGTGTCGCAAGTGTCGTTTTCAGTCAAGAAAAAGAGTATTACAAAGAATTCCTCTTTTAGACAGTCAATTACACTTTTGCCATTGTATTTGATTTGAATCATTAGTATTTCAAGTGTCGAAAGCAATTTTGAATTCGAAATCGCAAAGTGTCATCTTGGCTTTACTTTCGTTTTTTGAAAAGAAAATTGTTAGTATTGTCGCTTTGAAAGAAGATAGTTCAGATCTATACTTTTTTTTCTTTTTGTCATTTTCACATTAAGGAAACTAAAAAACAATACATGCATGTGCATTTGCATTAAGACTGCATGCTGAAGTTGATTTAGGAAAAGTGCATCTAGTGTGTGCTCTCTGCTCTATGTTGAAATAATTTCATTTCCCTTTCCTTAGTAGCTAGGATTTTCATTGCAAAAAGAAAATAAACGACTGTTTATCATCTTAGATTGCATATTTAGGAATTGTGTATCTACATCACGTGGTGAACCTTAAAGGCAAACTTCTTAAGAAAGATCAACTGTAAAATAAACCTCAATGAACATAAAAACGCTTTGGAACCTAACGCACAACATTTAGAAGTCTAGGCTAGAGACGTATTCCAACTTCCTAAAGCCTGGTAACTATCACTTTCATCGTAGGTTGGGTGATTCCTCCTCTTTGAGATGACAAGTGCTAGTATAGACTTGTGCTCCCACATATCGTCGAGTATATATTGGGAGACCACAATAGGCTACATCCTTTATCCTTAGGAAGCCATTTCTGTCACCCTGTCGATCGCAATGCACTGAACACAGCATTTGGGAAGATTGACTGTTGTACTGTAAAAATTATTCTGCAATTTTGCGATTGGTTTGGTAATCCCTTTGTCTAGATTTCTAGAGTAGTCACTTTCGTTCCTTTTCAGACTCCTTAAAAGAAAAGGTCCATCTAAGCACTTGTCACTTCAGGTTCATTAAAAATCGAAGGCGACTAGAGTCATCTTTGGATTTTTCTCAACTCTTAAAATTTGAAAAAGCAAGTTGTGTCAAAGCGTCATAAAATTTATTTTAATTGGAATAACGTCACTATTCCCTCATTGGTCTTTAGGTTGAGAAATGGAGTCTACCAATCAAGGATTTCCCCTTGGGGGAAATCCTAGTACCTTCTCCTCTTGGGGGGATGTTGGTGCTCCGCACATGGCCACATTGTCCCTTCTAGGACTCACAATTGGCCAGCCTGTATGGCTTTTCTCAACCTCTGTCATTCAAAACACCGCAATTCCTCAACAATCAAATTAGTAACCAAATGGTACTGAAGTTGCTCCCCCACCTTCTACTTCGTTTGTTTCTCCCTCTCCTTCTTGCTCTTCGCTTGGTGAAGCTAGTAACACTAAAAACCAAGTAACTAAGAAGAAGAAGGAAGGGAAGGAGAAGAAGAAGAAGAAGCCAACAGCGAAAGGGGGCAACCATGCATTGTGTGGCAAAAATCCACACGCTGCACAATCCAAACCTAAATATCCATGTGTCATTTGTAAGGGAGACCATTATCATTGAGATTGTCCCTGCATACCACGGATCTTGAGGGACTGGTCTCCCCACTTGCACAATCTAGTGTCTTCAACCGCTGACAATCATGTTGAAAGCACACCATCAACTAGTGAAAACGAAGTCAATGGACAAAAAGGAAGATCCAAATTTCCTTGTAGACTGTGAGAAGGCGATCATGCCCTCCATCGTTGTCCCTTCTTAGATGAAGCTAAAAGAGTCTTGAATAACTGTCCTGCATCACCGCAACAACTTCCTCCTAGATACAAGAAACTCTTGTCGAGTCCATTGCTAGTTAAAAATCTGACTGACACACCATTGTTGTCGGTCGAAGCACCTATCATTAAAGATAGACCCTCTGAGTCCACATCGGACGAAAGTCAACAGGTTGAGACAGTAGTCAACCCAATCTTGTCTTCAGAGGACCCACCTTCAGATGATACTGTCACTAAAGAGAATGAGAACAAAACTGTTCAAATTCTTTTCGTAAACACAGACTCCAATGAACATGGGGTAAATCTACCCATCCCTTTACCACAGGAAGGGAGTTCGTCAGAGATGTATCCGACCATTTATTCAGTCCCACCTCCAAGAAATCTAGTCATTTCCTTCGATTGGAATCTTCTAGGCAGATCTCACCTACCATCTAATGTACCATTCCGAATCATAGTACAAGCTTACAGAATGATCATGGTCGATACTATTATAGATGAAAGGGCTTCTGTGAGTATCCTTTCCTCAACTTCTTGGAAAGCACTTGGTTCGCCATCGCTTCTGCCTGAGATTTGAAATCTGACAGGCTTCAACAAAGGAACCAGTCGACCGTTAGGGATCCTTCCAAACTTTCCTATAACTTTGAGAAGGAAAACCATTATCTGAACGTGATGGTAGTCCAAGGACCTCTAGATTACAATCTACTCCTTAGGCATGACTACATTTATAGTATGGGAGCTATTGTTTCCTCACTCTTCCGAGTGATGTGTTTTCCACATGAAGGAAGAGTGGTCCACCTAGTTGACCAGCTTTCATTCCCTCGTTCAAACACAGCTATTAGTCAAATGCCATCCCTAACTGGTATTTTTGAACAAGGAATGTCTAATCAATCTCTAGTCCATCCACCTGATGATCGCAAGTGATTCGATGATCATGATTGAAAACCAGGAGGCATGCACCCTGGTCTACTTCAGCAGGAAAACCCCAGATATAAGATAGGTTTCCGCGTAGGAATATGACTAGTCTGATACCCCTGTCCATTTAGGAAAATGGATTTGGACTGGAAAAGATTCCCCCATCAAAGGTTATGTGATTGGAATTGACAACAGTCACCTTTGTCCATTTTGATGGACATCGCCAAGAAAGGTTTTGTCTGCAACGCGGATGGAACAATCTCGCTAATTCGAGAACTTCCATATGGTGACTTAGAAACTCTACTTTATACCTGGGGCATGCAAACCTTTTTGTACGCAAGTTAAAAGCAGCCAGCGTAACTCCAACCCCGTAGTTTTACTAACTTCAACTGCTTAAGTTAGGTGATTGGTTTGATCCACCATTCACCTTTGCCAGGACCAATGGAAACAACAAAGAAAAGGAGATTGTTTCTCGCCGAGAGACTATCCTACCTAACCTTAGTAGTTCTTTAACCCTTAGGACAGTAGTTGGTCGTTCCTAGCTTGCGTGCAAAAAGGCTCTGGAGCAAAGTTTCGAATGGTGCAAGCTCCCTAAAAAATGAACCTATCGATGAGGCATCCTTATTAGACGACTGGCACGAGCAGTTTTACGCAAAGTTCAAGCTCGTTAAAAAATAAACCTCGCCATGAGAAATTTTACACGAAGTTCAAGCTCGTAAAAAATAAACCTAGCAATGAGCAAATGTTTCCATAGAGTTCAAGCTCATTAAAAAATGAACCCCACCTCCAGTAAATAACCATTTTGATTGCATGACTATCAGCTTTTGAACCTTGGTCATGTTCTTACCATCACCTCCACTCCTTTTTAGCCAATCATATGCCTCCATTTGATTGTTTACCCTTTTGAGGAACGACTGTGACGAGTGATTCTATTAGCCACCTTCCTTACACTGCTGTGATTGGAATGTTCCAAGCCTTACCTGGAATTAGTTGCTATCCAAAACATCACTCGTTCCTAAAAAACGAGTCTCCTTTAAGCTCTTTTCATCTGACTCATAAAATATGAAAAGATTACCGAGTAATTGGCCTCTCCAGCTCGTTAAAGTGGCCAAAATTGCCATCCCTCCTCTAGATTTTAATCTTTTTGGACCTGAGGGATTATTACACAAAAAGGTCGAGAGCTTGTCTTGTTTGGCTCGTTAAAACTATCGAAAAGTAATCCCTTTCGTATTATTTTACACTTTTTTGGACTTAAGGGATTACAATAAGAAAAAGGACCATTGGAGTTCCCTTTACATCCCTTTTTAGACTCTCTAAAATTGAAAAGGATTGAGTTATCTTTGTCGTTAAACTCGTTAAAACAATAGCGACAAACTTTTCCATGCAGACAAGAGCGAGTTTCATTGTCGCTAAGCTCGTTAAAACATAGCGATGGGTTTGCCCGAAGGGAAAATTATAGAACAATCATATGTTATCTTCCTCAAGCTTTACAAAAATAAAGAGGTACTGGTCAGTAATGACTGGGGAAAAAGGGAAGAAAAATTGAATATTTTCATTGGTAGCAGGTCGCTCTTGAACATGACACTTTCACTCCATCACCATGATTGAGTCAGGTTGGGTTATTCTGTTCACCGGTCATATCACCATTGGTCCACCGTACCATCCACCTTGGGGTTAACGCTACCAATCCATCTCAATGTCACCGATATGTTCAAGAGAAGTCGCTCAGAAAATTCACCAACCTAGCTAACGTCTCATCCGCTGCAATACCTTCACTCTCCATTTTTCATGATTGCCACCCTGAAACTTGTATCATCAGATCGTTTTCACCTCCACAAAATCATTTGCTCCGTTCCGTGTCGTAAATGTGGGATTCATTAAGGCCCTCCTACGATGGGTCACTTCTTGTCGACATCAGCTCATTATCCAAGAAGTTGACTTAGGGACACCCCTTTCAGTACTTTGAAGCTTGCATGCCTCAATGGCAAGTTTCTCACTTCCGACAACAAGTTTACATCAATGGCCTTTGACTGAAAGATTTTACGTGGTGTTTGACATCAACTCATGTATGCACACCACGTGAATTGTACTACAGTACCTTGAGGGTCATCATCATTATCAGTGATTCCTCTCGCACCTGTTAACAACTTACATCATTGGTTGGTAATCAGGCGATGTCTTTCCATGTTCAACATTAGAACATCTTCTCACATGGATCGATTTGTACTTCGGGCGAAGATTGAACGAGTTTGAAGACCCCAGATCTAGTTTCATCCATCCGGGCTGTGATATATTCAGGAAAATAAAGACATCAAATGTACATCATTGCTGCACAGATAATCATCCAAACTAAAGGATGATGGCTCTACCAGAATCATCAATCTTCCACACAGACGATTGTTTGTCTTATGTACATGAATATGAATTTATAAAGCTAAGCATGGGAATGCCCGCCTCAGCTAGATCATGAGAATATTGTGAAGATAATGTATTGTGTTGTATCTTATTACAGGTCACCTTCCAGTTCGAAAAACCCGGATCCTCATTATAAAGCATTTCACCCGACATCAAAGGATTTATGACCTCATGCTTTAGGGGGCAACTGTAACCCCAATCACATATGTCCATAAACTAAGGGCTTCTAAACCCCTAAAAGTGTTGTTTCATACCCTAAAGAAACAAGGTCAGCTGATTACGTCATCTCCCAGAAGTTCTCCATGAAAAGCTACTCAAAACTGGTCAAAATAGGACCATGCAGACTACTCCATGCATAGGGTGCAATGCATCTCACCTATTACGCACAGGGGGTGCGATGCATACTGGAAATCCCTTCTGTAGGGTGCGATGAGTGGGAGCAAATAAATGGCAGTAGCAGTTTGCTAGGTGGAAACCTAGAGAATCTTCTAGAAAATGTTCATATGACACTTGCCTCTCTGAATTCGCCCAGGTATGAGTAAGAGATTGGAAATCTCCAAGTGGAACCAAGAACTATCAGTGAAATGACACTAATCAAAATCCTAGAAGCTGACTCACTCTCCTGTAAACATCTATATATGGATCCCTCATCTAAGAGATCCAGAGGCTGGAATTTTGTAATTTGCAAGGAAGTGTTGTTGGTTTCTCTTTGAAGACATCATTGGGTGATCTTGCTTTGTATGAGGTGAAGAGGGCTTTCATGCTGGGAGGATGAAGCTGGATCAGACAGCCTGGTTGTAATCCTCTCTTCTACTACTTCTATCAATAAATCTATTTGAGTTTTCCTCCATATGCTTGTATATCTCTGAATCTTGTTTGTGTATGCATTTATATGGTTAATGTACATCTAATCCTACATTATTTATGGTTATAGATCTCTATGCTTTGATGGTATTTTGTTGCCTTGGCTCTATAGGTGTTCTTTGAAGCGGGACAAGTGAGGAAGGAGTGGCAAAAGCTTTATCAAAGGAGAGAGGAAACAAGCAAGGAGACTAGCAAAAGACTGAGGTTGATGCTCTCTGCTTCTCTCTCATCTATCTCTCATAAAGGAAAACACAAGTAACTTTAATCTGTTTGTTTCTAAGATAGCTAACCGTCTTAGTGGGACTAGCAGCTTTGAATAGACACTAGTTTTCCTGATAACAGAAAGGTGGTTGATTTTGCCACATTCCATTATATTGCTGAGCATTATACTGTGGAGACTGAAAAGAAGAGGATAGATCAATGGGCATACCTGTTTGTTGTGGCTGCCACTGGTGGTGCTGATTGAGTAGGTAAACCGGTTCTGTTTCTTCCTCTACTTCCTTGTAGACTAATTTCAATCTCGAGAGTGAGGGGCAACTTTCTGTGGAGTGATATTTCATGTAGATGGCACAGACTTGGACTATATGTAGTGGGCACTCTTTATGGTTGTGTTTCATTCTGCATCTAGGGCAGAATATCGCCAAATTTTGTTCTGCTTCTGCTTGCTTTTGTTTAGCTTGCATGATGTCGAAATGCGTTATTAGAGTCCCTAGAATATCAGTTTTGAAATCTTCTAGTAGATTGTCGATTTCTGCGTGGGTTATACCTCCACCAAGGACCTTGCTATCCCTTGTGATCATGTCACATTCTGCTGGCTTTAGTCTTGTGCTGCCTCTCAAACTCCTGATACACAAATTAATGATGTCAGCAAAATTTTCTTGATATATGTCACCATTGCCCATAATGTTTAATGTTTCAACCCATTGTTCTTTCATTCCTTTAATTAATGTAGTTGTTAACACATTGCCAGGCAAGGGTAAAGATGCATAAGGAGATCTCTAGCAATTGTATTGAAAGCGTTCTACATATTCCTCCAGTGTTTCATTAGGTCTCGCCGTCATTTGAAATATTCCATCCTTTAATTCTCTGGACCTACAATAATCCTGATATTTCTTTAGAAAAGCACCTTTCATCTGATCCTAGTCATTTATAACACCTCCACCTAACCCTATAAACCATCATAAAGCTACTCCTTTTAATGTGGAGGGAAATAGTTTTAGTTTTTAGGGATTGCTGCTATAGTCATACTCCCAGCATAGTACATCGAATTCAAATAGAAATGCATCTAGATCTTCTGATGTTAGGCCATGGAATGTAGGAATATGCCGGAGAGGAATGGCCTTGATAGGTGCATAAACTGCAATGTCCACAATGGGATATTGTAGTGTAGAGGTTTGATGTGTTTGCTGGTTCTGGGCCATTTGATCAAATATGTGCTAGTATCCTTCTGGGATTTCTAGGGAGTTGTTCCTAGGCTGACTAGAAGGAGTACGAATGACCTTGACAACACTTCCTTGGTCTGGGTTAAAAAGTGGTCCTTGCTGAACTATTATTTGTGGGGATCTTGGCTCTTTAGGTTCTTCTACTTTATTTTGGATGATCTTGATGACACTCCCCTTATCTGGGCTGCTGAGTGTTTGAACTATTTCGAGAGGGGATTTTGGCTCTTTATTTCCCCTGTTTCTCCTCCTCTGTAGAGATTACTAAAGTTCCCTTCTTGAAAAGAAATTGGGCGATAATTCTCAATTTCTTGAAAATCTTGCTCAGTCTCTTTTGTTTTGTTGTGCACCTCAGCAAAGGCTACAGATGGTGAACCTATGGCTCGAAGGGAGCCAGTAGGTTGTCTAGAAGCAACTTTTCTAGGGCCCACTGAAGGCTGAGATTCGTCTTGCTTAATGATACTGTCTATGAAGGTTGATCGACAAAGGGTCACCGGTCCCTTAGCTTTGTCAGGTTTGGGTAATGGTTTTGGATTATTTTCAAGTTTTTTCTTCTTAGTCATACACACAACTAAAATGTTTATTTCTACCCAAGAAAATTAACAAATCTACTAGAAAGTGGGCAGGGGAGCAGGGTTGTTATATGCTCCATACACAGGTTCTTACCTTCCGTTTTTAATACCCAATTCTCTCCTAGCAGGCACTCACCAGATGCACACTACTCTTTGAAAAAAACAAATGTCTACACTCTCCCCCGCAACGGCGCCAAAATGTTGAGGTATAAAAGGTGTCTTTTTAACTCCTATTTATCCTACATTAATTATCAATCTAGGTATGATTTTCTATTTCAAGAGTGTACTCAGTCTAAGGTGGAAATTTAATCCAAGAGTAATGTTTTCCAATTTGCGATACAGTGCTTCAAATACAAGAGTAAATGGATGCTTGAAATAAAGCCTACTTGCAATTTAAAAGAAACTCAATGCTCTAAAGCTAAATCATTCACTTAAGAAATTAACAGAAATTATTAGTCAAGGATGCAGTAGCAATAACTCTTTCCTTTGTCAACTGATGTAAATGAAATCAAACATAAACAAGATCCTCAATCTGAGAACTCTGATAATAATAGCCAATGTCCTTTACAGTTGTTGATCTTACAGTCCACTTTAAAATGACTAATTGGAAATAGCAAGAAATTAAATCAACAATGCTGCTAATAGAAATGGAATAAATACGCTAACTGTAATAATGCTAAAATGCAAAACCAAATACTTGCAGAAAGGAAATGAACAACAATGCTATTTAGTAGAAATGAAAAACAATATGTAATGATTAGCAAAGTCAGTTTACTGGAATGAACAGTGAAGCTTTATAATTGAAATGAACAACATAACAATATAGTTTGCAGAGAGTAATAATATTATTATGATGAAAAGGAATGGAAATGCGATTCAGTTACAACATATACAATAAAACAATTCATAAACTCTTGAAGTAAGGAATAGTAAAGCAATGCGATTCAAATAAACGAAAATCAAACCAAACCATCACACGACTGCGATTGTAAAGTAATGGTATAGAATAGCAAGTGGATCCACCAGGGTCGGGCCCTTAGCTGCTAGTGAAGCACCGCCGGACTACTTCAGTATAAAAGAATGGAACAACAACCGACTTATGTATTAATCATATGCGAAAATATTTACAGCCAATTGTACTTTGTTTTAATCAATGAGAGTCGATGATCAAAATACAATAGTAAGTTCTGAATAATGATGATGAATGATCGATCCTAAATCTTTACAAGAGTTGTCCCTTTTATAATGGCCAGTTGGATAAAACAAGAAATAGCAGATAGATTTTGAAACAATGATCCCTCAGGATCAAGATATCCTGAGGGATCTGCTCAATCTTCTAACTCCAGTCAACTCTTTGTCTTTTTGCGCTAATGCTTTGGTCTTTTCTATTCTTATCCTTAACTGCGCACTCCATCTTGATATGCTTGTCAAGATATGGATTCCCGGTGAAGGAACAATAGTTACTCTGTTTTGTCTTTTCCTCCAGAATGGTAGTTTTCCATTTCTTGTATTTCCTGCATGGAAAAAGACAATAATTAACTAATTTGCAATAATCAATAACTCCTTAGTTTTCACTGTAATTCTTTGATATATTACCATAGCACAACACTTGGTCTTCCTTGGTAGCACAAACCATAATCACTAGTGCCATGCAAATACTTGAAAATCCACTTCACTATTGTCCAGAGCTCCTTCCCTAGTTTTGACATAAACCTACTCAATGCTCCCACTACATATGCAATGTCTAGTCTAGTACAGACCACTGCATACATCAGGCTACTGACTGCACTTGCATATGGAACACGGGACATGTCCTCTTCCTCTTCTTATGTTTTGGGACACTATTTAGTAGATAAATTCACACCTACATGAATAGGAACCTTCACTGGTTTACTATCCTGTATATTAAACCTCTGTAGTATTGTCTCAGCATACTTCCTCTAGTTTAACCAGAGCTTCCTCTTTGCTCGATCTCTTTTAATTTCTATGTCCAAAATATAGTTTGCAGTACCAAGATATTTCATGTCTAATTTGGAGGACAATTGGGTCTTCAAATCCTGGATAATTTCTTTGTCATTTCCAACCAACAACATATCATCCACATACTAGACTAGATAAATAAGATGATCACCAATTAATTTAAAATACACACAATGATATGCTTTTCTTCTGGTGAAGCCAAGTCCCATATAAATGTATCATATTTCTTATACCACATCCTTGGTGACTGTTTTAACCCATACTGAGACTTCTTTAACTTGCATACCAGTTCTTTCTTACCCTTCACCACGAAGCCTTCAGGTTGCTTCATGTAGATCTTCTCTTCCATATCCCCATGAGAAATGTTATCTTCACATCCATTTGTTCTACCTCAAAATCAAAAGCAGAAACAATAGATAAAATTAATCTAATAGAAGCTACCTTGGCATCAAGAGAAAACATATCACCAAAATCAATTCTCGTCACCTAGGAATAACCTTTTGCTACCAACTAAGCTTTGCAATTCTCCATCTTTCCTTCTGCATTTGTCTTCTTCTTGAACACCCATTTGCTGCTAATGGGTTTCCTTCTAGCCGGCAACTCCACCAGATCCCAAGCTTCATTTTTGTGCAAAGATGCCATTTCATCAACCATGGTCTCTTTCTAGAGTTTACCATCCTCTGAATCTACTGCTTCCTTCACAGTTTTGGGATCATAATTAGTAATATATAGAGAAAAAATTGAACAAAAAGTATATGGACTATACCTTTCTGGCTACCTTCTTTCTTGAACTGATCTTCTCACAACTGGAGTTTGTGGTTCTTCATCTTCTGATTCCTATTCTACTGTAAAGTCTAATTCTTCCTCCTTAAGCTCAAACTCTATCTTCTCAGGTTCCTTTGGTTGGACTTCATGTTTAACAACATCTTTCACTTCTCTGAACACCACATCTCGGTTGTACACAACCTTCCTTGTTACTGGGTTCCAAAGCTTATAACCCTTTAAACCATCCTTATACCCAATAAAGATGCACTTTTCAGATTTACTATCCAACTTTGTTCTTTTATCCTTTGTAACATGTACATATACATCACATCCAAATACCCTCAGATGTGAAAGAGAGGGTTTCTTACCAGTCCATACCTCATTTGGAGTCTTATCCTCCAATGCTAATGAAGGTGATCTGTTGACCAGATAACATGTTGTCTCCACCGCCTCTGCCCAGAATTCTTGTCCTAACCCGGCACCACTGAGCATGCTTCTTTCCCTTTCCATCAACGTCTTTTTCATTCTTTCCGTAACTCAATTTTTCTCAGGTGTGTATGGAGTAGTATTCTATAATGCTATACCATACTTCTTAAAAATTCTTCAAATTCCTTGCTACAAAACTCTCCACAGTTATCTATCCTCAATACCTTTATCTTATTCTCTGTTTGGTTTTCCACTAGAGCCTTAAATTCTTTAGACCTATCAAAGACCTTAGATTTCTTCTTAAGGAAATATATCCATGTATTCCTTGAGAAGTCATATATAAATTATACATAGTAAACAGACCTACTTAGTGATGGAACCTTCATAGGTTCAAACACATCACTGTGCACAAGCTCTAATATCTATTTCGCCCTCTTACCACTAGAGGGGAAACTCACCCGATTCTACTTCCCATATACACAATTTTCACAAAAATCAAAATACAGAGAGATATTAGTCATACCTTCTACCATACCTTTACCATGAAGTATTCGAAGGCCCTTCTTTCCAATATGTCCAAGCCTTTGATGCCACAACATGGTCATATCTCCAAAGACCACTAAATTTTCTGCTCCACTTTTAGGAACCATAGAACTGTTGCACCCATCAACAATAGTGCTACCTTGTAGCTTGTACATAGTTCAATCTAAACTTGCCGCATCAATACCAGTGCTCCTCGAACCATCTTGCAGGTATCTTTCTCGAACACTTTTTTTGCACTTGCATCATCCAACTTACTTACAAAAATAAGATTTCTGGCCAATGCAGGAATATGCAAAACACCCAGAAGTGTTCTAAATCTTCCACCTTGCAACTTCAACTTTACTTTTCCGCGATCAATGATTCTAGCCTTCCTATCATCCCCTAAGAAGACATCACCACCATCGTATTTCTCATACTCTTAGAACCACTCTCTACGGGGAGTGAAGTGAAGGGATGCGCCTAAGTCAATCAACCATGCCTCATGATCTACATGTGTACTTGAAGAAGCCAAGTACACATCCCCACCTTCATCTGAGGTGGTTTTCACCTCTGTAGAAGGATCATCATCGGATCCCTTTCCTTTGTCAGGAGATTTAGATTTATAGTCCCTTTTTTAGTGCCCTTCCTTTCCACATTTCCAGTACACCACCTTTACAGGTTTTCTTGGAGATTTAGATCTCCCACTTGATGACTTACTTTTGTTTCTATTATGGGACTGTCCTCATATAGAAAAGGCATCACCATTCTAGCTCTCCACATTTTTCCATCTCATCTCCTTTGTCAGCAAGGATGAGACTATTTCATCAAACTACAAGGCAGTTGCATTGCTACCTATTGCAATAACCAGACTATCCCACGAATCTAGTAGAGAACACAACAAACTAATGCACTTATCTTCATCTGAAATTTTAATATCAACAGACAATAACTAACTTACCACAGTATTAAAAGCATTCAAATGTTCTGGCACTGAGTCTCCATTCTTCAACCTCAGGTTATACAAATTTTTCTGTAGGAACAGTTTATTCACCAGAGACTTAGATTGGTACAAAGTCCCTAACTTGTCCCACAAAGTCTTTGCCATAGCTTCCCCTGATACATTCAGCAATACTGAATCTGAGACACACAATCATATTGTGCTCTTTTCCTTCTGATCCAACTTCTTCCATTCCTCATGGGACACTCCTGTTGGTTTAGTACCTAGTGTTATGGCCTAAATCTACCTCAGGCTGAGAAAGGCAGGTCTAAGGTAACACTAACCTAGTAGCTAGCCCTACCAGGTCGGGAGAGGGCTCTCTCCTTGTCAATATTAGGAAAATAAGGCTAATAAAGCTTGAGATGACTGATGTAAAGACTAATTTTAGGCTAGGTATATGCTCAGAAGAGTTTGATTGAGTTTTATGTTGGTTTGCTAGATCAAATGTGAAAGGCAGATTTGGGTCCGGCGAATGAACTCAGTCTTGCGGAGGTTTCTATGGGGCGAGGTAGGAAAATGCTTTAGTACTTTGAAATAAGTGAAATGGAGAGTTGTAAGACTGGTGAAGAGTTGGAGAGGGAATGAAAGTATCAGGGATCCTCTTCAAACAGTTGAAAACATGTAAAACCAAATAAACCCTAAGGTAGAAAACTACAACATCAATGATTTCTACCTTTATACTTGATTCATTTAGTTAAGCTGAAAGAGAGAGATGATGGTACAAATAAATACATGAAAACTTGAATAACAGAAGGAAAAACAATACTAAATCACCTTGCCACAAGAATTCCACAAAATGCTGCAAACCCTGGTCTATTTCCTTGCCAAACTGCAGAGATGAATGCACAATAATGCTCAAAGCATTCACAAGAGTCCAACCTTTACAAATGACTGAAAAAGTACTAGATATAGGAAAAAAAACAAGCATGCTAGCCTTTAGGGGTCGAATTCATGAGTTTAGGAGCTATTTCAAAAAGATCTAAACTAAGAACTAAAAAATAGGCAGTGGAACAACTTGCCTCTAAAACCCAGGAAACTGATTCATTCAGTTCAAAACCACCTATACATGATGTATCGACCTCCTTGAGTCAAATTTCATCATTTTAAAATCAAAGTACATCAATTTACATCATGATTTTGAACATGTGAGAGAAAAAGTCAAACTAAGAAAAAACTAGGCGAAAAACAGAGTTTTTGAGCAAAATTGGCACTTTTTCATTATGTGTGTAGCGCCACTTTTTCTGTGCATAGTGCTTTTTCCCAGCTGATTTTGGAGGACTTCCCCTTCACAAAATTTTCTCCAAGTGGGCTTGTTGGAAAGGTCTATCAATATAATTTCTATATCAAGTGGAATTTTTGAATTTGGTGTCAATTTTCCCCTCCAAAAATTAGCTCTCCGAACACTGTTTCCTGTGTGGCCAAAAAGTGGCAGAGAGGACATTTTTGAGGTGTTTTTGACCCTTTTGGAGGCCCAAAACTTGTCAAAATTTTCTAGTAATTTCTAGGTACGCATAATTTTTCATGAGGAATCCAAAAATGTAAAGTATTCCTCTAGAAGAGGTCCCTATCAAAAGCGACCGTCGGGTGGCGCTACGCATCTATCGAAAAAACTTGTTTTTTCCTTGAAAAATTCAAAATTGCCAAAAAGTTTGCCAAATTTCTTGAAAGTTGGCATGAGTGATCTGCATCAAGTACTATGTTGGCCAATGAATATTTAGCCAAGATCTTGAGCTTATCTTGCTCTTTCTTGCTCCTCAAAGTTTTCCTCAACTTGGCTTTTAAGCTCCTTATCCTTGCTTTGCAAATCTTGTTTCATGCCAAATAGTGATAAGCCATGTGCCGCAACATCTTTTTCTCCTTGTTGGCTTTCTCAAGAAGATTCTCCAAGTGCATATTTGCCCTCTCTAGCCAAGATTCCTGGTCAGCATCAATCTCTTGCTTAAGCGGTGTCAATTTTACTTTCTTCCTCTTTGTTGTTTGCCTGTTTTCGCTTATGTTTTGCAGCTCCATGATTGTCTGCTTATCCTCCAATTGCTTGTTCCATTTCTCAAGGTAATTTATGATCCACTTAGCTCTTTCAAGGTTAAGAGATAATTCATGAATGTCAGCTTCTTGTTCTTCGATGATCTCCTTGAGTTTTGAGCTTTAGGAGCCCAAATCAGTATCCTCATCTTGAATCAAAATGAAATCTCTTTCCTGACCTTCAGAAGGCCCTTCATCATGCAATGGTTGTTTCCCTTTGTCTTGTACCTGCTTTGCTGAAGAAGAAGGAAAAGCCCCTTTTACCCCAGGTGAAGATAGCATTTACCAATGGTCTGATGAAGAAAACGAGACCCCTTCCACCCCAGGTGGAGATAGTACTCATTTGGCAGCTACAAATAATATCCTTGTGCCCTATTCATAAGTGATAAATACTGGCACACTGGTAGTTTGAGTCTCATGAACCTCTTGCTGATTTGAAAGCTCTCTTGTCGCTTGAAATACTGATGAGGCCACTTGAGGGCTTTTGAAAACCTCATGTGAAATGAAAGCATCCCATGAAACATTCAACAAGTTCAGCTGATGCAAAACAACAATCTTGATCAATGCAAAGTGATAAATACTGTTGTACTGTTGATGAGGAGGTTTTCTTTGCACCAATGTGGTCATTTTCTCAATATTTTTGCATATGAAATAGGGGAGGTTCACCATCCTCACTCTAGTGAAATGCGTCAATAATCTAACATGATAAGTGTACAAGTGAGAAAATATCCCTTCACAGCTGAAGTATTTGATAATGAACTTCATGAGTGGAGCATAAGTGTCTTGTAGGTATTTGAAAGGAAAGACCCTACTAATTTGCTTTTGATAACTAGCCTTGATATAAGGCTCATAATGCTCTTTGTCCACAAGCTGTCCTTTGTTCCACTGTTCACCCACATTAGGAATACCTGTTGCTTCAGCTATAGTTTCAGGTGTCAAAGTGAAGGTAACACCTACTAAATTAACCTGGCCATTGTGAAGATGAAGAACAAATAGTCTAGCAAGCTCATGGTGGTATTTCACCCTTTCCACCATCTCACAAAACTGGTAGCAAGACTGATGTTTGAAACATGTTACTGCAAGAGGACAAGCCAATAATTCTGTGAGTGTCGTGGGCTCCTCCCAGATGTGTTTTCCTCCCTTATGTGGTTTTCTTGGTGCATGAATCTCCTAGGAAGAATCACCCATAGTTTCCTCATCCCTTTCATAAGCTGAGTCTATTTCCACATTTGCCACTGTATGGTGTACAATGATGAGTATGAAGAGATTTTATTTCAAGAATAGGTGACTGCTGTCTGATGAGTGGGACTGATGAATGAAGGATTTTATGCTAACTGTAGGGTTATTAGGGAGTGATAGGGTTTGGAAATATAGATTAGGGTTTGGGGAATAGTGGGAATTTGTTAGGGTTTTAGGGTTTTGTGGATAGGTGGGTAGGATGATTGTAAGTGAGAGAGGGAAAGGGAAATGAAATTTAGGAAATGTAGTGAAGAGGGATGGGATATGGGAGAATTATGTAGGAGAGAAAAAATAGCAAGAATGTCAAAATTGCAAAACCCTAGACAGTCTTTGTAATGCACTGTGCAGCAAATTAGGGTTTGATCTTTCACCTATCAAAACACCATCAAGGGGGATTAAATGTTTTTGCAATGGCAATTAGGATGCTTTACTTACTTGGAGGAATGAAGTTTGCAAAAATTTGGAGCTTGGCAAGGTCATTTGAGTGAAATTTGGGCTTAGCAGATTGGTGCACCATGCCAACACCCAAGTGCGCCGGGCCTAATAGGTGCATCGCGCCTGTTCAAATTTCTTTGTATTTTGTGCACTTTGTGTGCTGCGCTGGGCAGGTGCAGGGAAACTTCTAAGTTTTGTTGTGATTTTCCTTCTTTCGCCTCAAAAACGTGACTTTCACTTGTTCTCTCTCTCTTTGAGAAAAAATGAAGTCTTTAACACAAGAAACATTTTATATACCTTTTGACTTTAATTTTTTCATTTAGAAAACCCACTTTCTAAAGTTTTCTTTTTCACTTTGGTCTTTAAAAACTCTGTTTTACAGTTTGGCTCTCTTTTTGACATTTGATGGACTAATGCTTTGATTTTCTTGTCTCTTTTGTAGGAGCTAGAGTGCAAAAGTTCGGCAAGGTGACCAAGGTTGCATTTCTGAACTTATTACATATAGGAAAAGTAAAATTACATGAAATTTTTCTATATAGAACATAAAACTCTGTTTTTCCTCAAAACAGGGCTTTGAGGAAAAATCAATCACTGAGTATATCATTATTGAAATTTTGATGCTGAGACCTTATTAGACCTCCTCATGTGCCTGTTGACCATTATTGAGCTTTTACAAGATTATGATGACAAATCCTAGATCTAATGAGACCTAAACCCCTAAAAATGGCTTTTGCAAATGTAATGACAAAAGATGACTGTAAATGACTTGAACTTGTAAAACTAGGCCAGTAGGTAAATACCATGAGGGAAAATTGATAATATGCCACTACCATCAGATGATCCATGATCCTAATGGAATGCAGCTAATCAGATGAGACACCTAAAAATGCATGGAAAAAGAGAATTTTGATCGCTGATGGAGGATGAAGATACCGACACTAACATTGGCTCCAATGGGGATGGTAGCTCCTGGGAGGTGCCAAGAACTACAGATCTCTGGAAAGTAGATAGTGCCTCTTCCATTGGGCTAAATGGAGTCAATAATTTCAGCAAACCAAAACCAATATCTTGACTCAAAACTGACTCAATTACAAGACTAAAAACTGACTGAAAACTGACTGAGAACTGACTCAAATAATCCACACCAAGGAATCAAAAACTAAAATCAGAGCTTCAGTTTTATAGCCTTCACTTCGGGCCCCAAATTGAATGAATGATGATAGTACACACTTTGCAATGAAGGAAATAAAATGGTGTGTACAGTGATATATGTGACATCAGAAAATATCTCGAAGATAATACCGTTTCAGCAACCGACCATTGACCGGACCACCTGGACAATCTTCTCCATTCATTTCTTTCAGTAGGAAAGCATTTCACCTTGACATGCAACAATCCTGAATGGTCCTTTCCACAAATTCTCGAACTTGATATGCTTGCCTTTGTCTTCGTTCCTAGCATCCCATTTCAGCACTATGTCTTCAATCTGAAATTTGTCTGCCTTTGCCTTCCGATCATAGATTTTCTTGATTCTCTGTTGTAGCCTGAAGGTATTATGAAAAACTTCCTCTCTCGTCTACTGTAAATGGATCATTTGGTTTATTCTTCATTGTAAATGATCTTCCTCGCTGCCAGCTTCCTATAGAAGTTTAACAACCGGGACTGCCAGAGATTTTGGGAACAATGTGTCAACACCATATACAATCTCAAAAGGAGACATGCCTATTGATTTCTTCTGACTTGCTCTATCTGCCCATAGTGCATTAACCAATTTCTTATGCCAGCTCTTTTTGTTTATTTCCAGCAGCGTTTTGATGATGTTGACCAATGATTTATTTAAAGATTCTGCCAATCTGTTACCTTGTGGATAGTATGCAGTAGAGTGCCCCAAGGTAATTTGGTATTTGTTACAAAAATCAATCATCCTTTTAGATTTGAAAGCCACTGCATTATTTGTAATCAACTTGTTAGGACAGCCAAAAAGTCACAAAATATTGTTTTCAAGAAACTGAATTATTACCAAATCAGTGGCCTGCTAAGTGGGAATCGCCTCAATCCATTTTGTGAAATAATCTGTCACTGTGAGGATCCACTTGTGCTGGGCTGAAGATGTAGGATGAATATCACCAATGAAATCTAAACCCCACTACTGAAATGGAGCACTTACTTCAACCAGCTTGAGAGGTAAAGGTTGCAACTTTCTCCTTCCTCTAAAAATCTGGCATTCGTGACAGCTTGTAACCGTTTTATACACATCAGCAAAGAGGGTAGGCCAATAATATCCTACTCTCAAAATCTTATTGGCTGTTGTCTTCCAAAATAGGTGACCTCAACAATCTCCCTTGTGAAAATCATCCATGACTTGCTTTGCTTCCTCCTCAACCAAACAATTCAGTAAGACACCACCGGGATCTTTCCAATAAAGTGCATTATTCATGATACAAAATTTGGCAGCCTTTAATTTTAGAGTCCTACTTTTATTTCTAGCCATCCCCAGTGGTGGTGAAAGATGCTGGAGCACATATCCAATATCTGAATACCAAGGAGAAGGAAGAAAGATTTCAGATACCTGAACAAGCGAAATTTCTTCATCTTCTTCGGACATAGCAGCAATCAGATTTATGTCCAAGGAATGCAAATTAGACTCTGCCATCAGTTTTGCCAATCCCTGGCCCTTGATGAGCTTTGTTGGTTTTATCTCCACATCATATTCTAACAAAGCTATAATCCATTTTCCTTGTCTCCCTTCCGAATATGTTTGTACTAAGACATCTTTAATGGTTGCATTAGGGACATAAGAAAGAATATGAGAATGTAGAATATATACCCAAAAATATTTCAAAGCTTTTACCAAGGCAAGAGCTTGCTTTTCAATAATGTTATACTTTAAGGCTGCATCTCTTATTGTCCTGCTGAAAAAGGCAATTGGCTTCTCAAGCTGGTCTCTTTTCTGCATTAAGACCGCTGCCATAGTATGATCCAAAGCAAATGAAAACAAAATGAAATCTTGGGAATAATCCAGGCTGATTAAAATCGGAGCTGAAGAAAGAGCCAACTTTACCAAATTGAAAGACTTGATAGCTTCTTCGGTCCACTTTACTACACTATCTTTCTTTAACATGTTTGTGATTTCCCTCAAATGTTCAGCTAGATTTGGCACAAAACGACGTAAGAAGTTCATCTTACCATTGAATGCTTGGATCTCCTTTTTACTTCGTGGAAAATCAATCTTCTGAATGGCTTCCACTTGAGAAGGATCAATGCATATGCCCTCCTTGGATATGATGTGACTGAGAAGCTTCCCTTCATCCATGGCAAATGAGCTCTTTTTTAGATTAAGATATATCCCATGCTTTCTACACTGCTGAAAAACAATCTTCAAATGGTAAAGGTGCTCCTCATCTGAATTGGAAAAAATTGTCAAATCATCAAGATAAACTACTAAAAATACATATTTCTCATTTGCAAAGGCGATATCCATAGCCCGCTGAAAAGTTTCACTAGCATTCTTTAATCCGAATGGCATCTTGGCCTAATGGAAAGTCCCCCATGGAGTGGTGAATGTTGTTTTGTCTCTGTCATCCTCATGGACCAGAGTTTGATTATAGCCAGAATACCCATCAAGTAGCGACATACGAGATGCTCCAACTACTCTTTGAAGTATGTGGTCCATTTTTGGCAATGGATAGTTATCTTTCAAAGACACCTTATTCATATTTCTGAAATCAATACATAATCTAATCTCACCTGTTTTCTTCCACACAGGCACCAAATTGGAAATCCAATTTGAAAATCTTATTGGAACGATTATACCAGCCTTGTACAATCAATTCACCTCTTTTTCTATTGATGGTAGCAACTTTGGATTTATCCTTCTTAGCTTTTGTCGAAATGGCTTCTGGTTTGGCTTGATTGGAATGATGTGCTGAATTATACTCTTATCATACTCCTTCAAATCTGAATAGTCCCATGCAAATAAATCAGTAAATGAAGACAATAAACTAATGTATTTTGCCTTTACTTGAGGAGGCAATGCCTTTGACAGCTTCACGATCTTTGGATTTTCTGCTGTTCCAATATTCACATCCTCAACTCCCTTTTCAGTCGGTACCAAGCTTGGTTTTCGGGCTACATCATCTTGATCAAATAACTCCTCTAAAGGTATTAGACCTTTAGGAATGACATTGTCCTTCAGCTGAAAAACTTCCATTTGATTTACCTCTATGTCTACTTCACCATCATCTTGCTCTCCATCGATAGAAGTGTCTTTGTACTTGCCTTCATTTTGCAGAAATTCTTCAATCTCTTTGTCATCTTGAAACACCTGCCAATATCTTTGATTATCAGGGACAGTTGGGCGATGTTTCACATGAATTTCAAACTTATTGTTTGAATTCATCGGGATTTTCAAGTTACTTGCAGCTATTGCAAGGGAATCTGCAATAACATTTTGTACATGAGGGACACATGTCAAAGTATAATCTGGAAACAACCTCAAAATATATAATACCACATTACAGTAAGCTTGCATTCGAGAATGTTTGGCTTGATATTCACCCTTGACTTGCTTGATTACTAATTCGGAGTCACCATAAACTAAAATTCTTTTTGCATTCAACTTCTTGAGGATTTTCAAACCAACAATTAAAGCCTCATATTCAGCTTCATTATTGGAACAATCAAAAGCCAATTTATACGAACAAACTCTTACATTACTCGGGACTTTGTTTGGTAGAAATGCAGGGCTGTGTATCCAAATACCAATTCCAGCACCATCCTTACCTACTGCTCCATCAAAACCCATACTCCACAAACTGGCTTCATCCTCCAAGTGCTAAAATTCTGCTTGCTCTTCTACCTTTGCGTGCTGTCCATCAATTTTTTGTTGCTGGAAAAAAGCTGATTGTTCAGTGGTACTATCAAGCCTTTGTCTTTCTTGATCAAGTACAACTCTGAAATTTTTTGTAATCTCTGGAATATATTCTACTTCAACTAATTAACTATTTACATCATTAAAACTATTAGAATAGAGAACAAAAGATTATAAATCAGTATGTACATAATTGATTGGACGATTTAACGGTTTCTCCTTGCTTGTGATCATGTACTTCATCTTTTTCTCCAGATATAATTTCCTCAACTGACCAAACATGGGAATAGTAGCATAGGAAAAATCTAGCTACAATGTCCCTTTGAGTTTCGCTCCCCACGATCTGGATAGAAGCATGCCAAATCTAGGAGGAATATTGGCCAGAACCACATCCATAAGAACATTCTTCACTGGAATCTGATCTAAAGTGACAACCAAATCTTTAATGAGACCAATACATCTAACCCTACGAGAATCAAAGGAATAAAGATCATGCTACTTGCGAGTGATATCTAAACCCAATTTTTCCATAATTGCCTTTGGCATCAGATTATGAGATGCTCCTGAATCAAACATGGTGTTGTGCAAGACATAATCATGCAATCTAAGGCTGATGTAAAAAGGAGTTACATCACTATCCTCAGATTGACCTTCTAATGCTAGACCAAAGATAAGCTCAAGCTGGTCATCCTCCACATTAACCATATCAGATAACGGATCTAAATTCAAAATCTTTGACACATGACCTTTATAGCTGCTATTCTTCATTAATTCAGTCAAAGGTATTGACACTTTTAACTTAGCAATCTCATTCTCTAAGCTAAAGGCTGTACTTTTCTCTACCTCTTTGAGTGGAGCATCTTTATTTTCAGTCTTCTCCTTTGATACATTTGGCTGATTTGGCTTTTCATTTGCTTATTATGTTTTGTTGATGGTAGGATCTACTGCCTCCTTTCTCTTTTTTTGCACATTTGAAGAATCATTCTTTGGTGGTGTCAGTTCCTTCCTCTTTTGAATTGTATTGATGGGTACCTCTCTACTCCTGAGTGAATATTGTCATTGCTAGGCTATCAAGGCATTCATGTATCCCCTCTGATATTCACTAGATTCTTCTTCTAGAACTATTTCATTTGCTAAGATAAAATCTTCATCCTTTTGTACAGCTGGGCTTTCTGAATACTCTTCATCCTCCGTGATATAAATTGGCAAACCATCAGGTGTAAAGAAATGATTCTCCTCTCCTATTATATTCTCATAATCATCTGATTCTAGACCATATACAAAATTCTGTTGTAATGGTGTTTTAAGTTGTTGCTGTGCTGCTTGGTCTTGTGCTCTTTGTTCTCATTGTTTAATTCTGAACTGTGGTTGCTGCTGACCACAGAATTTTGGATTTCTGATCTGTGTCTCAGGCTTGTCTACAATCGTGAGTCTATCAAACATCTTCTCGATCTTGTGAAGAAAATTATCTGAGGAAGAAGCTTCCTCCTTTATGGTCACCTTCTTCTCGATCTTTGTTCTACTTCTCTTGGCTAGCTAATTTGCCTCTACACTCACTGCAATTTTCTGCATATCCTCCAATGTGGTCGGATCTCTTTCTCTCAATTGATATGCCATGTCGAGATCAAAGCCATCAGGAAATTTAATCAAAGCTAGCCCCATTGGCGGCTTTATATTAGTGGGAATTACATTATAAACAATATTGAATTGGAAATAATAATCTTGGACACTTTCACCAACATTCCTCTTTATGTTTTCATATTCAGAAAGAATTTGAAGAGGATTTTTCTTTACCTCCCAACAATCCAAGAATTGTCTCTGAAGAACAGCCAATGTATTGATAGTCCCAGCTGGTAATGCTCTGAACCACTTCCGCACTTCGCCTCCAAAAGTTTGCACAAATAGTCTCATGGTCACATTTTCTTCATCTATCTCATGAAGGTCAAAGAAATCAGTCATCTTATCCATATTCTATTGTCCTGTGATACCTTGGGTACCATCAAACAATGGAATTTTGCTTTGGTAATCAATAGGCATAGCATCCACGTTCTATGGCAAAATGAGAGGTGCATATCAGGTAGCCATTGCTCTAGGTGGATTTGAAACTAGACTTGGGGATATAGGCGGAGTCAGAACAACAATAGTAGACAATGTAATTGGTGTATGAGGTGTAGAAGGAGGGGAGGAAATATGAGATGTTTGAGGTGTTAAAGGGGCTGATGGGGGAGAAGAGACAGGGGGTCTCTGATTAGATATGGTGGGCTGCACGGGAATGGTGGGGATGAAAGGAGTTTCAGTAGGAATTTCTAAACCAGATACAACAACGGATGAACCAAGAGTTGCAGATGTAGATTCTAAGAACTCGAGAATGTTCATAGCCACAATGGGAGTTTGAAGATTCAGGATATAATCATCAATTGATATATTATCCTTTTCAGTTTCAAGATCTTTGAAAAACTCCAGATTTAGAACAATAGAACTGACTGCACTTTCAGAATTAGTTTCAAACAATGATAGATCAAAATGTTCATCAAACTCAAGATCTTCAAGGTATTCAGAAACAACTGGACATGAATGAGATCTAAAAACAGGAATCACAGAACTTTCTTGTCGGAGAATTCTTGGGATGAGATTTGGGTTTTCATACACAGGAGGAGGATCAGGATCAAGATTGGCCCTGGTGTATCATCTAGAAGCCAGTGTGTTGAATTATTCCCAAAAATCAAATGGACATTATCAATTTGTTCAGCCTATCAAATTCTAAACTCATCATCCAAAGTCTAGAATTGCTTTAAGATATTGGGGTAATAGTTTTAGTTAAGATGTTCAGTTTATAAACTAAACTAGAGATTGACTAAAGCAGCATTCATCTACTTATGCACTTGCAAAGCAAGAGCAGTTCGAAGGCTACCTAGCTAACTTCAGGCTCCGTCTGTAGTCTACAAAGCAAACAAAGATAACAAAATTTTCTTCCCCAGTAGAGTCGCCAATATGTTATGGCCTAAATCTACCTCAGGCTGAGAAAGGCAGGTCTAGGGTAACATCAAACCACGCTTAACCTGGTAGCTAGCCCTACTAGGTCGGGAGAGGGCTCTCTCCTTGTTAATCTTAGGAAAATAAGACCAATAAAGCTTGAGATGACTAATGTAAAGACTAATTTTAGGCTAGGTATATGCTCAAAGGAGTTTGATTGAGTTTTATGTTGGTTTGATGGATCAGATGTGAAAGGCAGATTTGGGTATGGGGAATGAACTCAGTCTTGCAAAGGTTTCTGTGGGGCGAGGTAGGAAAATGCTTTAGTATTTTGAAATAAATGAAATGGAGAGTATTAATATTAGTGAGGAGTTGGAGAGGGCATGAAAGTATCAGGGATCCTCTTCAAACAGTTGAAAACATGTAAAACCAAATAAACCCTAAGGTAGAGCACTGCAACATCAATGATTTCTGCCTTTATACTTGATTAATTTAGTTAAGATGAAAGAGAGAGATGATAGTACACATAAACACATGTAAACTTGAATAACAGAAGGAAAAACAATACTAAATTACCTTGCCACAAGAATCCCATAAAATGCTGCAAACTTTGGTCTATTTCCTTGCCAAACTACAGAGATGAATGTACAATAATGCTCAAAGCATTCACAAGAGTCCAACCTTTACAAATAACTGAAAAAGTACTAGATATAGGCAAAAAGCCACCCATGCTAGCCTTTAGGTTTTGAATTCATGTGTTTAGGAGCTGTTTCAACAAGATCTAAACTAAGAACTGAAAAATAGGTCGTGGAACAACTTGCCTCTAAAACCTAGGAAACTGATTCATTCAGTTCAAAACCACCTATACATGATGTATCTACCTCCTTGAGTCAATTTTCATCATTTTTACATCAAAGTACATCAATTTACATCATGATTTTGACCATGAAAGAGAAAAAGTCAAACTGAGAAAAAACTAGGCGAAAACAAAGTTTTTGAGCAAAATTGGCACTTTTTCATCCTGTGCATAACGCCACTTTTTCTGTGCATAGTAATTTTTCCCAACTGATTTTGGAGGCCTTCCCCTTAACCCAATTTGATCCAAGTGGGATTATTGGAATGGTCTATCTGTGTTCTTTCTAGAACAAGTGGAATTTTTGAATTTGGTGTCCATTTGCCCCTCCAAAAATCAGTTTTCCCCACACTGCTTCCTTTGTGGCCAAAAAGTGGCAGAGAAGGCATTTTTGAAGTGTTTTTGACCCTTTTGGAGGCCCAAAACTTGTCAAAACTTTCTATTAATTTCTAGGAATGTATAATTTTCATGAGGAATCCAAAAATATAAAGTTTTCCTCCAAAAGAGGTCCCTATCAAAAGCAAGCGCCGGGTGGCGCTATGCACTTGCTGGAAAAACCTATTTTTTCCTTGAAAAATTCAAAATTGCCAAATTTTTTCAAAATTTCTTGAAATTTGGCATGAGTGATTTGCATCAAGTACTATTTTGGGCCTATGAAGCTTCAGCCAAGATCTTGAGCTTATCTTTCTCTTTCTTGCTCCTCAAAGTTTTCCTCAACTTGGATTTTAAGCTCTTTATCCTTGCTTTGCAAATCTTGTTTCGTGCCAAATAATGATAAGCCATGTGCCACAACATCTTTTTCTCCTTGTTGGCTTTCTCAAGAAACTTCTCCAAGTGCATATTTTCCCTCTCTAGCCAAGATTCTTAGTCAGCATCAGTCTCTTGCTCAAGCGGTGTCAATTTGACTTTCCTCCTCTTTGTTGCTTACCCATTTTCCCTTATGTTTTGCAGCTCCATGATTGTCTACTTATCCTCCAATTTCTTGTTCCATTTCTTAAGGTAATTTATGATCCACTTAGCTCTTTCAAGGTTAAGAGATAAGTCATGAATGTCAGCTTCCTGTTCTTTGATGATCTCCTTGAGTTTTGAGCTTTGGGAGCCCAAATCAGTATCCTCATCCTGAATCAAAATGAACTCTCTCTCTTGACCTTCAGAAGGCCCTTCATCATGCAATGGTTGTTTCCCTTTGTCCTGTACCTGCTTTTCTGAAGAAGAAGGAAAATCCCCCTTCACCCCGGGTGAAGATAGCATATGCTTATGGTCTGATGAAGGAAACGAGACCCCTTCCACCCCAGGTGGAGATAGTACTCATCTGGCAGCTGCAAATAATCTCCTTGTGCCATTTTCATAAGTGATAAATACTGGCACATTGGTAGTTTGAATCTCATGAACCTCTTGCCGATTTGAAGGCCTTCCTGCCTCTTGAAATATTGATGAGGTCACTTGAGGGCTTTTGAAAACCTCATGTGACATGAAAGCATCCCATGAAACATTCAACAAGTTCAGCTGATGCAAAACAAAAATATTGATCAATGCAAAGTGATAAATACTGTTGTACTTTTGATGAGGAGGTTTTCTTTGCACCAATGTGGTCATTTTCTCAATATTTCTGCATATGAAATAGGGGAGGTTGATCATTCTCACTCTAGTGAAATGCATCAATAATCTAACATGATAAGTGTATAAGCGAGAAAATATCCCTTCACAACTAAAGTATTTGATAATGAGCTTCATGAGTGGGGCATAAGTGTCCTGTAGGTATCTGAAAGGAAAGACCCTACTAATTTGCTTTTGATTACTAGCCTTGATATAAGGCTCATAATGCTCTTTGTCCACAAGCTATCCTTTGTTCCACTGTTCACCCACATTTGGAATACCTGTTGCTTCAACTATAGTTTCAAGTGTCAAAGTGAAGGTAACACCTGCTAAATTGACCTGGCCATTGTGAAGATGAAGAACAAATAGTCTAGCAAGCTCATGGTGGTATTTCACCCTTTCCACCATCTCACAAAACTGGTAGCAAGACTGATGTTTGAAACATGTTACTGCAAGAGGACAAGCCAATAACTCTGTGAGTGTAGTGGGCTCCTCCCAAATGTGTTTTCCTCCCTTATGTGGTTTTCTTGGTGCATGAATCTCCTGGGAGGAATCACTCACAGTTTCCTCATCCCTTTCATAAGTTGAATCTGTTTCCATATTTGCCACTGTATGGTGTACAATGATGAGTATGAAGAGATTTTATTTCAAGAATAGGTGACTGTTGTTTGATGAGTGAGACTGATGAATGAAGGATTTTATGCTGACTGTAGGGTTATTAGGGAGTGATAGGGTTTGGGAATACATATTAGGGTTTGGGGAATAGTGGGAATTTGTTAGGGTTTTGGGGATAGGGGGTAGGATGGTTGTAAGTGAGAGAGGGAAAGGGAAATGAAATTTATGAAATGTAGTGAAGAGGGATGGGATATGGGAGAATTATGTAGGGGAGCAAAAACAACAAGTATGTCAAAATTGCAAAACCCTAGACAATTTTTGTAATGCATTGTGCAGCAAATTAGGGTTTGATCTTTCACCTATCAAAACACTATCAATGGGGATAAAATGTTTTGCAATGGCAATTAGGATGCTTTACTTACTTGGAGGAATGTGTTGGGTCCCTATAATACTAGTGATTACCCCATTACTATTGTAGTTATACCCCTTATTTATATTGTTGTGCCCCTATTACCCCCATATTATTATTTCTGTGCCCCATAAAATCCCTCTATTGTTATTTTTGTGGCTTTATATTATTATTGTTAGGTCGGCTGGATTATATTGTGACTCCTTAGACTCCTATATATAGAAAGGAGGTTTTGTCATTTGTATCATCCAAGAATTGTTCATTTATGTAATGTAAAGGAGGTTGCCCCCTCGAAGAGGCTGAATTCTAAGGCGTTGATCTATCTTTTCTATCTTTTCTTGAGCTGGTTTCATAACATTTGGTATCAGAGCTTTGGATTCTAGGGTTTCGCTGCTCCAAACAGGTCATCGTGGCATTTTCGCTATAACGTTTTTTCTGTGATGTTTCAGAAGTCGCAAAAAAAAACCCATTTGAGAAGAATTGGCGCTGAACCTTGGGTCCGAATTTCAGAGCTTTTCGCGTGATATTTTCGGAGATATGATCTGAGGAAGTTGGTCTTTTTGCAGACTCCTGAATTACATTCAAAACAGGTGACCTGGGGAAAATCGTCATAACTTTCTCTCTGAGGATCGGATTGAAATTTCGTAAAAAGGTACAGAAAGAGGACGGACTGTAGTTTCTTGTGGGTGTTTTTTAGATCCAAAGGTTGAAACAGTGACTCGTGGCACGTCGTACAAGTTAGCTCTACTGAACTAGTCTATAATCAAGTCACTGTGGGAGATTTCGCATAACTCTTCCTTGGAGAATCCAATTTGGGTCAGACTTGTGGCATTGGAAAGAGGACACAGAGAGCTACTACAGGTCACAAGTTCAGAACTAGATGACTGGAAAGTACAGAGATACATCAGAGGCAATATCGAGCTCCTACAAAGTGAAAAAAGGTGTGTAGATTTTTTAAATTTTTGCTTAAGCTTGGTTTGAAAATTTATTTTGAAGGAATTCAAAGGGCATAGTAGAGCATTATTATCGGTAACTGATGCCCCGAGGAAAGAAAATGCAAACACCTAGTAAGGAACCTGAAAGCTCTAGCATGACTCATGAAGAAGAGGAAGAAATGCTACATGATATATCAAAATTACAAGAACAAGTGCAACAAATGTCACGCTCACAAAAGTTAACAGATGCTAAGATAAATGGCGTGGAAGCTAAGATATATGGCGTGGAAGCTAAGATGGACAATTTGAAGATAGATTTGAACACAAATTTGAAGACAGGCATGGCAGATTTGAAGACAGATTTGACTAATTTTCTACAAGAAATACTTACTAATGGTGAAAAGGTAGTAAAGGAAACTCATGATGAGAACAAAAGAAATGTTAATCATGATTCCATAGACGCTAATGTTGGATCGAAGAATCACCATATTCCAAAAATCGATATGAGGAAGTTTGATGGCAAGGATCCCGCCACATGGATATTACAGATGGAGCAATTCTTCGATCTCAATAATGTGCAAAACACACAAAAGGTACGTATGGCAACTTTATATTTGGAACCAAATCAGTTTGTATGGTATCAATGGCTTTGTTCTCGTAAACAATTTATCACTTGGGCAATTTTTACGGAAGAATTGATAGCACATTATGAGGATACAAAAAGCAACACTTTTTTTAGCCAATTGATAAGTCTCAAACAAAAGGGTTCAATAATGGAGCACATTGAGGAGTTCCAAAAATTGAACATAAGGGTAAAAGATATTCCAGAGGAGCATAGGATTGATGTGTTCATAGGGTCTTTAAAGGATAATATCCAACATGATGTGCGCCTTTGGGAACCTGATTCATTAGAGAAGGCATTCAGGTTAGCAAGAAAAATGGAAAGCAAAATTATGGCAACTAGGAAGCATACCATTCACAACTATAAAGACGGAAGTGTTGTTGCCCATAGTCTTCCACAACCTACAAGGTTGACACCACAACAATTGGAAGAAAAAAGAGCAAAAGGGCTTTGTTACAATTGTGATAGCAAATACACAAAAGGTCATAAGTGTGCTGAGAAGAAATTATTCTACATAGATTGTGAAGAGGAAGAAGAAAAGGAGCAAGAAAGGTCAAAAGAAGAGGATATATTCCAGGAACAAAGCCTAGATGAAGAACAAATAAATCCGACCATATCTTGTAATGCATTGGCGGGAATTACCACTCCTCAAACCATCAAGATAGAAGGACAAATCAAGAAGAAAAAGGTAATAGTGTTGATTGATTCAGGAAGCACCCACAATTTTATTCATTGTAGGGTAGCAAAAGAATTGAATTGCTTCCTATATCCAGCACCAGAGTGTCAAGTGATGATTGCAAATGGAGGAACAATAAATTGTTCTGGAAAGTGCCATAATATCAAGCTATCCATGGGAGAATATGTATTGACTAGCCCAATGCTTTCCATTCCAATGGGAGGTGTTGATGTTGTACTAGGAGTCCAATGGCTACAATCCTTGGGTACAATAGCTTTTAATTTTCAAGAACTTTTCATGAAATTTTCTGTGGAAGGAAAGGAAGTTGAATTAAGGGGTATTGCAGGGAAACCAGGAAAGATAATCAGCTCTAATGGCATGACAAAGCTTCTAAAAAAGGAGCAAAGAGGTGTAATTGCACAATTATGTTCGCTAGATGTTTCCACATTGGAATCATCTATTTCTCCAGATCTCCAAAAAGTCCTGGACAATCATTCCAAGGTATTTGAGACTCCCAAAGGTCTCCCACCTATGCGTGATCATGATCATGCTATTCATCTGATTCCAGGAAGTGTTCCTCCAAACATCAGGCCGTACAGATATCCATATGTCCAAAAAAGTGAAATTGAACGTATGGTTGCAGAAATGCTAGAGGCTGGTATAATTCAACCGAGTCAAAGTTCTTTCTCAGCTCCAGTAGTATTGGTGCACAAGAAGGATGGATCATGGCGCATGTGTCCAGATTATAGGGAGCTCAACAAGCTCACTATTAAAGATAAGTTCCCCATTCCTGTCATTGATGAATTACTGGATGAATTGCATGGATCAATTTACTTCACCAAGTTGGATCTTCGTTCGGGATATCATCAAATCAGAATGAAGATTGAAGACATTCCGAAAACGGCATTTAGAACTCATGAGGGTCATTATGAATTTTTGGTCATGCCTTTTGGCCTTACCAATGCACCTTCAACATTTCAAGGTTTGATGAATTCAATTTTCAAACCATTCCTTAGAAAATTTGTGTTAGTATTTTTTGATGATATACTAATCTACAGCAAGTCTTGGAAGGATCATGTTGAACATGTTGACAAGGTGCTACAACTATTGGAGGAGAAACAATTATATGCAAAAAGATCCAAATGTTTCTTTGGAGTCCAGGAGGTGGAATATTTGGGTCATATTGTATCTCATGAAGGAGTTAAGGTAGACCCTAGCAAAATTAAAGCCATTAAGGAATGGAAAATCCCCACATCCATAAAGCATCTGCGAGGATTTCTTGGGTTGACAGGGTATTATCGCAAGTTTGTTAAGAATTATGGGAGAATAGCAGCACCTCTAACAACATTATTGAAGAAAGATTCATTTTCATGGACTCCGGAAGCAACAAAGGCCTTTAAACATCTTAAAGAGGCAATGTGCCAAGCACCGGTCTTAGCTACACCGGACTTCACAAAAACCTTTATTGTGGAATGTGATGCTTCAGGAAATGGAATTGGTGCTGTTCTAATGCAAGATGAAAGACCCATTGCTTTTGAAAGTCGTCCAATCAAGGGAAAGTTTTTAAGCAAAGCTATTTATGAGAAGGAAATGTTGGCAATACTCCATGCACTTAAGAAATGGCGACCCTACCTAATGGAAGACACTTCAAGGTAAAAACGGATCATGATAGCCTTAAATACTTTTTAGAACAAAGATTATCCTCTGAAGAGCAACAAAAGTGGGTCACAAAGATGTTGGGTTATGACTTTGAAATCATCTACAAAAAAGGGAAGCAAAATGTGGTGGCAGATGCACTCTCAAGAAAGGATGAGGATGTGGAAGCATTGTTGTGTGCCATTTCTATTATCCAACCAGATTGGATAAACGAAGCAAAGGAGGAATGGAAGAATGACGAAGAAGTGTGGGCACTTATTCGAAAGCTACAACAAGATTCCAGTACTTCTGATACATTTAGCTGGCAAAATGATTCGTTATGGTACAAAGATCGCTTATACCTCTGTAAGAATTCCCAGCTAAAACAAAAGATTCTTATGGAATTGCACACTTCTCCCTTAGGAGGGCACTCAGGATTTTTAAAAACTTACCACAGGGTTAAGAAGGAATTTTTTTGGGATGGCCTTAAATCAGATATTCAAAAGTTTGTGGCGGAATGTTTGGTTTGCCAACAAAATAAAGTTGAAACAATTAAGACACCGGGTCTATTACAACCTTTATCCATTCCAAGCCAACGTTGGGAGGAGGTTTCAATGGATTTTATCACAGGTTTACCCAAGTCTGAGGGAAAGAGTGTCATCATGGTGGTAGTTGACAGACTTACCAAGTATGCACACTTTTGTGCATTATCACATCCATTTAAAGCCAGTACAGTTTCTACTGCATTTATGGAAACAGTTCAAAAGCTACATGGAAACCCAAAGATTATTGTAAGTGACAGAGATCCCATTTTCACTGGAAATTTTTGGACAGAATTATTTTCTTGTCTTGGTACTCAGTTAGCTCATAGCTCATCTTATCATCCTCAATCTGATGGGAAAACTGAGATAGTAAACAAATGTTTGGAAGGATATCTTCGTTGCTTTGTATCTGATAAACAGACACAATGGGTCAAATGGTTGCCTCTGGCTGAATGGTGGTATAACACTTCCTTCCATACAGCAACAAAAATGACCCCATTTATGGCACTTTATGGGTATCAACCACCATCAATCACATCATATTTAAGAGAAAATTCTAAGGTTCAAGCAGTGGAACATCACATCGAACATCAACAACAAGTCCTCCAACTCTTAAAGGATAACCTCGTGTTGGCACAAAATAGAATGAAACAACAGGCAGATCAACATCGCAGTGAAAGAAGTTTTGATGTAGGTGATTGGGTATTCCTACGGCTACAACCATATAAGCAAATGTCCCTAAAGCAAGCTAAGAAGGATAATAAATTATCACCAAAGTATTATGGTCCGTACAAGGTGTTGGAAAAGATTGGTACTATGGCATACAAATTGGAGCTTCCTGCAGCTTCTCGATTGCACCCAGTTTTCCATGTTTCATGTTTAAAGAAGGTTATAGGCGACAAGCTCCCAGTTCAAACAATATTGCCAGAACTTGACGAGGAAGGAAAAATTATATTGGAACCGGAAGCAGTCACAGAAACAAGAACTCGACAGCTACGAAATCGATCAATTTCAGAGTATCTTATCAAGTGGAAGAACTTATCCGCTGAAGATTCCACATGGGAGGATGAGAATTTTATGCAGAAGTATCCAGAACTACTCAAGCGTTGAGGACAACACTTTTTTGAAGGAGAGGGGCATGTTGGGTCCCTATAATACTAGTGATTACCCCATTACTATTGTAGTTATACCCCTTATTTATATTGTTGTGCCCCTATTACCCCCATATTGTTATTTCTGTGCCCCATAGAATCCCTCTATTGTTATTTTTGTGGCTTTATATTATTATTGTTAGGTCGGCTGGATTATATTGTGACTCCTTAGACTCCTATATATAGAAAGGAGGTTTTGTCATTTGTATCATCCAAGAATTGTTCATTTATGTAATGTAAAGGAGGTTGCCCCCTCGAAGAGGCTGAATTCTAAGGCGTTGATCTATCTTTTCTATCTGTTCTTGAGCTGGTTTCATAACAGAATGAAGTTTACAAAAATTTGAAGCTTGGCAAGGTCATTTGAGTGAAATTTGGGCTTGGTAAGCTGGTGCACCGCGCCAACACCTAGGTGCACCGTGCCTAACAGGTGTGCCGTGCCTATTCAAGTTCCTTTGTATTTTCTGCGCTCTGTGTGCCGCGCTGGGAAATTGCATTGCGCCAATACCCAGGTGCACCGTGCCTAGGGAAAATTCTAATTTTTGCTGCGAGTTCCCTTCTTTCGCCTCAAAAACGTGACTTTCACTTGTTCTCTCTCTCTTTGAGCAAAAATGAAGTCTTTAACACAAGAAACAGTTTATATACCTTTTGACTTTAATTTTTTCATTTAGAAAGCCCACTTTCTAAAGTTTTCTTTTTCACTTTGGTCTTTAAAAACTCTGTTTTGCAGTTTGGCTCTCTTTTTGACATTTGATGGACTAATGCTTTGATTTTCTTGTCTCTTTTGTAGGAGCTAGAGTGCAGGAGTTTGGCAAGGTGACCAGGGTTGCATTTCTGAACTTATTACATATAGGAAAATTAAAATTACATGAAATTTTTATACATAGAACATAAAACTCTGTTTTTCCTCAAAACAAGGTTTTGAGGAAAAATCAATCACTGAGGAAAAATCAATCACTGAGTATATCATTATTGAAATTTTGATGCTGAGACCTTATTAGACCTCCTCATGTTCTTGTTGACCATTATTGAACTTTTACAAGATTATGATGACAAATTCTAGACCTAATGAGACCTAAAACCCTAAAAATGGCTTTTGAAAATGTAATGACAAAATATGACTATAAATGACTTGAACTTGTAAAACTAGGCCAGCAAGTAAAGACCATGAGGGAAAATTGATAATATGCCACTACCATTAGATGATCCATGATCCTAATGGAATGCAGCTGATCGGATGAGATACCTAAAAATGCATGCAAAAAGAGAATTTTGATCACTGATGGAGGGATGAAGATATCGACACTAACACCTAGATCTACCGTGATCCATTGATCTTTATTCATCAACAGATCCTCCATCTTGAGTTTCCACAACTCAAAACTCTGACCATTAAATTTCTTGATTTCTATCTTTCCACTGCTCGCCATCTTCTTTCACCAACAGAATCGATCTTGCAGATCTCCCAGAGAATAGGGTCTACCATAGGCCTAAGTGAAACCCCTCAACAACAAATGCATCCCCTTGAAGCCAAAACAGCTCTGGTACCAAATGTAGGTTTTAACCCCATATAGAAATTACCTGCATACAAATTCTAAAACAGAAAATAAAAAAAGGCGAGAGCATAACACATAAAACACATATACACATAGATTTTCCCCTGGATCCCAAAATCGGGACTACCAGCTTGATTTTTCATTATGTTCCTTTCAATGTTACAATATATATATACATGCCCAAGCATCCAATACCATGGAACGAAAACCATCACGTCCAAAACCATGTGTGAAAACCATGCACAAAACCATAGGTAGGTCCGCCCACCTAGAGGAGGGCTACTCGCCTCTCTCAAACCCCCTAGACATGGGGGGTTGCTGGCTCCATTGCATAATTGGTGCAACGAAGGGGGGCGGACCCCCCAATTAACTAGGAAAGCTAGTCGTGGAAAGAATATAACACAACCCAACAGAAGATCCACAATGTTTCAATGAATAACTACTTCCAAGACTCAAGATACTAAGGTGATGCCCCCCGACGAATGATAATCAAATCCTCGCTTTTCATCTCACTATCAAACTAGATCAGGGGATTGAACTCGGAAAAACCCTGATCAATTTTGATGATATTGAATATTTTTCAACCAATAAAAAGTTTTACAAAGGTTAGTTGAAATTAACCCTCAAACAACATAAATTTTATGTTTCAACAACTATTAACTATTAACTTGACCTCTGGTGCTCTCACTACTATTCAAACGCATAAAGGAGAATCCCAAAATCCCAGTATGGATAACTGTTGCAAAGAGCATAGATTTGGAAAGGATTTAACACACATTTTTAATAATGAGAACCAACATGGAATATTTTTTGACTATTACACTTATGCTACTTTATTGCATTGCAAACATGTTCCAACTTGAAACCTCTATTGCAGTGCAAGAAATTCCATGCCCACATTGTTCATAATGTTGTTGAGGGGAATATTTGTTGGCATTATGATACAAATGTTGTCCTTGATGGCAACTCACACAGATGACAAATCATAGTGTAATAAGTCAATAGCAAAGAACTAATGATCAGACTACAAAGAATGAAGAAACAAAACTATATACGTAGGTTCACTATATACCAAGTCGTGTACACACGCAGGTTCACTATATACCAAGTCATGTATATACACAGGTTCACTATATACCAAGTAGTGTATACACGCAGGTTCACTATATACAAAGGCGCGTATACACGTGGGATTGCTAATCAAAAGTCGCATATGTGTATGCATGCACTTTCATGCACAGAAAAGCGCGTACATGTGGGAAAGCTTATTTTTGGGTCTATGGTATTTAGACCTATGGTTTTGGACCTTGGTATTGCATCCGAAGTGTTGAACCCAGGTATTGGGTCCCTAGTATTGGTTCTAAATGGTTTTGGACCATGGTATTAAGTAAGGCCTAAGACTATAAAAGGAGAAGAAGATCATTAGGCAAAGGCATCCAGAAAGTCTTGAATATCTAATGAAGTATGAGATCTAGTATGCAGGTTATGGGTTCATGATGCTTTGCTTGATTTGAGCTAAGGAGGAATCACCGGTTGATGGAGAACAAGATCTAAGGATAAATCGGGATCAAATGGTTTGAAATGGATCTTCTCTATATGGTTTGATTATGCTTATTCTAGATCTGTATATTGACGCATGTAATGTTCTGATCTGGGTAGAACTTAAGTTTGAAATAGCTGCAACTCATGAATGAATATTTACAGATGTATACGGTGGTTGACTTTGGTAAAAATGCCTACATACATAGGTTATATACATCTAAGTAGCGTATACCATGTATACAATGATATTTGAAGTTACAGGTGGTTCTGGTAGTTGATGCAAAGCCTGAGTTCTGATTCTGCATATTCAGTTTGGTTGATTGTGTTTAGCTTAAGTGTTGATGGATGAGATCTATAATGGATCAGGATCATAATGACTTATCTTTATGTGATTTGATGGACCAGATCTGGTTGCTATCATATGTATTATCCTTGTATATGTAATGAACTGGGTATGTCTGGAGTCAGGAAGTGCAGCAAAGTTAAAAGTAAGTAATTGATGACATATACGCTAGTTCACTTTGGTGAAGTTGCATATACACGCTGGTTCGGCTCTGCCAAGTAGCGTATGCACTCGGATGCATGATTTTTGATGATACAGTTAGATCTGAATGTTGTTGTAGAGTTTTGTGTTCTGCTCAGTGTTCTGGTGATTGTAGTTTGTTGACAGTGTTTCAGTGATTCAGTATTGAATGATTTAGAGATTGATGATGCTAGTGTTGATTGATTGTGTGCTTCAATGATATTGATGGGTCTAGTATGAAAATTGGATGAAACGTGGCCTTCAGATTATGGTGTTGTGCTTGAAGAGTATCCAGTCTGAAAATTTATGAAATGTGGCACCTAGAGGAAGAAAGAGAAGGTTGGAGTCTTCTGTAGGTCAGCACCTACGTACTAGTACATCAACTAGTAAAAGAACTAAGGGGGTGGTAACTCCCTTCCAATAGCAACTAGAAAACGAGTGAAGGTTGGAGCATTCAGTAGGCTGGCACCTACGTACTAGTAAAAGGATCGGCTAGTACAAGAGCTAAGGGGGTTGTAGCTCCCTTCTAGGAGAAGCTGGAGAATGAGAGAAGGTTGTAGCCTTCTGCAAGTAGAAGCCTGTGTACTGGTATAAGACTGCACCAGTACATAAATATTGTAAAAGGAAGTTTCTTATTAAGAGGAAGATTGAGACGACTTGCAGCAGGTGGTTTTCACCCACATTGGGTTTCCACCTTACATCATGGTGTTCATGTGTGTGATGGTCTGTTTTGTTTTACTGCACCTATTTACTGTTCATATGGTTAATAAAGTTCTGATGCACTAACTAAAGATCAACAATTTAATGGATTAACTAAATCATAAGTTTACTGGATATACGCTAGTTGCATTAGACACAGTTGCGTATACACGCGGTTTGACTTAACTGAAGTAGCGTATATGAATCTAAATATGGAATTGAAAAAGTTATATTGATTTGATAATACTGATTCACCCCCCCCCCCCCCCCCTCTTAGTATTATTTCCAACAATTTGAATCAGAGCAGGTCCTTTGGTAGAAGCTCGATCGCTTGAAGGAGATCCATAGATCAATGGGAAAGAAGCTTAAGAAGAAAGCGCCTAAGAAGAAGAAGACATCTCAGAAGAGCTATGACAGTGGGAGAATTGATTGGGGAATATGTGGAAGAAGCACTTTAGATTTAGAATCACTTCAAAATGAAGATGAACAAGTAAAATAACTATCAGGTATGAATTTGTTATCCTCTGGTGATACATTTATCCATCCATTTGAAGATGATTAAAGTGATAGCGAAACAACTGAATTTTCTCTTATGGGTGAGCAAGAAAGATATCAAATAGAGGCAGAATTTAAAAGGCTTATAGACAAAATTAGAGATCAACAAGATCTATTGAACAAAAGGGAATGTGCCTTCAAAAAAGAAGCTACCAAACTAAAATATAAACTAGAGGAAGGAAACAAGGTAAGGAAGTTATTCAAGGACAAGGAAGATCAATGTCAAAAGTTGCAGGATGAAGTGACATCATTAAGAAATGAAGTCAATGAAAGGAGCACAACAATCAAGAAACTCAAAGATAGATCTAGTTACTATGAAATTCTTGAAGCTATGATCCTCTCGCTAAAAGAAGATCTTGAAAAATCAAATAAGCAGAATAAAGAACTACTCCAAGCTCTTGAAAAACAAGAAAACGAAGTTCTTGAACTAAGACATCAGTTTGAAGAAGGAAGAAAAGCTGAAGAAAACATGAAAAAGCAGTGTCATGAAAAGGAGGAGAAACATCAGGTTGAGGTAAATATTCTAAAAGATAACTTAGAAGAAAAAGATAAGCTCTTACGATTTCAAGATAGTACTAAGATCTTGGATGATATTCTTAGTAGTCAAAGGTCTCCTGCTATCAAAACTGGCCTTGGTTTTTATGAATCTGTTGAAGATGAATCTAGCTCACAAGGAGAGGCAAGGAACTCTAATGAGAAATCTAAAATAATCAACAAGGAGATGAGAGGACAACCCCATCAACAGCCAAGGAAAGAAATTCTTCAAAGGAAATCTTTTACTCCTTCGATGAATAATGTTGAATGTTATGTATGTCATAATCTTTGACATGTTACAACCAGATGCAAAAGAAGAATGGTTCAAGACCATCACACAGAAAGATCATCACGTTCTAGGTACTTTAAGGGATATTGCTTTTCTTGCAGTATGTTTCGTCACAGAGCTATTGATTGCTATAGAAGGAATATGAAACATGTAAGATGTTATCCATGTAACAAGCTTGGACATACAGCAAAGGAATGCAAGAACAAAGTACGGGCACCATACCAAAAGGAGAAAACATCATCACACTTGAAGATATGGAAGAAGAAGGAAGTACAGTTAGAAAGATGTGGCACAACACAATATACAGACATAACAGACTCAGAGGGAGCTGAAAGTGTAAAACTTCAGTGTCCTAAATCTCATACGTAATTTTCATAAAGGGAAGTCACGTATATACACGAGTTAGTTACTGCACAGTTGCGTATATGTTAGTTTGAGGAAAAGCAGTAGGGACAGGCTCAAGAAAAAGGGTCTGATATGATTCAGTCTATTACTTTCTCTGTTTGATAATGGTTACAATCTGCTAATGATGTGTGGAAATGTCTTGACACTTGTAAGATGTTTAAAAGTGTTTTGATCCTAAATTAATGATGATGATGCCTTGATACTTCTTGCTGATATATGCATGATCAGATCTGAAAGTAAGCAAGATGGCACAGGTTCAGGGGGAGCATATTCTTTTAATAATGCATTGTTGGCATTATGATTAGTAGTCCTTGGTGATGATGCTTATATGGCTAAATGATATATCTTGCTATGATATGGTTATGAGTTGTCCATGACAAAATCTCATATGATTCTTGGGGTTACATAGTTGGTGTTCAGATCAGATTTGTGGTTGATTCTCTGGTGATGCATATATGGTGCTTACATGGTGATCTTCATAAGGATAAGGAGAAGTAAAAAGCTTGAATACACTTTATGATGAGTCACTCATATGTTGCTGTCGACATATAATATAGTTATGATGTAGGATTCCTATAGTTCTTGGTGCTCACATGGATGAGGATTACTGTTGTTACATAGTGCTATATACAATATGCTGGATACATGGATGACTACTCAAAGTTGCATTGTTGGAGACATGATGATGATGATTTCTTACCTATATGATGATAGGTTGATACTTACATATGTTGACTGATGAAGATGTTCCCAAGTGATGATACTTGGATGATATATAAGATCATGCAGATCTTGATGTTGATGAGATGGCTATGGCGTTTTTCACATATGATATAATGTGAATGATTCGGTTGCTGGTCTAGATGCTGTTGACAGATGCTTATGGAGAAAATCATACATTGTGATTATTATGGTCTTATTTAGATGTTTGGTCTCTGTTATAAATGCCATGTAAAGGTCATAACAAGACTCTTGATGTAATAGTTTGTCTCTATATATTGTAGTCATTTGATGAATCTCTTTTGGTCATATGTTGTAATTTGTACCCCCACTATGCATGGGAAGGATGATGTAATATTTTAGTCATGTATAAACATTTGGTATCTGGTGTATCCCCACTTGGTTGGATGGATGAGTCAATATTGATATATCCCCAATTGGTTGGGAGATGGATGCATGTATGAGTCTTTGGTGATAGGAAGGTCACTTATGATGTATAGAGTCATGTTCTTTCTTGTAGAACATCTTTTTGCAGACCTTGCTTACAGTCAGGGGGAGCATGGACAACACAACAGAGTAGAGCTTTCAGCATGTACTCAGAGGGAGCATGGACAGATTGGTACACCTTGGCATATACAAAGGGGGAGCTCAATCAGAGATTTCAGCAGGTACTCAGGGGGAGTATGGACAGCGGGATGGCAACTCACTTAGAGGTATGATACAATGACAACTCATTAAGATGACAGTTCTCAGTATGACAAGTTAGCTTTGCCATCAAGTCCAAAGGGGGAGATTGTTGGCATTATGATACAAGTGTTGTCCTTGATGGTAACTCACATAGATGACAGATCATAGTGTAGCAGGTCAGTAGCAAAGAACTGATGATCAGACTACAAAGAATGAAGAAAGAAAAGTATATACATAGGTTCACTATATACCAAGTCATGTACACACGCAGGTTCACTATATACCAAGTCACGTATATATGTAGGTTTGCTATATACCAAGTAGTGTATACACGCAGGTTCACTATATACAAAGGTGTGTATACATGTGGGATTGCTGATCAAAATTCACGTATGCGTATGCATGCACTTTCATGCACGGAAAAGCGCGTACATGTGGGAAAGCTTATTTTTGGGTCCGTGGTATTTAGACCTATGGTTTTGGACCTTGGTATTGCGTCCGAAGTGTTGAACCTAGGTATTGGGTCCCTAGTATTGGTTCTAAATGGTTTTGGACCATGGTATTGAGTAAGGCCTAATACTATAAAAGGAGAAGAAGATCATTAGGAAAAGGCATCCAGAAAGTCTTGAATATCTAATGAAGTATGAGATCTAGTATGCAGGTTATGGGTTCATGATGCTTTGCTTGATCTGAGCTAAGGAGGAATCTCACCGGTTGATGGAGAACAAGATCTAAGGATAAATCGGGATCAAATGGTTTAAAATGAATCTTCTCTATATGGTTTGATTATGCTTGTTCTAGATCTGTATACTGACGCATGTAATGTTCTGATCTAGGTAGAACTTAAGTTTGAAATAGCTGTAACTCATGAATGAATATTTACAGATGTATACGTTGGTTGACTTTGGTAAAAACACGTACATACACAGGTTATATAAATCTAAGTAGCATATACCATGTATATAATGATATTTGAAGTTACAGGTGGTTCTGGTAGTTGATGCAAAGTCTGAGTTCTGATTCTGCATATTCAGTTTGGTTGATTGTGTTTAGCTTCAGTGTTGATGGATGAGATCTACAATGGATCAGGATCATAATGACTTATCTTTATGTAATTTGATGGACTAGATCTGGTTGCTAACATATGTATTATCCTTGTATATGTAATGAATTGGGTATGTCTGGAGTCAGGAAGTGCAGCGAAGTTAAAAGTAAGTAATTGATGACATATACGCTGGTTCGCTTTGGTGAAGTTGTGTATACACGCTGGTTTGGCTCTTCCAAGTAGCGTATGCACTCTGATGCATGATTTTTGATGATACAGTTAGATCTGAACATTGTTGTAGAGTTTTGTGTTCTGCTCTGTGTTCTGGTGACTGGAGTTTGTTGACAGCGTTTCAGTGATTCAATATTGGGTGATTCAGAGATTGATGATGTTAGTGTTGATTGATTGTGTGCTTCAATGATATTAATGGGTCTAGTATGAAAATTGGATGAAACGTGGCCTTCAGATTATGGTGTTGTGCTTCAGGAGTATCCAGTCTGAAAATTTATGAAACGTGGTACCTGGAGGAAGAAAGAGAAGGTTGTAGCCTTCTGTAGGTTGGCACCTACATACTAGTACATCAGCTAGTACAAGAACTAAGGGGGTGGTAGCTCCCTTCCAGTAGCAGCTGGAAAACGAGTGAAGGTTGGAGCATTCAGTAGGCCGGCACCTACGTACTAGTAAAAGGATCGGCTAGTACAAGAGCTAAGGGCGTTGTAGCTCCCTTCCAAGAGACGCTGGAGAATGAGAGAAGGTTGTAGCCTTCTGCAGGTAGAAGCCTGTGTACTGGTATAAGACTGCACCAGTACAGAAATATTGTAAAAGGAAGTTTCTTATTAAGAGGAAGATTGAGACGACTTGCAGCAGGTGGTTTTCACCCACATTGGGTTTCCACCTTACATCATGGTGTTCATGTGTGCTTCTTGTGTGTGATGATCTATTCTGTTTTACTGCACCTGTTTACTATTCATATGGTTAATAAAGTTTTGATGCACTAACTAAAGATCAACAATTTAATGGATTAACTAAATCATAAGTTTACTGGATATACGCTAGTTGCATTAGACACAGTTGCGTATACACATGGTTTGACTTAACTGAAGTAGTGTATATGAATCTGAATATGGAAATGAAAAAGTTATATTGATTTGATAATACTGATTCACCCCCCCCCCCCCTCAGTATTATTTCCAACAATATTAACCTCCATACCAATATTTTCATAATGTATACCAATTTTAATAGTCTCAAAGATGTGAGCCTAATTTTTGATAAAATGATTGACCAAAATTTGGTATCACAGACTTCCATAATTGCAGCTTATGCAAGGTTTGGTAATTTAAATAAAGCACTCAAGATCTTTCATGAAATGCAAAGGAGTGGGGTGATGGTAGATGTTTTTGTTTATCCCAACCTTCTCTTCTTGAGGCATTAACTCATCTAACAACTCTGCAACAGGGCAAGGATCTCCATGAATTTGTGATTATGAATGGATTTGAGTTCGAGCTATTTGTGGAGAGTGCTCTTGTAGCCTTGTATACAAAATGCAATAGTATGGAGTTTGCACACTGAGTGTTTGACCAAATTCTTTAGAGAACTAAGACAACATGGAATGAAATGCTTGCAGGGTATGCATAGAATAATCATCATAGAGAGGTAATGAAACTATTCCATGAAATGTAGCTTGCATGTGTCTCGATTCCTTCACCTTCAGGAGTGTCCTTGCCATGTATGAAAACTTAGATGCACTCAAGAAAGGGAAAGAGATTCAGGGATAAATAATTGGAACTAGATTTGAATTGAATGTGTTTGTTGATAGTTCCTTTATAGATATGCATGCCAAATGTGGAAGTGTAGGGAGTTCCTGCCAAGTATATAATTTAACAAAATGTCTCTACAATAAGTGTGTTACATGGAACACCATGACTGTAGGATATTTTGAAATTAGGAACTGTGAATATGGCAGGGGGTTGTTCATCTCAAAATGATCAATCAAGGAGTAGTAGATTTGAAAAATATCCCCATTGAGGAAGTTTTCTAAAACTTGAATATAAACAGGAAGGTTTGATATCCGATGAAGTTGAACAATAGTTGGAGCTTTTTGGGCCTAGCAAGCTTGAACAAAAAAAGGAAAGTAAAATCTTAATTTTTTGTGTTTCATGTGGAACCCTTTATCATGGATCATGGAATCTACAATAGTGATGTCTATTTCTTTGGAAAATGGAGGAGTAAGAATTTTGAAACAACAATGTCAAATTAATGCTCAATAGAGGTGAGTGTATGTATGGTGCTGTTGAAATCAGTGTCATGGATTACTAATAATAGATCCATGCTTAGATTTTATTTTTTTCTAATACATCAGGCAATGCATCTACACCACTAATGGCACATGGTGGGCATGGATGTAATGAAAGATATGGGTTTTGGTGCATATAGTGGCATGTTACACATGTTGGGCATGGATATGATGAAAGATATGGGTTTTGGTGCCTATAGTGATGTGTTGTGCATTTTGGGAATGGATGAAATGAATTTGATTGTCCATTTTATGGATAAAATTGGTTCATCTTTTTGGAGAGTTTCTCATCCTTGTTTCCATGTTCTTAAATTCCATGCAATTGGCATCAACTAGGCAATGATTAGTCACTATCAAAACCTGGGGCAACCACAGACACTCAAGATTCGATTGTCACTCAAGGAACTCCATTTTCTTCAAGGGGTGATTCTCCATGTTCAAATGATGGTCAAGGATAAAGTGAACTTGCATCATATATAGATCAAGCATGTGTTGCTTTAAGACAACAATATTTTCTCAAATATATTATGAATATTCTACAATAAATGGTGAAACTCTTCAAGATTTCATCTTAAAATCTAGAACTTTTGCCAATAACATCTTATGGGATAGCATGTGGTGTCTTAATAACAGTGAAAAAAGAGTTTCTAGCTAGATTTTTTTTTTTGCTTACTCATATTCTTATTCTAAAGCTCATCGCATTGATCTATTTTTAAATTTCCATAGGCTTTTATTAGAAAATACATTTTGACTGCTTTACAATATAATAGGACTAGAAAATTCAGATAGACCATCTAAGAGAGTAGATTCTACATACAAATTCATTTTAAATAAATATCCTAAACTAGATAGGTGTCAAGAAGATTTATCCAACTATATCAGTAATCCCCATACAACATTTGTGAGAAAATATGCACGGAGGTTGTTTTTACATTGGTGTGGAAGAAAAAGTCATTATTACACTATGAGGGATGTTTGGCAGATAAATAGAGTAATCAAGAGATTGAAGAAGCTTCTAAAAAAGTCTAGGGGTATCCATAAAACATTTTCATTTGAGAAGGGTGTGAAACTAGTTAAGTTCTTTTCTAATATTTTTGAAGTTGCAATAACCAAGCCTCACAACTGGAAAAATTCTTGCTATTAACCTATTTATGTGTTACATTTATTATTAAATGAGATATTTTCCTTTTGGTGACTAATATGTTCTTCATAATTTGAAACTATGTTATACTTTTACATAGGAAAATACCTTGGACACTCTCTATAAAAAGCAAAAGCTACATATGCAATTTCAACCCCTACTAAATCAATATCTCAGTTGTACGATAATAAGAAGAAAAAAAGGGGTGATGAGGTAGGTGATGTTAATGTTGATAAGTCTCTTATTTGATAGTGTTCTCTTGATATTTGGGGTAGCTACAAGATATTTGGAAAGGATTTGGAAAGAGTGAAATGGGATAGCGAGGTTAGTTGAAAGATCTCTTTCTCCCCATGTAATTCTACTTTGGGTCTATGTTGAATGTAGAGTCTAGACTTGGCTATAAGAATTTCATACTTTTTGAATTCTTGTATTTTAGGTTAAAGTGCGAACATGATCTCCCATCACTGGTTATGATGAAGAGAGTAAGAATTAGGTTGTTCGCTAATGGATTTCAAATAGAGCATGGATTGATGAAGATGGAGTTGAACGTGTATAAGTAAGATCTCAATATGAAAAGAAAGTGAAATGTATGACTTAGGAAAATAGTATGGTGACAATTTTTTCCTATTGAATCACTTTTTAGGTTGTATACTACTTCAGTAGTGTATTCATAGGCTTGAATTTTTAAATACACTTTTTAATTTATATGATAGAGGTCACAATGCCTCTTATATATAATCATATAGGAGGTGTGTCATAAGTCGACATTCACTAGACCATTCAGTGGCAACTATACTACCAAAAAATCAATTTAATAAGATTTTTATTATGTTCAAAGAATACAACCACTTATATTGAGTATAATTACTTAAGTAAAACTTGTTAATCAATAGGAGCTCCTCCCAATAGTCTCATTCCTTGATATGTGACTAAACCCATATTTGTTTGTGCCCCTTTGGAAAGATTCAGTGAGATGGAGATTCAATAATTTTTATGGTGGTGGAAGATTTCATGTTTGTGCAAGTCAGTCGATCCAACACCTTCCGATAAGAAGGCATCAAGCATGGGATATTGGATATAGTGAACTAGAAACCATTTCATTTCCTTAATTTTTGAAACAAATCCATTGCATCTTATCTCTCTGGGTTTTGGGAGCATTATTGTGACTCAACCAATGGTTTCCAGAGATTGAATAGAAGTGTAGAGAGAATTGTCATTACCTTCGGAAATGGATGCCATTCCCAAGGTACCTTACCATCCTTGTAAACTTTCTTAGTGGGGTGTGGTTAGAACCAAGCTTTTAATGCATTAGGCCTAGGGTTTTATTAAACATTATTTTTGAATAGGTTAATTTAATAATTCTAATATAATGGAATTAATAAGAAATGGGAATAATTTCATTCATACTTTGAATACCTCTAGATGCTAATAATAAAATTTGATATGGTAGATTGAATTAGAAGATTTCATTGGAGACATGGATTTAACTATTATCCTTATCACCTTTAGGTTTTGACAAATGATTATGCTTTTATTTAGGGTTTTGCAATAGCATTGACATCAACCAAGTCTGGTTGATATGTAATTCTAGACGAACATGACTTATCATTTATTTTTTTATTGTTATATTTTAGGACATCAAATTCTAATGTGATTTGAATGATACAACAATTGGGTAGCATAATCGGCTCTTTACCAATAATGATAAGTAATTTCATAAACATATCATTGGTCATTTATATGACATCTTTCTGGTTTGGTTGATAACCTATTTTTTGAACAAAGAGGGGACAAAATTCCTTATATCAGCTTTACAACATGATGACCTCTAGCTACAAAGCTATGACAAGGGATATGTTTTTGGTCAGAGTGACCTAGACCTAAAAACCCTGGCGTCATCAATGAATATTGCATTAGATTTGGGACCATTATTAATGGAATTTTTTTAATTGCAATAACATGTTCTCACACCTAGGAAATGCTAAGTCAACTCATGGAAAACACTTGAACTTACCACTAGACCACCTGAAGGATGCCATTTTTATCACTCTTGTCTCGCTAAACATAATCAAGTTCCACTAAGCATTGCAAATTCATCATCTCTCTTGAATTAATCATTAACACTTGCAAAATTTAGTTATACTCTACAAGTATGTTATACTTTGAATGAATGTTAAGTCTAAGGATGTTATAATTCCTGACGATGTTGTGGGTTGCCTAATGTTCATTGCTTTGACAATATATATTACCATATATTTTCTCACTCTTAATTATATGTATTAATGTATTTTGGCAGAGGCTTATGAAGTGTGGTGTACCTAAGGAGAAATTAGAGCAATTGCAACCAGGATTGGTAACCTATATTAAATATAGTAATTCAAATCTACAACCATTTGTATTTACCCTTTTACCTGATGTCGACGAAGTAAATGCAGTAACATCTTCATCTATAATTAAAAATAATATTTCTGAAAGCATTGAATGGGTATAATTATTAATGCTTGATGAGCCTCGAGTAGTTATTAATGAATTCAAGAAGCAGGAAACTGGTAGTCAAGGCATTTATGGGGTATTTTGGTGAAACAATGACATTGCATATAGGTGCTAGACATGTGAGAAACATCCTATCTATGCTATTTTTGTTCCTTGTTTTAGAGCTAGAAACCATGTCAATTAGAATCACTTCTCCATGATTCACACAGGTGGTGGTTGTTGTGATTGTGGAGACAAAATAATGTGGAAATCAAAATGTTTTTTCTCCCAACATAGAGGTATAGGATAGGTGCATCCCCCACCACTAAAATATCAAAAATTTACAAAGCATGTGTTGGGTCCATTCTAATTGATTGGAAAGATCATCTACTAGCTGCAAAAATAGTGGTCGAAGGCAAGCCAAAGAAATGAGATGAACAAAACAAGAGGAAAATATTTCTTATAAGACAACTTCTATAATTGTGGAAATGATTCTTAGTTTTTGTGAGAGTCTAGAAAATATTAAGGAGCTTGTGGAGCTTGGGTGAAAAGTTTCAAGTTTGGTTGTAAATGGAAATCTCAAATTTTATGATAAGGGACCTAACACCTAATGCAAGTGTTAGCAGGTTAATATATCTCAAGGTTTGCTAAACATATATTTTCCAACCCTACTTAGAGGATAATCATTAACGTATTTGGACAAGTTGACCCTCAAGAAAATTATTTTCTTGGGGAAATGTAAAAAAATCCTTATGGTTGTGATAGATAACTCTGCCAAGAGGCATATAAATATATTTGAAGAAAGGCCAATATTACAAGGTAGGCCAAGAAATTGGACCCACATAGGGAAACAAAATTCAACACTTTTCTTGACATAGAAATTATTATATGATTGCAAGAAGATGAGGTTGTTTCTACAATCCCAAGGACTGGGGGTAAAAATTTCATACCAAGAAGAATTGTTCAGAAAGTAAAGTGATTGTTTTTTGTTCTTGTTTCGATTAGGCTACAATTGGTCTTACAAATCCAACCATGAGACTCCTACACCTTCGTCATATAGGCCTTGACCATGGCCTTCAAAGTAATGTGGCACATGGAATGGCCAAGAAATGTATGTTGCAAATATTGACCACAAAAAAATCATATTTAGAAACAAAGATATCTAGTAGGGTTTCATCAAAATTAGGCCCATTAGCTTGTGGAATATTTTTAGGTTAAACTTTTGTGGCCTTTTCAGTGGCAATCTCTTGATATATTTATCTAGACTTGATTTTGATGACAACAAGATGAACTATTGCAAATGGAATTGTCAATAGAAATATTGGATTTTTCTTTGATTGAGCCATTATCAACTCACAAATTCCATATAGAGGGAGTGAGGCCAATTGAGGTTGCCCCAGGCCAACCAGGAAACATGACTGCAAGTAAATGCTATGAAAGGACATAATTAACAAGTATATGCATGCAGTCACATACCCATAAGATTTGTTAACACTAATGATCCTATATTGGTAACAAAAAACATTAAGTAAACATTTTCAATTGAGATGAACACTAATTTTTTGTTTCCTTTCCCTTCTAAAAAGTTCTTTAGATATTCAATGGAAAGATAGTTGGTTATGTCAAGCAAGGAGTCCTTAAAGGAATGATGATAGAAGGAGAATACTTTCATATAATCCTTGAGCATGGTGCATATCCAAAAGGTAGTCCCCTCTAGCTTCAAACCTAATTTTCCCTCTCTTGAGATGAAAATGTTTGAGGATTCTCTAGACTGTTGAAATAGAGTCTAGTTGCTAGTTTATTTAATATTGTTGTTGCATAAGATTTTTGCTACAATGGAATTTGTAACATTGATATTGAGTAATTTTTTTACTAGTTTTTCATTGTAGTAGTTTAAATGTTAATTATAAATAATAAATTAATAGTCTTTTAACTAATCGTGTCGAATGGTTTTTTCTTGTGAAAATTGTATTATGTGCTTTATGGATGATAGCGACGTAGATGCTGATTTCATGTTTAAATAAGTAATGAAGTTGTTATGTTAGTTTATTTTAATTGATTACATAGAGCTGATGGACTGGGGAGGTTATTGTGCTACATCCTTGTTGGGTGATTAACTAAAGTTTAATTTCTATAATATTTCTATATGGGTGGACGAGGTTGTGCTAGATGCTCATTAGGTGATTATAAAAGAGGATTTAGACAAAAAACCAATTGACTATGTTGCTCATGACACCCTTAAGTATGACATTGAACCCATTGACTTAGAATTTTTTTCTTTATTTTAAAAATATCATTACTTGTTAGTGGAATCATGAAATGGAGACCAATATAGACATGTTTTGGTTGGTTTTATCTTTTTATATTTTAATATTCTTAGCCTTTGGAGACATCTTAAATATTCCAATATGGTTATTCAACTTATTTATTGCAGAATATTGCATCACTAGGATGTGCAATGATAATCCATTTTTCATGTGTATATATGTCAAAACTTGATTTGGTTGTGAAAATAAATTCTTTTATTAAAATTTTATAGGGAATGATACCATCACAGCAATGAGCCCAAAGATTGTACTAACCTTTCAATTGTGTCTTCCTCAACTAGAGGAACATTTGGAATTGACCACCTCATATTTTGGATATTGTTAGAGTTTGTTAGGGTTTTAGTGGAGGTTATTCATTGTTTACTCCACCCTAGTCTAAATCTAATATTTTATTGTAAAGGAAGGTGAGATCCTCTCCTATATATCCCATATTGTTGGGTTGTGTTATATTCTTTCCACGACTAGCCCACGTAGTTAACCGGGAGATTAGAGGGGGGGCTTCGCCTTCCCTTTGTTGTGTCAATTACATAGCGGGGGGGTCACAAGGGATTTGAGGAGTGCAGGTAACTCCCCTCTATGGGGTCCAGGGCAACGCCCCGGAAAATTATGTTTTTTGGACCCTATATTAGGTTGGGCGAACCTACCTCTAGTTTTGTGCATGTTTTTTGCACATGGTTTTGGACGCGATGGTTTTCAGTCCATGGAATTGGATGCTTCGACATGTATAGATATGTATTGTAACATTGAAAGGAACATAATGAAAAATCAAGCTGGTAGTCTCGATTTTGGGATCTAGGGGAAAATAATTGTGTATATGTGTTTTATGTGTTATGCTCTCGCATTGTTTATTTTCTGTGTTTTAGAATTTGTATGCAGGTAATTTCTGTATGGGGTTAAAACCTACATTTGGTATTGGAGTTGTTTTGGCTTCAAGGGGATGCTTTTGTTGTTGAGTGGTTTCGCTCGGGCCCATGGTAGACCCTATCCAGTGGGAGATCTATGAGATCGATTTTGGTGGTGAAAGAAGATGGCGAGCAGTGGAAAGATAGAGATCGAGAAATTTAATGGTCAAAGTCTTGAGTTGTGGAAACTCACGATGGAGGATCTATTGGTGGATCTACCTTAAATAATTTACTTTCATTAGCCACTTTTCCTAAGTTAGACTTAGGAAATATTAAAATGATGTCTAATTAATTTAATTAAGGTGTTTCCCAAGCTTATTTGGTGAAACCTTTTCTGGTTTTTGGAGATTTCGTGTTCCTTAGCCTCTTAGAAACAATATGAGACTTGAACACCAGTCTGTTGGTACCAAACTCATCAAAAATTAACACTCCCTCTTTGTTGGGTTGTGTTATATTGTTTCCACAACTAGCCCACATAGTTAACCGGGGGGTTAGAGGGGGGGGTGGAGCCCCCCATTTGTTGCACCGATTGCATAGCGGAGGAGGCCACAAGGGGTTTGAGAGGTGCAAGTAACCCCCCCTCTATGGTGTCCAGGGCAGCGCCCCAGATTTTTTTTTTTTTTGGACCCTATATTAGGTCGGGCAGACCTACCTATGGTTTTGTGCATGTTTTTTGCACATGGTTGTGGACACGATGGTTTTCAGTCCATGGTTTTGGATGCGATGGTGTTCAGTCCATGGTATTGGATGCTTTAGCATGTATAAATATGTATTGTAACATTGAAAGGAATATAATGAAAAATCAAGCTGGTAGACCTGGTTTTGGGATCTAGGGGAAAATCTCTGTGTATATGTGTTTCATGTGTTATGCTCTTGCATTGTTTATTTTCTGTGTTTTAGCATTCATATGCAAGTAATTTCTATACGGGGTTAAAACCTACATTTGGTATTGGAGTTGTTTTGGCTTCAAGGGGATGCCTTTGTTGCTGGGGGTTTTGCTTAGGCCTATGGTAGACCCTGTTCAGTGGGAGATGTGTGAGATCGATTCTGGTGGTGAAAGAAGATGGTGAGCAGTGGAAAGATAGAGATCAAGAAATTTAATGGTTAGAGTTTTGAGTTGTGGAAACTCAAGATGGAGGATCTATCAGTGGATAAAGATCAGTGGATTGCGGTAGATCCGGGTACTAAACCAACGGGAGTGTCCAATGAAGAATGGAAGAAGTTGGATCGGAAGGCAAAGAGCATAATACAATTGTGTGTCTTAGATTCAGTATTTCTGAATGTATCAGGGGAAGCTACGGCCAAGGATTTGTGGGACAAGTTAGGGACTTTGTACCAATCTAAGTCTCTGGTGAATAAATTGTTCCTACGGAAAAAGATGTATAACCTGAGGATGAAAGATGGAGACTCAGTGACAGAGAATCTAATGCATTTAATACTGTGGTATGTTAGCTATTATCTATTGATATTAAATTTCAGATGAAGGTAAGAGCATCAGTTTGTTGTGTTCTCTACTAGATTCATGGGATAGTCTGGTTATTGCAATAGGTAGCAATACAATTGCTTTGCAGTTTGATGAAATAGCCTCATCCTTGCTAATGGAGGAGATGAGACGGAAAAATATCGAGAGCCAGAATGGCGATGCGTTGTCTATATGATGACGGTCCCAAGATAGAAACAAAAAAGTCATCGAGTGGGAGATATAAATCTAGAGGGAGATCTAAATCTCTAGGAAAACATATAAAGGTGGTGTGCTGGAAATGCGGAAAGGAAGGGCACTACAAAAGGGACTGTAAATCTAAAGCTCCTGATAAAGGAAAGGGATTCGATGATGCTCCTTTTGCAGAGGCGAAAACCACCTCAGATGAAGGTGGGGATGTGTACTTGGCTGCTTCAAGTACACATGTAGATCACGAGGCATGGTTGATTGACTTAGGTGCATCCTTTCACTTCACTCCCAATAGAGAGTGGTTCTGCAGTATGAGAAATACGATGGTGGTGATGTCTTCTTAGGGGATGATAGGAAGGCTAGAATCATTGGTCACAGAAAAGTAAAGTTGAAGTTGCAAGGTGGAAGGGTTAGAACACTTCCGAGAGTTCTGCATATTCCTGCATTGGCCAGAAATCTGATTTCTGTAAGCAAGCTAGGTGATGCAGGTGTAAAAACAATGTTCAAGAAGGATGCTTGCAAGATGGTTCAGGGAGCACTGGTATTGATGCGGGGAGTTCGGATTGGAACTCTGTACAAGCTACAAGGTAGCACTGTTGTTGATGGGTGCAACAACTCTGTGGTTCCTGAAAGTGGAGCAGAAAATCTAGTGGTCTCTGAAGAGAAGACCATGCTGTGGCATCAAAGGCTTGGACATATTGGAGAGAAGGGTCTTCGAATACTTCATGGTAAAGGTATGGTAGAAGGTATGAGTAATAGTTCTCTAGATTTTTATTTTTGTGAAAATTGTGTATATGGGAAGCTGAATCGAGTGAGTTTCCCCTCTACTAGTAAAAGGGCGAAACAAATATTAGAACTTGTGCACAGTGATGTGTTTGGACCTCTGAAGGTTCCATCACTGGGTAAGTCTGTGTACTATGTATAATTTATAGATGACTTCTCAAGGAATACATGGATATATTTCCATAAGAAGAAATATGAAGCCTTTGATAGGTTTAAAGAATTTAAGGCTCTAGAGGAAAACCAGACAAAGAAGAAGATAAAGGTGTTGAGGACAGAAAACAATGGAGAGTTTTGCAGCAAGGAATTTGAAGAATTATGTAAGAAGTGTGGTATAGCATAGAACAAGACTACTCCATACACACCTGAGAAAAATGGAGTTGCAGAAAGAATGAACAAGACATTGATGGAAAGGGTAAGAAGCATGCTCAGTGGTGCTGGTTTAGGACAGGAATTCTGGGCAGAGGCAGTGGAGACAGCATATTACCTGGTCAATAGATCACCTTCATCAATGTTGGAGGATAAGACTCCACAAGAGGTATGGACTGGTAAGAAACCCTCTCTTTCACATCTAAAGGTATTTAGATGTGATGCATATGTACATGTTCCAAAGGAGAAAAGAACCAAGTTGGATAGTAAATCTGAAAAGTGCATCTTTATTGGGTATAAGGATGGTTTAAAGGGTTATAAGCTTTCGAACCCAGTAACAAGGAAGGTTGTGTACAACCGAGATGTGGTGTTTAGAGAGGTGAAATATGTTAGTAAACATGAAGTCCAACCAAAGGAACTTGAGAAGATAGAGTTTGATCTTAAGGAGGAAGAATCAGACTCTACAATAGAGGAGGAACTAGAGGATGAAGAGCCAAAAACTTCAGGTGTGAGAAGATCAGTTCGAGAAAGAAGGTAGCTAGAAAGGTATAGTCCATCTGCTTTCTATTCAAATTTTTCTTTATCTATTACTGATGATGATCCCAGAATTGTGAAGGAAGCAATAGATTCAGAGGATGGAAAACTTTGGAAAGAGGCCATGGTTGATGAAATGGCATCTTTGCACAAAAATGAGGCATGGGATCCACTGGAGTTGTCGGCTGGAAGGAAACCCATTGACAACAAATGGGTGTTCAAGAAGAAGACAAATGCAAAAGGAAAGGTGGAGAAATACAAAGCTCGGTTGGTAGCAAAAGGTTATTCCCAAGTGTCAGGAATTGATTTGGTGATATTTTTTCCCCTTTTGCCAAGGTAACCTCTATTATATTACTTTTATTTGTTGCTGCTGCTTTTGATTTTGAGGTAGAACAGATGGATGTGAAGACAACATTTCTTCATAGGGATCTGGAAGAGGAAATCTACATGAAGCAACCTGAAGGCTTTGCGGTGAAGGGTAAGAAAGAACTAGTATGCAAGTTAAAGAAGTCTCTGTATGGGTTAAAACAATCACCAAGGATGTGGTATGAGAAATTTGATACATTTATACGGGGACTTGGCTTCACCAGAAGTAAAGCAAATCACTATGTGTATTTTAAATTAATTGGTGACTGTGTTATTTATCTGGTCTTGTATGTGGATGATATGTTGCTGGTTGGAAATGAAAAGGAAATTATCCAGGATTTGAAGACCCAATTGTACTCCAAATTTGACATGAAAGATCTTGGTTTTCAAACTATATTTTGGGCATGGAAATTAAAAGAGACCGAGAAAAGAAGAAGCTCTAGTTAAACTAGAGGAAGTATGTCGAGACAATACTATAGAGGTTTAATATGTAGGATAGTAAACTGGTGAAGGTTCCTATTCTTGTAGGTATGAGGTTATCTGTTGAACAGTGTCCCAAGACACAAGAAGAGGAAGAGGACATGTCCCGTGTTCCATATGCAAGTACAGTTGGTATCCTGATGTATGCAATGGTCTGTACTAGACCAGACATTGCACATGAAGTGGGAGTATTGAGAAGGTTTATGTCTAAACTAAGGAAGGAGCATTGGACAACAATGAAGCAGGTTTTTAGGTATTTTCTGGCACTAGTGATTATGGCTTGTGCTACCAAGGAAGACCAGGATTGGACAAAGTGTTGGATATTCATGGCTTTGTTGATGCAGATTCGGCTAGAGATCTGGATCAGAGAAGATCTACAAGTGGGTATGTTTTTAACCTATTTGGAGGTGCAGTTAGTTGGATGAGTAAGAAACAATCTGTAGTGGCACTATCAAAGATAGAGGCAGAATACATGGCAGCCACTCATGCAACCAAGGAAGCAGTTTGGTTGCAAAGATTGTGTTCAAGTATGGGGTTAGTACAAGGAGCTATAAGGATAGACTGTGATAGCCAAAGTGCAATTTTCTTGGAAAACAACCCTACATATCATTCAAAGGCAAAGCACATTGATGTTCAGTATCACCTTGTGAGGGATATGGTAGAAGACAAAAAGGTGTTGATGGTAAAGGTGGACACTTTGAAGAATATTTGCAGATGCATTGACAAAATCTGTGAGCTCTGAGAAGTTCTCTTTGTGTAGAGAAACAATGGGCATTGCAAGGCTAGATAAATACTAAGCTCTCTTGTGGCCCCCTGTGGAAAGAAAACAACAAGTGGGAGAATGTTGGGTTGTGTTATATTCTTTCCATGACTAGCCACGTAGTTAACCGGGGGGTTAGAGCGGGGGCTTCGCCCCCCCTTCATTGCACCGATTGCATAGAGAGGGGGTCACAAGGTTTTTGAGGGGTGTAGGTTAGCCCCCTCTATGGGATTCGGGGCAACGCCCTGGAAAATTTTGTTTTTTGTACCCTATATTAGGTTGGGTGGACCTACCTATGGTTTTGTGCAAATTTTTCACACATGGTTTTGGATACAATGGTTTTTGGTCCATGGTTTTGGATGTGATGGTTTTCGGTCCATGGTATTGGATGCTTCGGCATGTATAAATATGTATTGTAACATTGAAAGGAACATAATGAAAAATGAAGCTAGTAGTCCCAGTTTTGGGATCTAGGGGAAATCTCTGTGTATATGTGTTTTATGTGTTATGCTCTCGCATTGTTTATTTTCTGTGTTTTAGAATTTGTATGCAGGTAATTTCTGTATGGAGTTAAAACCTACACATATAATATATCCTCTTCCTCATTTGAACTCATGGTTAGATTTTGATAGCTCTCTCTCTTTTGGAGCCTAATAGACATATCTTTCATGGTGCAGCTTGAAGTGTAAGGGTTTCTTCCCCATTCAAAGTGTGGCACCCTTCTTCCTATTTATCATGTTGCTAATGGATTGTAGAATAACCTAGAACTTTTACATTAGGGCCATAGAAAGGAAAATCTGTCTCATTGGAAGGGTTTTATGTTAGAATTGTATTCCTCTACCCCCGTTTGACATTTTATGCATGATTATATTACATTAATTTGATCATCTCTTTAGAGTAAGAGCTTGTAATACTTAATTGTATGTGGCACACCCTAGTTTACATTTTTTTGATGTGGCACCACTCTTGGGACATCCTAGCTGATTTCTACATTCATTTTTCAACATGTTAGGGTTTATTTGTGGCATGTGCATGCAGTCCTAATTTCCATATCCTTTCATGAACTAGCCCCTTTCATGGAATAGCCTCCCTTGACTCCATTTTCCTCGGGATTGGAACTAGTCTTCATGGTCCTCTCATCACCTCTTTATAATATACTACAACACAATTTTCTTTTGGCTAAAGCTACTCTTCCAAGTCACCTTATTTTTTCTAAGCTTTAGTAATCCTATCCTAGGGAAGGCCCCCTTGAGTTGGAGAAGATCCAACCTAAAGTGTAGAGAGAGAGTCATTGAGATTATAATGGGTGACCCCTCTAAGTTATAGTTGGCCTAACTTTCTTCTTTTTGGATTTAAGCATATATGAAAGTTCAAGATGTAACAAAGGGCACATGTATGTATCCAACATGCATGCACCAAACTTTAAAAAAAAATCATTTTAGTTATTTCTAGAGTTAGAAAGTTGTTTTCTATCTTTAGTTAAGTAATAATTCTTAATTAGGAAAGTGCATGAGTTAGAGACTTTTCCAGATTTAGAACAAGGTGCAAATCCCTAGGAGTGAGGCGCTTGATTTCATGCATGCATTACCTCCCCGTGGACGTTCTATTTTAGGAAATTGACACAGGTTGGGGCCTTGGGTGCTCTATTATATACACCCTATTCCAAGAAATGTTTATCAAGTGATCCAACAAATGGAAAAAAAAAATTGAGACTATTGGTGGAAGGATTTCCATTAAATATTACAAGCACGAAATGAGAATTTTGATGAATAACTTCAGGCATAAATGCAAAAATTTAATGACCCAAGGTAAAATCCAAGTTAAAATAAATAAAAGCTAACATCCAAGGTCAAACTTTTGGTCCACATTGTAGACTAGTGTGCCTCACCTAATATAATTCAAACTGGGCATATGCTGACATGGAACTAGCCAATTGCATAGAAACTTTAGTGACAACTAGATGATTTAATGCCTTGGGCTTGGGTTTATTTAAATTGGTTGTATTAGAAGTTTCTTTAAGAAACATAGAGAAAACCTTCTCCATTCCACACTATATATTTTTTTGGGTTAAAACATGTTATGAATATTTGGCAAGATTGAAAAAGTTGCACTACATGGAGTAGTTTTCCTATGTTTAGCACCAGGTTTGAGTTTTATTTGTTGTGAGGTTTCCTTTTGCAATATTTGAGTTATTCATTTTGGTTTAGTCCTTCCTTAGCCACCTATTGATGGTGTTGGACCCTCCAACATGTAAGGGGATCTCCTGAGTAAAATTCCCAACTAGAACTCATACCATTTGAAGTAGGAATCTTAGAAGTGTGTGGTAAAGTAATGCCTTAACTGTGATAGCGCACATGATATCTTTATCAGAAGCAAGTGTGTGACATTGCAGTGAGTCAAGTGAGATGCATGGGGGTTCTAACACATAGAGGGGAAAAGGAAGTGTGTCCCTTATAATCCTGTAATAGTACACAACTTGAAAGGAACACACGAGCGAAATTACATCACAAGATGGAAAGAAGAATAGTCCACAATCCAAAGTGACGGGTTAAACGAACAATACATCTGCAACAAGATTCATACAATTGCATACAAAATATTTCATACACAAATGAGTAAGTTAAATAACATACATTGCTAAAGAAACTAGAATAGTCCAACTACAATAACAACATATGCATGAAAATGCGTTGGCTATGTTATATATATCTAGTGAAAGTTCCATCCATACATACACCATTGATAGCCATTAGCCCCAATAGTGGAACATTATAGTCAACATCATCTACTCCTCCAAAGAGATGAACTCGATGTGCACTGTGGAGAAGCCAAGGCTCATCACAATACTCTCCAAGCATTCTCTAATTAATGCCTAGCCAAGATCTTGGCTCCCAAAAGCCTCTTCTATGAGTTATAAGGTTTTATTTATATATAACAAAGGGTGGGGTGACCCTTGAAATTCCCCTTTGTGACTCTTGGACTACCCTCATGACTCTTCACATTACATAGTGACTGTTCACATTCCACTAGTGACACTTCGAATTTCACTTACAACATGTTTACAATAATATACATTTTCCACATGTATCCATGTGAGACAAAATAGGCTAGAGAGAGCCTACCAAGACAACACACTATGACTCTGAGGTTTGGGGAAAGACCAACTCGGAAACACCCACTTGATGCTTGTCATTTAGATACTGATGCCAAGCTTGGTGTTATGTTATGTTGTCCCCAAACTACTTGATGCCATCTTACTGAAAGCGGACTCTTGCCTCCATGGCATCTGACCATGTGGTCTTGGAACATGTGTCTATCTCATCTTGAAGTATGAATTGCACTATCATGAGTGTGGCTGGACCACCGATGTACTTATGAATTTTGTTTGCACTAAGATGCAAGTCATCATTGGTGGCCTTGTGCATCAAATGCTCCATGTACCTATTGACCTCTAACCGGACTTGGTTCTCGTGCTTAAATTTAGTGAGGGAACCTGCATCTTTTCACTCTCTTCCTTAGCTGTTGGCTATTCTGACTTATCAACCTATATGGGCATTGTTTGATGTGTCATTATGCCTTACCTTTGTTCTTCTTCCTGTTTCTCCTTCTCAGCTCTTGTTCTTCCTTCGATTCTTGTTCTGCTTGCTGCAATCTTAGTTCTGCTACCCGCAAGCTCTACTCTTTGCTCTTCTTTCTTTGTCCTCTCCTTCCCTTTTCTTTTGCCATCAAATATTCCTGCATGAATATTTAACGTGCTTTCACTCTGCATATTTTTTCTCCCTCTGTTATGTCATCAACTTCCTCTTTCCTTGTTCTTGTACTAGATTGTTTCCTTCTGCCACTACTATTGGTCTTGCTACCATGTTAGTGTTGAGCATCTACATATATTGGAAAGTAAATCGATGCTTGTTCAACTACTTCCCTGGTACTACTTTCATCGTTCGTTCTTGAAACATCTCTCTTTGGTGCAATGGTACAATGACTATTGGAGAGAAGCGCTTCGTGAGTGTGGTACCTGTGGGACAAAAAAGACACTCATGGAAAGCAAACAATAGCTCTTACAAATCCACCTTAATAGCATGATCAAGCAGCAATCAGGGAATTTGATGAGAGGAATTGTGCAGTTTTGACTGACAGAGGTGACTGATTGACTATTGGAACTACGCACTGCATAGTCCCAACAGTGAATGTGAAGCTTCATGATTGGAACTCTACAATGCACAGTTTAGTATGGGACATGAACTGGGACAGATTGCGTATTGCGTAGTCTCAGTAACACGGCTGGTGGACTGGATCTTGGAACTTCACAGTGCACATTTGGATCCAACCCAGGATAGGCTCTGCATAATTCTAGAAGCCAAGGCAAAGGCCTTGAGTTGCTAGATTGTGTAGTGCATGCAAGTGAATTTGAGATGCCGGGAGGGGGAGCCTAGATCTGTCCATGGGGAGTGTGAGAATAGGTGGATCTAAAAGATGATGTGATGTTGAGTGTATATCTAACTAAGTGTAGATGTGTACATGTAAAACGAGTGCAACAATGGATCAAACTAAAGGAACATGAAGAATGTGAAGGGAGTCACCACAATGGCCATTTTTGGTGCAAAAAATGGGAAAACTCATGCTACACTTGAGAAAGGAAATCTATAAATTGGAACAACACTTATACAAGTTAAAACAATTTAAAACTCTAGTGGTCATTCAACAAACTAAGTGGAACAACACTCTCACAAGATAAACAAACAAAAGCAACAGGAAAAGCAACAAAAGACGATAAAAGAAAAACTCACCCTGAAAAGTGATGACAGTGCTCTGAAGACTCCTTGATCTCCTAGGAAATCTAGAGCTTGATGATCGAATGCATAAGTGAGCTCTAGAGGCATCCATTACATAGATTTGAGCAAATGGAGTTCATGACGTGTATGCTTGAGATCAAGGACAACACTGACACTTAGCAAAAGTTCTAAAGATAGCAACATGTCACCTTTGGGAAGCTAATGAAAGATCCCTAATTCCCAGGGATGCTTTTCCTCTTAGCTCCTTTCCTTTTAGGAGCACTGCCATGGACTGCCGAGAGAGATTTCATAGTTCTAGAGGGAACCAGGCAACCTGCCAGCACATGCATTGGACAACAGCAGGGGGAATGCTTCTGCCAATTCCTAGGCTGAATGGCTTTGGCTTCCTCTCATTCCCTGCATAGTTTCCCAAATAAAGACAAGATGTCAGCTGGGTCTGCATAGTTTTAGAGCCTAAGCTCACTGTCAAGATGTTCTGCGTTATTCTTGAGAGCAAGACAGGTTGTTGCGCTGCTCTGCGCAATTCCTGAGAGCAAGGCAAGTTTCCCTCTAGGACTGTACAGTTTGTCAAGGCAACACAAGAACCAGATAAAAACTGAGTCACGGGAGGTTAGCTTAAGGTTAGTCAGTGAAGAAAGTAAGCGAGCACAAGCTGTAAAGCCAAAGATGAATTCAAATGAAAACACAAGTCCCTGAGAAGTGCAAGACAAGTTGCTAAGATTTTGAGGAGGGAAGTTCCAAAACAAACTCAAGGAAAATTTTTGGAGGGTGGTTGTAGCTGCTACAACATTGGCTACACACTAGTATAATTCCATCTCTCTATATGGACCTTCTGTCGTGTAAAGTGATTCTAAATCCTCTAGATGTATTGTTTAATTCTTTGATCATCATGGCTTCCTAACTAGCTTGAGTTAAAGATATAGTCCTTGCCATTCTCTTGATCGGTCAACACACATACCAAGCCAAGTCAACCGAGTTGTTTCAATTAGGGATGAGGGGTATATTGATACACAAGAAATATAATTTTCAAATTTTTATTTTCATCTATAGCATTGCTTTGTTGTCAGTAGGCTTGAATAGTACCCCCACAGAGTCACTTTAGTAACACAAGCATCACTCCATTGCCAGCAAGATTGGATAGTACCCAGGTGGAGTTACTTGCTTCACCTCTCTGCGCAGGAAGCCTTTCTCTCATTTCACCTTTATTTTACTTTTCATTTTTTACATTTTTAGAGAACTATGCATAGGAACTTATTTACTTCATAAGGTGGAAGAGGGATCTCGACTTATTGAGAGCATAAGAGGTTGTCCCTTTAGAGAAGTATGTTATATATACCTCTAACATACTTGTTAAGTTTTTCCCCCTCACCTTACTCTACTTGACTGAGCTGACAAGGGTTAACCGAATATAGAAAAACCAATTAGAGTATATGGTACTAGTTAGAAGTACAAGCATTGTGTTTTCACCAGGACTCACTCTAAATAGAACGTATTTTCCATCGGGGTATCATCGACTAAATATAACAAGCTATTCATAAAGAAAGAGTACAATGGATAACCAATTGTTGATAGTTGTACAAGTCGTCTTTTACTTCACCTTGCTTGTCTCAAGAGCTAGACATGGTTTCATGTGAAGCTAATCCTACGGGTGCATAACAAGGAAACAAACAAACAAGAAAAGGATAGAAGTAAATGAAAGAAAAACAAGAAAAGAAAAGCAAACATGCAAGCAAAGAAAACAATAAAGCAAATACTACTCCTACTCCTACACTAAACAGTGCATGGGCCTACTCATGTAAAGTGATATTTCCAATGGAGCCATCAGCGCATTGGTGAACCCATGTTAGTGAAGGCATAGTCGACCAGAGAGATATTCAAGTAAACTAGTGCAAGAAAAATATAAGACAATGAAGACCAACACGCTCAAAGTTTAAAATCATCCACGAAAAGAAATGAGTAAAAGTGCAAGACAAACATTTTGTGGATGCACTCATGTTGCAACACATTGTGTGCAGATGGTGAACATACACACTCTTTTGATGTGAGAAACGAGGAAACACGAAAAAGGAAGAAAACTTATGTTTCACAAGAGTGATTTTTGTGTATGATTCCTCCAATGCATGAGTGATAAAATCATGTGATTCAGGTGGAGGATGTGAAATATGTAAACTATATTGGTCTTCAATGCAAACAGGAGAGTGATGAGGATCCTGGGGTGTTTCAACAGATTTCTGATCAAAAGTAGAACTGACATCAAGACAATGAGGACTTGAAATAACCATCATCTCGGGTTGAAGTGCCTCAACAGCTTGAGGGGTTTCCACTTCATCAATAGGTAGATCATCAAAGGCCGTTGGCTAGAAAGATCAACAACAAGTGAATCAACATTGTCATCAAATGAAGGAGTAAAGAGATCACGACAACCATGATCATAAAATCTGAAATGTTCATCGACATCCTCATGATCTGACAAATCATATAGAGGGGTTGATGAGAGATAAGAATGCTCACCCTCTGATTTTTCATAAAGAAAAGGTGATAGATTGGGTAGATTCAGAAAGAAATATTTGTTCTCTCCGCAACGCAATGATGGACTGACATCCTATGTGTTCTATGAATGATCGGAAGTAGAAACATTTCGAGATGAATTTTCATAGGACAAGTCAGAAATGACAGAATTACAAAAGATGTCAGGAAAAAATGAATGAGGTGTGGATGGAAGGAGGTCATCCTTCACTGCAGGTTCTTCTTCAAATTCCCACACATACTCATAAAAAATGTCAATTCTAGTTGGCTGCTCAACACCAACTATGTCGACATTTTTATCCTCATGAACAACAAATGTGGAGTTTGGAACGAGATAACACAACACAGTACGATCCGAAGGATCAAAAGAAAAAGAGAATGGAGGTTGAGAAAATGAGTTCACGTGACAACCAATAGGCTTGCAAGCCAAATCTACACAGATATCCAGATCAGGTGGGGTGGAAGAATGTGACAGTTCAACATAAATGTGACAGTTCAACATATGGGTTTGCAAATTCTCCCACCTCGCATTGCAGAGATAGATATGTTTGATGGGGAGAGACGAAGGGTCACCGATGAAAACAACCTTATCAGTCTTGATTTTGGCAACTCTAACACTGAGGTATTTTGGGAGGGGTTCAAATGATTCTAACACGTGGATTTTAAGATACATTAAGAAGATACTGAAATCTTTCATTAGAAATTTCCAATCAATTTCATTTTCTCAGATTTGAAAAGCGAGATTATAAAAGCGATTCAAAAATTGCAAACAGGATTCATCAAGTGCTTTTCATAATTCTAGAATTTTTTTATTGAGTTATTTGCGATCATAACGATAGAAACCACAGCCAACTCTCTGATAGAAATGTGGGGTGACCCTTGAAATTCCCCTTTGTGACTCTTAGACTACCCTCATGACTCTTTACATTACATAGTGACTATTCACATTCCACTAGAGACACTTGGAATTTCACTTACAACATGTTTACAATAATATACATTTTCCACATGTACCCATGTGAGACAAAATAGGCTAGAGAAAGACTAAAAAAACAACACACTATGGCTCCGAGGTTTGGGGCCGACAAACTCAACAACACCCACTTGATGCTTCTCAATCATGTACTGATGCTAAGCTTGGCGTTGTACTATGGTGTCCCCAAATTACTTGATGATGTCTTACTAAAATCAGACTCTTCCCTCCATGGCATTCGGACATGTGTCTTGGAACTTGTGTTCATCTCATCTTGAAGTATGCGTTGCACTGTCCTAAGTGTGGGTGGAATGCTGATGTACTTCTGCATGTTTTTCAAGCTCAACTACAAGTCATCACTGGTGTCCTTGCGCATCAAATTCTCCATGTACTTGTCGACCTTTGACCAGACTTAGTTCGCGTGCTTAGCTTTGGTGAAGGAACTTGCATCTGTTCACCCTCTTCCTCAACTGCTAGATGTTCTAACTTATCAACCTGTGTGGGCATTGTTTGCTCTGTCATTGCACCTTTCCTTTGTTATTCTTCCCATTTCTGCTTCTCAGGTCCTGTTCTTCCTTTGACTCTTGTTCTTCTTGACGCGATCTCATTTCTGCTACCCATGAGCTATGCTCTTCGCTCTGTTTTCTATGTCCTCTACTTCCTTTTGCTTCTATTGTCAAAGTTGCATGCCTGAAGATTGAATGCACATTCGGTTTGAAACTTTGTTCTCCCTTTGTTATGTTAGCAACTTCCTCTTTCCCTATTCCTATATTGGATTGCTTCCTTCTGCCACTGCTATTGGTCTTTCTACCATGTTAGTGTTGAGAATTTGCATATATTGGCAAGTAAATCAATGCTTGCTCAACTGCTTCCTTGGTAATTCTTTCATTTGTCACTATTGAAGCAACTCTCTTTGGTGCAATGGTACAATGACAGCTGGAGAGAAACACTTCGCGAGTGTGGTACCTGTGTGACAGAAAAGACACTCATGGAAAGAAAACATTAGCTCTTAAAAATCCAACTTCACAACATGATCAATCAGTAATCAGGACATCTAATGAGAGGAATTGTGTAGTTTTCATTGATAGGGGTGACCGAATGGCTATTGAAACTTCACATAGTGTAGTACCAGCAGTCACTGTGAAACTTGATGACTAGAACTACGCAATGTGCAATTTAATCTGGGACAAGACTTGGGAGAGATTGTGCATTGCGTAGTTTCAGTAACCCAACTAAGACACTAGCTCCTAGAATTGCATAGTTCGCAGTTGGATCCAGCCTAGGACAGGCTATGCGTAATTCTAGAAGCCAGGGCAGAGGCCTTGAACTAACAGATTGCACAGTGCATGCAAGTGAATGTGAGATCCAGATAGGGGGAGCCCAGATCTATCAATGGGGAGTGTGAAAATAGGAGAATATGAAAGACGATGTGATGTTGAGTACAGATTTGACTAAGCATAGATGTGTACATGTAAAATGAGTGCAACAATGGATCAAACTGAAGGAATACAAAGCATGTAAGGGGAGTCGCCACAATGGTGACCATTAGTGTAAAAACGGGAAAACTCATGCGACACTTCAGAAAGACAATCTATAACTTGGAAAAAAAATTTCTACAAGTTAAAATGCCAACGGTCATTCAAAAAATGAGTGAAACAACACTCTCACAAGCTAAAAAAACAAAAGTGATAGGAAAAGCAGCAAAAGGTGATAAACACAAGACTTACCCCAAAAAGTGATGACAATGCTTTGAAGGCTCCTTTATCTCCCAAGGAAGCTAGAGCTTAATGATCGAATGCATAAGTGATATCTAGAGGCATCCATTACATATATTTGAGCAAATGGAGTTCATGATGCGTATGCTTGAGATCAAGAACAATAATGACACTTAGTAGAAAGTTCTAAAGATAGCAATGTGTCACCTTTGAGAAACTGATGCAAGATCCCTATTTCTTAGGTATACTTTTCCTCTTAGCTCCTTGCTTTTCGGGAGCATTGCCATGCATTGCTCCGAGAGATTGTGCAATTCTAGAGGGTTGGGTAACCTGTTGGCACATGCATCAGACAACAGCTAGGGGAATTCTTCTGTGCAATTCCTTGGCTAAGTGGCTTTGGTTGCCTCTCATTCTCTATGCAGTTTCCTAGCTGAAGACAACTGGTTTTGTGTAGTTTTAGAGCCTAAGCTCACTGTCGGGATGTTCTACACTATTCTGGAGAGAAAGGTTGTTCGGATGCTTTGCATAATTCTTGAGAGAAAGGTAGGTTGTTGGGCTACTCTGTGCAATTCCTGATAGCAAGGCAGGTTTCCCTCTATGACTGCATAGTTTTTCAAGACAAAAAAAGAACCGGATGCAAACTGAGTCATGGGGGATCAACTCGAGATTAATCAACAAAGAAAATAAGTGAGCACAAGTTGTAAAGCGAAATATGAATTAAATTGAAAACTCAAGTACCTCAGAAATGAAAGACAAGCTACTAACATTTTGAGGAGGGAGGCTCCAAAACTAAGTGAAGGCAAAATTTAGAGGGTGTTTGTAGCTACTACAATGCCACCACAGGTTCTGTAGACCTTGTTTGTTCATTATTACGAGGGGCGATACCAAAGTTATGGGATATCCCATTGCACATGTTCGTTTCTCAATGATGCATACATGAATGCATGTTGAGCATCAAGCTATTTATGAGAAGAAACATAATTTTTTCATTCTTTAAAAGTTTGTGGAATAACCTGTTTAGAGTTTTAAACCCAATGTTTTGGACTTCTATGTGAGTCCATCTTCATGGGATGCCTCAAGAAATTGGGCGTCCCCTGAATATGGACTCACATAGAAGTCTGAAACGTTATGTTTAAAACTATGAACATGTTATTCCCCAAACTTTTAAATTTGACTCACCTGTATGAATTCTCTCTTTAAAATAATTTTTTCATCTGCATGCTAGGAGCCATGAATCCACACAAATTTAAAATAGAGGCTGGTAATTTCTCTTCTTAAGGAATAGTTAAGGTCATTTTGCATGGAAGGTGTTGATGGGAAGCCAATATCCCACCTTTGTGTGGTTTGGTGTAAGAATTCATGCTTGTTTAATTTGGAATGTGTTTGGTTTGTTGTTTCTTGTTTGTTGTAAGTTTTTGAGAGAGCCCCCTCCTTGGAGTCACTCCAGCAATGGGGGACTCTTGAGGCCAAAGATCTCCTTTAATATGATTTTTAGTGGAATGGATTCTCCTTGGTCCTTCCCCCAGTGACCTTGCAATATTCCAGTTTTCAATTGTATGTTTAGAAGTATCCACTATTCTGGAACGTGGGAATTAGAAGCATTATTTCAGACCTGATTGTGTGGTAGTGTGAGTCACATGGAATGTTTGTCTCATATACTGCTTTCTTGAGTCACTGGTAAAGCAACATGTCATTGATTTTGGAGAAAAATTTGCAGTGGTTTATTGTTAGATTAGATATAGTAAGAGTAATCTTAACAATAGGTTCTCAAAACAAATAGAACATATATCAAATGGATTTCAATTGGGAACCTTGAACTTAGCTAAGAATAATGGTCTTTATGCAGACCTGATGGATTACAAAGAGCTTGAGAAAATCATAAGAGTTCTCAGAAACCATGAGGACCATTTTTAATTCAATAGGATTTCTATATTTACAGTCACTTCAAAACTTCATGAAAATGACCACCAAGTTAGTTTTCAGATAGCAGCAATTATGGGGACTCTTGTGGAATTGAAGCAACAACTAGTTGTCTTGGAAGCAGAATCATTAGGGGATTTTGAGGAATAAAATGGGCCTCCTAAGGAAATTATAAAATAATAGTGGAAATAAGAAAATAATATTAGACTACCTCATCGCATTTTAGAGGGAAAAAAGAAAAAAACTATTTTTTCAACTCATATTTTCAACTTATCTCTCTATGGGTTTACTCAAATTTCGAGCGAAAACACTCATTGGATGCAAAATTTGATTCCTCATCCAAGGAGTACCCATATTGCATACTTTTGATGGACCCATATGCATGAAAAATGAGAAATACATGAAAAACGTGATTGCAATCATGTTTTTTCATGTATTTCTCATTTTTCATGTAGCAAGGTCAATTGAAAGCATGCAACATGGGTACTCCATGGATGAGGAATTAAATTTTGCATCCAAGGAATACTCCCACTTAAAATTTGAGTAAAACCTTAGGGAGATAACTAGAAAATATGAGTTGAAAAAGTAGTTTTATTATTTTATTATTTTTTAATATTTTTACTTTTATACTCCAAAAATGGTGAATCATCCCCCATGGTTGACATCATCATCATGAATCCTATTGGTTCTTATAAAGTTTATTTTTGTTGTACATTTTTCTTAGGAGGCCCATTATAGATTTCAAAATTCCCCTAATGCAATCTTCTTAGAAATTTGGTCCCTACTTTGAGCAAGGGAAATCAATATGGGGTTTCTAATAAAAAATTGCCAATAATTCAACTTGAGGGGAACCAAAGGAAGATGAAATAGTGCGACAGTTTGCCAAGGACATGAAAATAATAAATCAAGAATTTGAAACTTTGTGTAGTGGACTAGAAGAAGCAATTAGTTGTGATATCTTCTATTTTTAGGTTATTAGAATTCTAGGTTTATATTACAGAATATATGGTTTCAAGAAATACTGGGAAATTTTGTATAAAGATAGAGACACGTAATTGGCATAATTTTTGGTTTGAAATTTTTGTAACATAATTGTCATGTATTCTCACTTTAGGCAGTATTGCAATTTTTATTAATATAAATGTCCTTAGTTATGGTTCTAAAATAATAATGTTAATAATAGGAATCCTATCTTACATATTTATATGCATTATGAAGCATCCTGCTAAAGGTGTGTCAATCAATTGAGGGTCATGTGGAAGTTGTGAATGAGTGGGAGAAGCTCATGTTGATGTTTGAGCAGATTGTTGGCCTTTGTATATCTTAAATTGTGAGCAACAAGACACTATATTGATAGTGAGAGGATCACAAGAATTTGGAATATGCATTCACAATTGAGGAAGAAAATTTCAAGAAGCATCATTGTAATCAATCCCAAATTGACACTTGGAACCTCCTTTATTTCTTGTTAAATACCCCTTCCTTGTTCAATACTTGTTGTCATTGTTGAAGATGGTGTTGAATTTATCTCAAATTTTGGCAAATTTTATATGGGTTTTTAAGATTTGACTAAATTCAAATTCCATGCTTCAAATTTGACGAACCCGGTGTTCCTTCAAATTTGTAGGTTGCAAATATTTTGATGAAGCCCCTAGAAAAGGGGTGTTTGGGGTGCCAAGGACACACTGGGCTTGATGCAGAACACCTTCCTTGCATTGAGGGAGGGTTAGATTCTTCCCTGTTGCTTGTTATTTGTGTCTCCATTGACATGTCATAGTTTTGTTGGTCATGTGCACCACTGCTTCTGTGCATAGAATGAGAGAAAAAAATAGTAACAAGAGCCTCTATGTGATATAGTGTATTGATGGTGCTGGACCCGCCAACATGTTAGGGGATCTCTCTCGTAAGAAGTCCCAACTAGACCTTTGACCGTTTGGTGTAGGAGACCCAGCATTGGGTTGTACGGTATCACCTTGACTACAATTCAGCAAAGAGGCAAGTAAGATGTCCCTATTGGTAGCAAGAGTGTGACATATGCAGCAAGTTAAGGAAGGTGCATGAATGGTTCTAACACACGGAGAGTGATGTAAGTGCACCCCTTGGAAACTTGTGAAAGCATGGAATTAAGAAGGAAACACATGAGAAAGGATGCATCACAAACCTGAAGGCAAGTAAGTTGAAAATTCAAAGTGATGGTTAAATCAACAACACATTTCAGTAGTATTCATACCTATACGTATAGAAAGAGTCTATACACACATGCGTAAGCAAACAGATACATATATCATTTATAGTAAACAAGATAGTTGAGATACAATATTACATATGCATGAAACGTGTTGGATTTGTTATATTAAGAAGTGAAAGTTCCATTTATAAAATACAACCATGACCAAACACTAGTTGCAAGAGCAGAACATTACAGTCAGTTCCACCTACTCCTCCAAAGAGATATACTAGCTCTGCACAGTGGAGAAGTCAAGGCTCGTTACAATACTCTCCAAGATTTCTCTAAGATACTCCTATCAGAAGCTTGGCTGAAAAAAATCGTCTACAATGAGTTATGAGGTACTATATATAGCAAAGGGTGGGGTAACCCTTGACATTCCCCTTTGTGGCTGTTCACCTACCCTTATGACTCTTCAACTACTCTATGACTATTACATTCAACTATCAACACTTGAAATTCCACTTCACAAGATGTTACATACAATCTGCACATGTACCCATGTGAGACAAAATAGGCTTGGCCAAGCCATGCAACCTATCACTAACACTCAGATAGTTGTGGTAAGACCAACCCTTCGACATCCTTGCGATGACTAATGGTGGTGAACTCATGCCAAGCTTGGTCATCTGTGATGGTGTCCGCGCGCTCAATGGTGACATCCTGCTGAAAGTGGACTCTTACCTCTGTTGCATCAGGGTACACTCATATGGCTCCTTTTTCCAACTCATCTAATTAACATGCGCATCACATCTTGAGTGTAGCTGGACTAGCAACATATTGGTGCATAGTGTCTGTGTTGATCTCTGAGTGTGTGTTGGTGACCATGCACATCAACTTGTCAAAATACATGTCCGGCTCCAGTCGGACTTGCTTCTTTTCTTTACCTCGGTGAATGTTCCAAATGAGTGGGATTGCAAGTGTGCGCACAATGACATCCATGCTCTTGAATAGATTTGCATGTGCTCGACAGCATTTCTCACCCTATCTGCTCCATGTTGGCTGCTGAATGGATCTATAACTTGTATGGGTGTAGTTTCATTAGTCTGTGCATGTCGCGCCCCCTGCTGTGCATGTTCCTACTGCAACCATTCTCTCATCTATATAGTTGTTGTTCTTCCTTGAGTTGCAGCTTCAGCACATGCAACTCCTTCTCTATTTCTCTCTCTACCTTCACGTGATCTCCGTGTCATACTGTCACCTCATAGCCTCAATCTCCAAAGTTGTCTTCATCACAAGTGGATCTACTTTGAACTTGCAGCTTTCCTCCACCTTCATGGTGTCAAAAACCTTCCTCTTGCATTCGTCGCATGCAGGTGTGCTACTGTCTACTACTGGTGATGGTGCTGATCATTGTGATGTTTTTTCCATTTCATCTTGATCTCCTTATCTACAAACAACTTGATGTCTTCATAGGTAGGCAATCTCATAGACACTTGCTCGGTTGCATATCCGGTTGTGCTCTTGGTGGTGTCTTTGACTCTGCTCTCTTGGAAACCATTGTGCTTGTGCTGCTGAGAGGTAGACGAACACCCGTGATACTTGGAGACATAACAACACTCATGGCAAGCAATTTGTCAGCCGAAAACAAAAAAAAACTTGAGCACTGACTTGTAACATACCTGTGTGACTAGTCATGAAGATTGCACAATTTCTGTTGGTAGGTCAGGAGATTAACTGCAAAAACTGCACAAGGGATAGTCTGGGCTGTTAGGAGGCTGACTGACTGCTGGAACTATGCAATGCATAGTCCAGACTAGCCTGCTGGATGCTGAGATTGTGAAATGCGCAATTTCATCTCACAAATGATGTAGGCCCAGGGACTACATTGCACAACTTTATGGGCCAACAGTCACTGCCTCTCAAAATTGCACAAAGCAATACTGGAGGGAACTAACTGACCAAATTTGTACATTTTCTAGGAGGAAGGTAGGGCCTTCCTCTCAAAATTGTGTAATGATGTCCGGGCAAGGAAAAGTCCGGGCCAAAGTAGCCCAAACCCGCCAATGGGTGACAGAAACATGAAAATTCTGAATGCATGGTGAAGATGAGTGTAAACAAGAGTGAATGATCATGTATGCAAATAGTAGGTGCAAGATTCAGAAAATAGGAAAGCATGCATGTGTGTGGAGCGAGTCTCCACAACGACGACCATTGGTGCAAAAATAATGTCATGCATGCGACAACAGTGAGATGCAAACAAAAATTGAAACAGTGCTTATACAAGCTAACATGCATGAAAATGACATTAGGCACTCATTGAAATCTAGAAGACAACACTTACATAAGCCGAAACACAAAAAGCGACAAAAACGTAGTGCAAGACATGCAGAGCGGGCTTACCCTGAAATAATGAGGCTGAATGTGCCAACAAATCCTAGATGCGATGTGGAATGTTAGAGTTACAAGATCAATGTGAGGAATGAGCTCTGCAGTGTCTAGTTCATAAGTTTTGATAAAATTGAGGTTATGATGTGCATGCCACAAATTAAGGAAAATCGACACTTGGTGGGAGGTTTTTAAACTGAGCCTTGCATGTAACCTCCAGCTGCTAAAAATGGATCCCTAAATCTAGGGATGCCTTTGCATGCTGCCTTGGGAAAAGAAGTCCATGCATGAAAATCAATTTTTCTCGGTCCCGGAGGGAATCCATCAACGTGAAGGCACATGCATCACTCTATGAGCCTGGGATGAAAATTTACGCAGTTCCTGGGCTGAGTTGGGTTAGTTGTCCTAGAGGGATTGCATAATTTCTAGGGTCAGTAGGTGACTGCCTACCAGAATTGTGCAATTTTTGGGCCAAGCAGCAGTGTTGGGTTAGATTGCGTAGTTTTCTAGAGGAAGACAATCTAACTGCTCTGCACCATTTTGGAGCTAAGCAGGCTGCTAGGCTAATTTGCGCAATTTTTTGAGGGAAGGTTGGTTCCCCTCCAGAATTGCACAATTTTCTAAGGGAGACCTAACAGATTGATTTGCACAATTCTGAGCTCAGCATGATAGCCATCTAATTTGAACAATTTCTAGAGGGAATGCTAGTTCCCTTCTAGAGTTGCGCAATTTTCTAGGGGAGCTGCTTGGCCAGAACATGGTCTAAGTCTGGAAAGACAGCTTGTGAGGGGAGTGAAGCAAAATGACATGCACAAGCTAACAAGACACTGAGAAACAACTTAAGCCTATGTGTTTGATAGTGTAAGACATGCTGCTGAGGATGGTTGGTAGGGAGGCTCCAAAATGAAGCTAAGGCAAAATTTTGGAGGGTGTTGGTAGTGGCTACAACACTTGGCGACACACTGATAGAACTCCAGCTCTCTAAATGGACCTTATTCATGAAAATCAAGTCTAACACCTTTGGAAGTATTGTTCAGTTCTCTATTCATCTTGGTTTCCACACTTGCTTGATTGTAAGATGTAGCATCTGCCAAGCCCTTGATCGGTTGGCACACATTCCAAGCCACTTCAACACAGTTGTTTTGATTGGGGATGAGGGGTATATTAGGGCACAATCTTTATGGTCGTCTGAGTTTTAGTTTCATCTCTAGTGTTTCTCCACTGCCAACATGCCTGGACAGTACCTCGGTGGAGTCACGCAGGAACACAAGCATCACTTTGCTACCAACAAGCCTAGTCAGTACCTAGGCAAAGCTACTTGCATCACCTCTCTATTCAGGAAGCCTTTCTCTTCTTTTGCCATATTCATTTTTCATTTTTCAAAATTTTTTCACATTTTCATTTTTTTCATTTTCGTAACTGTGCATAACACTTATTCATTTCAGAGGCGAAAGAGGGATCCTGACTTATTGAGAGCAGAATGGGTTGTTCCTTTAGATAAGTAGTTTATATATACCTTTGACATGTTCGTTAATGTTTTCCCCCTCATAACACTTATTCATTTCAAAGACGAAAGAGGGATCCTGACTTATTGAGAGCAGAATGGGTTGTTCCTTCAGATAAGTAGTTTATATATACCTTTGACATGTTCATTAATGTTTTCCCCCTCACCTTACTCTACTTGACTAAGCTGACAAGGATTAACCCAAAAACAACTGACTAGGGTAGGTGACAGTAGTTAGAGCGCAAGCATTGTGTTTTCACCAAGGTTTACTTTGAATAGTACATATTTTCAATCAATGTATCATGGAATGAAGAAAATAAGCTCTTCATACAGAGGCAGGATGACAGATAACCAAGTATCGATAACTACACAAGTCCTCTTGTACTTTACCCAACTTGCTTCAAGAGTTGCACACGGCCTATGTGAAACTAACCTACGGATGGAAACAAGCATACAAGCATCAAAAAAAAGCAAAAGAAAAAGTGAATGCATAAGCAAAGTGAATAACCAAAAAAGAAAACAAACAAACAAACATGCAAAGTAATAAGCAAACACACATGCAAGCAAACAAACCAAAAGAAAACGCTACTCCTACTCCTAAGCTAACGGTGCATGGGCATGATCACGTGAAGTGATAATTCCAAGGAAACCACTGACGCATTGGTCAACCCATGTTGGTGAAGGCATGGTTTGCGAACAAGACAATGGTGCGAACAAGAAAACATGAAGGATATAATAGTGAAGACAAACACACTTCGAGTTTAAAAGTGTCCATAGAACATAAGTGAGTGAAAGCGCATAAGATGCACTCTATGGAATTTCCATGGTAATGTACTACAGTGTGTGAAGATGTTCAGTGTATGCATTCTCTTGATTGTGGCATGCAAGAAAACTTGAGAAAGGTAGACCACTTACATTACGCACGTGTGCTTGCTGTGTAAGATTCCTCCAATGCATGAGTGATGGGATCATGTAGTTTGAGTGGAGGAAGTGAAATCTGTGTGTGAGATTGATCTTCAATGCATATAGATGAGTGATGAGGAGCCTCAGGTGTTTCAAAAACTTCCTGATCAGAAGTGAGACCAACCTCAGGACAACGAGGACCTAACATAACCATTAGCTTGGTTTGAAGTGCCTCAATAGTCTAGGGGTTTTTGACTTCATCGACAGATAGATCATTGTAGACTAGTGTCTTATACATATTAACAATAGTTGAATCAATATCATGATCAGATGAAGAAGTAGAGAGATCACGACAATTAAGATCAGAAAATTCAAGATGTTTGTCGATGTCCTCATGATTTGATGAATCACGCAGAGTGGTAGATGAGAAGCAAAGATGTTCACCCTCTACGTTTCCAGAAATAGCAAATGAAAAATCAAGTGGATTTTCAATGAATGATTGGTCCTCTCCATTGTTAGATGATGGCTGACATATGGTGTGTCCTGTGAATCATCATCAATATGTGCATCCGTGGACAGAGATACACATGAATAATCAGGGATGGTAGGATCACCAAGGTTGTTAGGGAAAAACAGAGGAGTTACGAATAGATAGGGATGGTCCTCTACTACCGGTGGATGTTCAAGCTCCCAGTCATACTCTTCATGAATGATAGTGCATGTTGGTTATGCAACACCGACTCTATCAATGGCTTGATCCTCGTTCATAACAAGTGTAGAGTTTGTAATGGAAGAGGATAAGACATTTTCATCTAGAGGATCATCCGAGTACAAAGACGAAGGTTGAGGTAAAAAATGCATGTGATAACCCAATGGATTCACAACCAAGATTGCACAAAAATCGAAAGGAGCGATGTCTGGAGGATGTGACAGTTGAACAGATGTGTGCACATATTCTCCCACATCACTCTGCGATGGTGGAGATGTTTGATGGGGGGATAGTGGACATTCACTTGTGACAGCGACCGTGTCTGCCTGTGATTGTGTAGCTCCATCACCGAAGTATGCTGAGCGGGGTTTGAGATTGAACTTCTTCTTGGGATTGACTAATTTTTTAAGACAATATTTGAATTTGTCCCAAAGATATGGAAATTTCATCTAGATTTTTGAAGCTTCAAACTGCAAATCACGGAAGCGCTGCCAAAAATGCATAGGTGATTCATGCAGGGCCTTATGTTGCTGTAATAGTTTTGTGTCAAGAGGTTCTAGATCAAAATTATGGAAATTAGATTCAATGAGATCACATAACTGGTCAAGTGAGTGCACGCTTCTAGGAGGCAGACTGTAGCACCACCATTATGGGGATTCAAGAAGTGTGTACGAAAGCAACAGACTAACCTCTTATGTATAGAACTCATCTACATTCTCAAGGAATACATAGAATTATTCTAAGTACTCAGGCCAGGCTACTTCACCTTCATTATCATACATGAATTTAGACAGGAAATCAAAAAACTCACTCATGATGTTGAGAGGTTCGGCATGTGAAAGACATCATGGAGGGATGAGTGTGATGGAATCCATGATAGATGTACAAAGGTTCAAAATAGGAAGAGAGTACACAACTCGTCATCTAGCCCTCCTTTTAGCACTAGAATGTTAATGGTGCTTGACCCACCAACATGTCAGAGGATCTCCTCGGTAATAAGTCCCAACTAGACCTCAAACCATTTGGTGTAGGAGTCCCAGCAGTGGGTCACATAGTATCGCCTTGACCGCAATTGCACACAGAGGCAAGTAAGATGTCCTTGTTGGTAGCAAGGGTGTGACATATGCAACAAGTCAAGGAAGGTGCATGAACAGTTCTAACACATGGAGGATGATGTGAGTGTGCCCCTTGGAAACCTATGAAAGCTAGGAGTTAAGAAGGGAACACATGATCAAGGATGCATCACAAACTGGAAGGCAAGTAAGATGAAAATCCAAAGTGATGGTTAAACCAACATCACATTTCAGTAAGATTCATACATATACATAAAGAAAGAGTCTATACACACATGCATAAGAAAATAGTTACATATATCATTTAGAGTAAACAATATAACTAAGATACGATATGACATATGCATGAAACGTGTTGGCTCTATTATATTAAGAAGTGAAAGTTCCATTCATACAACACAACCATGACCAACCACTAGTTCTGACAGTAGAACACTATAGTCATTGTCACCTGCTACTCCAAAGAGATATACTAGCTCTGCACAGTGGAGAATCCAAGGTTCATTACAATACTCTCCAAGCTTTCTCTAAGATACTCCTATTAGAAGCTTGGCTAACCAAAATCCCCTATAATGAGTTATGAGGTACTATATATAGCAAAGGGTGGGGTCACCCTTGACATTTCCCTTTGTGACTGTTCACCTACCCTCACGACTCTTCAATTACTCTATGACTGTTACATTCAACTATCGACACTTGAACTTCCACTTGACAAGTTGTTACATACAATCTGCACATGTACCCATGTGAGACAAAATAGGCTTAAGCAAGCCATGCAAGCTATCACTAACACTCGAACAGTTGTGGTAAGACCAACTCTTTGACATCTTTGCAATGATTGATGGTGGTGAACTGATGCCAAGCTTGGCCGTCTATGATGGTGTCTGTGTGCTCAATGGTGACATCCTACTGAAAGTGGACTCTTGCCTCTATTGCATCCATGTAAACTCATATGGCTCCTCTTTCCAACTCGTCTGATTAACATGCGCATCACGTCTTGAGTGCAGCTAGACTAGCAACATATTGATGCATAGTGTCTGTGTTGATCTTTGAGTGTGTGGTGGTGACCATGTACATCAACTTGTCAAAATACATGTTCTGCTCTAGTCAGAATTGCTTCTTGTCTTTGCCTCGGTGAGTGTGAAAAATGGGTGGGATCGTATGCGTGCGCACAATGACATCCTTTCTCCTGAATACCTTTGCATGTGATCGAAAGCACTTCTCACCCTTTATGCTACATGTTGGCTGCTGAATGGATCTATAACTTTTACGGGTGTAGTTTCATCTATATGCGCATGTTGCACCCCCTATTGTACCTGTTCCAACTGCAACCCTTCTCTCATATGTACAACTGTTGTTCTTCCTTGAGTTGCTGCTTTAGCATGTGAAACTCCTTCTCTATTTCTCTCTCTACTTTCACATGATCTCTGTGTCATGCCATCACCTCATAGCCTCAATCTCCAAAGATGTCTTCATCACAAGTGGATCTACTTTGAACTTGCAACTTCGCTCCACCTTTGTGTTGTCAACAACCTTTCTCTTGTGTTGGGTTGTGTTATATTCTTTCCATGACTAGCCTCCTTGTTAACCGAGCGGTTAGAGGGGGGGTGGAGCCCCCCCTTCATTATACCGATTACGTAGTGGTGTGTCACAAGGGGGGCAGCAGCCCCCCTTGTCCAGGGGCTTTGAGGGGGGCGGGTAGCCCCCCCTCTATGGGGCTCAGGCCAGTGTCCTGGGGAATGTTTTTTTTTTTAACCCTATATTATGTGGGGTGAACTACCTATGGTTTTGTGCATGGTTTTCGCACATGGTTTTGGGCATGATGGTTTTCAGTCCATGGTATTAGATGTTTCAGAATGTATATATATATGTATTGTAACATTGAAAGGAACATAATGAAAAATCAATCTAGTAGTCCTGCTTTTGGGATCCAAGGGAAAATCTCTGTGTATATGTGTTTTATGTTTTATACTCTCGCATTTTTTTTATTTACTATTCTTAGAATTCATATGCAGTTAATTTCTATATGGGGTTAAAACCTACATTTGGTATCAAAGCTATTTTGGCTTCAAGGGGATGCCTTTGTTGCTGAGGGTTTTCGCTCGAGCCTGTGGTAGACCCTGTTCAGTGGGAGATCTATGGGATTGATTCTGGTGGTGAAAGAAGATGGTGAGCAGTCGAAAGATAGAGATCAAGAAATTTAATGGTCATATTTTTTAGTTATGGAAACTCAAGATGGAGGATCTGTTGGTAGATAAAGATCAGTGGATCGCAGTAGATCTAGGTACTAAACCAATGGGAGTTTCCAATGAAGAATAGAAGAAGTTGGATCGGAAGGAAAAGAGAACAATATGATTGTGTGTCTTAGATTCAGTATTTCTAAATGTATAAGGGGAAGCTATGGCTAAGGCTTTGTGGGTCAAGTTAGGGACTTTGTACCAATCTAAGTCTCTAGTGAATAAACTATTCCTATAGAAAAAGTTGTATAACCTAAGGATGAATGACGGAGACTTGATGACAGAGAATCTGAATGCATTTAATATTGTGGTAAGTTATTTATTATCTGTTTAGACATTAAAATTCCAAATGAAGATAAGTGCATCAGTTTGTTGTGTTCTCTACTAGATTTGTGGGATAGTTTGGTCATTGTAATAGGTAGAAATGCAACTACCTTGCAGTTTGATGAAATAGTCTCATCCTTGTTGATGGAGGAGATGAGACAGACAAATATGGAGAGCCAGAATGGTGATGCCTTGTCTGTACAAGGACGGTCCCAGAACAGAAACAAAAATAAGTCATCGAGTGGGAGATCTAAATCTCCAAGAAAACCTGTAAAGGTGTGCTGGAAATGTGGAAAAGAAAGGAACTAAAAAAGGGATAGTGAATATAAAGCTCCTGACAAAGGAAATTGATCTAATTATGCTCCTTCTCACCTTTGTAGAAGGAGCATCTAATTATACTCCTTCGACAGAGGCGAGAAGCACCTCAGATGAAGGTGGGGATGTATACTCAAATTCTTCAAGTACACATGTAGATCATGAGGCATGGTTGATTGACTTAGGTGCATCCTTTCACTTCACTCCCCATAGAGAGTGGTTCTGTGAGTATGAGAAGTATGATGGTGGTGATGTTCTCTTAGGGGATGATAGGAAGGCTAGAATTGTTGGTCGTGGAAAAGTAAAGTTGAAGTTACAAGGTGGAAGGGTTAGAACACTTCCGGGTGTTCTGCATATTCCTGCATTGGCCGGAAATTTGATTTCTGTAAACAAGCTGGACGATGTAGGTGTAAAAATAGTGTTCGAGAAAGATACCTACAAGATGGTTTAGGGATCTCTGGTATTAATGCAGGGAGTCCAGATTGGAACTCTGTACAAGCTGCAAGGTAGCATTATTATTTATGGGTGCAATAGTTCTGTGGTTCCTAAAAGTGGAGTAGAAAATTTAGTGGTCTATGGAGAAAAGACCATGCTATGGCATCAAAGGCTTGGACATATTGAAGAAAAGGGCCTTCAAATAATTCATGGTAAAGGTATGGTAGAAGGTATGACTAATAGCTCTCTGGATTTTGATTTCTATGAAAATTGTGTATATGGGAAGCAGAATCGGGTGACTTCCCCCTCTGGTGGTAAGAGGGCGAAATAAATACTAGAGCTTGTGCATAGTGATGTGTTTGGACCTGTGAAGGTTCCATCACTGGGTAAGTCTGTGTACTATGTATCATTTATAGATGACTTCTCAAGGAATACATGGATATATTTCCTCAAGAAGAAATTTGAAGTCTTTGACAGGTTTAAAGAATTATTGTTTTGAGGCTTCTGCGATCAGTGTTTTCTGTGTAGTTTTCTTCCAGAGTTCTCACATCCATAATGTAGGTTTAAAGAATTTAAGGCTCTAGTGGAAAACCAAACGGAGAAGAAGATAAAGGTGCTGAGGACAGATAACGTTGGAGAGTTTTGTAGCAAGGAATTTGAAGAACTCTGTAAGAAGTGTGGTATAGCACAACAAAAGACTACTTCATACACACCTGAGAAAAATGGAGTTGCAAAAAGAATGAACAAGACATTGATGGAAAGGGAAAGAAGCATGCTTAGTGGTGCCGGGTTAGGACAAGAATTCTGGGTAGAGGCGGTGGAGACAACATGTTACATGGTCAATAGATCACCTTCATCAGCGTTGGAGGATAAGGCTTCACAAGAGGTATGGACTAGTAAGAAACTCTCTCTTTCACATCTGAGGGTATTTGGATGTGATGCATATGTACATGTTCCAAAGGATAAAAGAACAAAGTTGGGTAGTAAATCTAAAAATGCATCTTTATTAGGTATAAGGATGGTTTAAAGGGTTATAAGCTTTGGAACTCAGTAACAAGGAAGGTTGTGTATAGCCCAGATGTGGTGTTCAGAGATGTGAAAGATGTTATTAAACATCGAGTGCCATCAAAGGAACCTGAGAAGATAGAGTTTGAGCTAAAGGAGGAAGAATTAGACTCTACCGTAGAAGAGGAATCAGAAGATGAAGAGCCACAAACTCCGGTTGTGAGAAGATCAGTTTGAGAAAGAAGGCAGCCAGAAAGGTATAGTCCATCTACTTTCTATTCAACTTTTGCTTTATTTATTAGTGGTGATGATCCTAGAACTATGAAGGAAATAGTAGATTCAGAGGATGGAAAACTCTGGAAAGAGCTCATGGTTGATGAAATGGCATCTTTGCACAAAAATGAGGCTTGGGATCTGATGGAGTTGTCGACTGGAAGGAAACCCATTGGAAGAAAATGGGTGTTCAAGAAGAAGACCAATGCAAAAGGAACGGTGGAGAAATACAAAGCTTGGTTGGTAGCAAAAGGTTATTTCTAGGTGTCGGGAATTGGTTTTAGTGATATTTTTTCTCCTGTTGCCAAGGTAGCTTCTATTAGATTAGTTTTATCTATTTCTGTTGCCTCTGATTTTGAGGTAGAACAGATGGATACGAAGACAACAATTCTCCACAGGGATTTAGAAGAGGAGATCTACAGGAAGCAAACTGACAGCTTTGTGGTGAAGGGTAAGAAATAACTAGTATGCAAGTTAAAGAAGTCTCTGTATGGGCTAAAACAGTCACCAAGGATGTGGCATTAGAAATTTGATACATTTATACAGGGACTTGGCTTCACCAGAAGCAAAGAAAATCATTGTGTGTATGTTAAATTAATTGGTGACCATGTTATTTATCTGGTCTTGTATGTGGATGACATGTTTCTAGTTGGAAATGACAAAGAAATTATCCAGGATTTGAAGACCCAATTGTCCTCCAAATTCGACATGAAAGATCTTGGTGATGTAAACTATATTTTGGGCATGGAAATTAAAAGAGATCAGGCAAAGAGGAAGCTCTGGTTAAACCAAAGGAAGTATGTTGAGACAATATTGCAGAGGTTTAATATGCAAGATAGTAAACCGGTGAAGGTTCCTATTCCTGTAGGTGTAAAGTTATTTTCTGAACAATGTCCTAAGACACAAGAAGAGGAAGAGGACATGTCTTGTGTTCTATATGCAAGTGCAGTTGGTAGCCTAATGTATGTGATGGTTTGTAATAGACCATACATTGCACATGCAATGGGAGTATTGAGCAAGTTTATGTCAAAACCAGGTAAGGAGCATTGGACAACAGTGAAGTAGGTTTTCAGGTATTTGAGTGGCATTAGTGATTATGGTTTGTGCTACCAAGGAAGACCAAGCTTGGATAGAATTTTTTATATTCATGGCTTTGTTGATGCAGACTGGGCTAGAGATCTGGATCAGAGAAGATCTACAAGTGGGTATGTGTTTAACCTATTTGAAGGTGCGATCAGTTGGATGAGTAAGAAACAATCTATAGTGGCACTATCAATTACAGAGGTAGAATACATGGCAAGCACTCATGCAAGCAAGGAAGCAGTTTTGTTACAGAGATTGTGTTTAAGTATGGGGTTAGTGCAAGGAGCTATAAGGATAGACTTTGATAGCCAAAGTGTAATTTTCTTGGCAAAGAACCATGCTTTCCATTCAAAGACAAAGCACATTGATGTTCAATATCACTTTGTGAGGGATATGGTAGAAGACAAAAAGGTGTTGTTGGTAAAGGTGGACACTTTGAAGAATACTGTAGATGCATTGACAAAATATGTGAGCTCTAAGAAGTTCTCTTGGTGTAGAGAAACAATGGGTGTTGCAGGGCTGGATAAATGACTAAGCTCTCCTATGGCCCCCTATGGAAATAAAACAACAAGTGGGAGAATGTTGGGTTGTGTCTACAAAACGATTGCAAAAATTATTGCATGTATGGTCAAGAACCACTAAGTTGATTCCATGTCATTAAAATAAGTTGGCATCCTTCCTGGGAAACAAATCCATTATGGAATAAGAGTATCCCAAGTAGGAATTTATAACATCAAACCAAGAAATTAAAAGCAATGTTAGTGATTTTGTCTTTCCAATGCATGTGATAGAGAAAACTAGCTTTATTTAGGGCTACTCATCCATATAAGGTTCAATGTGCAATTGATTAACTAGATAATGAATTGTATTTCCTCAATATCTTTTCAATTATAATTAATGGCTTAGCCTATTCTTCTATCATGCCTACAAGATACCATGGGTAGGTATGTCTAGTGTCTCCTCTGTTATTTTTTACTGTAGAGTAGGTGGTATTAATAGAGCTATAACATAGTCAAAATGAACTATAAGCTTGAAAACTATAAAAATAGGAAGAGCCCTAAACCTGACATATTTACTCTTTGTTGATTATGTTTTTCTTTTAGGTGATAGGACCAAGATAGATGCAATTAACCTAAAGGACCCTACCCTTGAACAACTGAAATTCGCTCCTTAAAAAATACCAGTAACTGAGGAGCTACAAGAATCAACACCATCTTTGATTTGAACCTAAATAGTCTTATTATCTTCGAGTATTTCCCTAAGCACAATGACCAATAGATGCTCCTCATGGATTATTTCTCTCTGTTATGAAACCAATGAAAAAAAAGATAGAATGGATAGATCAACGCCTTAGAATTCAGCCTCTTCGAGGGGGCAACCTCCTTTACATTACATAAATGAACAATTCTTGGATGATTCAAATGATAAAACCTCCTTTCTATATATAGGAGTCTAAGGAGTCACAATATAACCCAGCCGACCTAACAATAATAATATAAATCCACAAAAATAACAATAGAGGGATTCTATGTGGCACAGTAATAACAATATGGGGACAATAGGGGCACAACAATATTAATAAGGGATACAACTACAATAGTAATGGGGTAATCTAGTATTATAGGGACCTAACATTCCCCTCTCCTTCAAAAAAGTGTTGTCCTCAATGCTTGAGTAGTTCTGGATGCTTCTGTATAAAATTTTCATCCTCCCATGTGGAATCTTCAGCGGATAAGTTCTTCCACTTGATAAGATACTCCGAAATTGATCAATTTCGTAGCTGTCAAGTTCTTGTTTCTGTGACTACTTCTGGTTCCAATATAATTTTTCCTTCCTCGTCAAGTTCTGGCAATATTGTTTGAACTTGGAGCTTTTCACCTATAACCTTCTTTAAACATGAAACATGGAAAACTAGGTGCAATCAAGAAGTTGCAAGAAGCTCCAATTTGTAAGCCATAGTACCAATCTTTTGCAACACCTTGTATGGACCATAATACTTTGGTGATAATTTATTATCCTTCTTAGCTTGCTTGAGGGACATTTGCTTATATGGTTGTAGCCGTAGGAATACCCAATCACTTACATCAAAACTTCTTTCGTTGCGATGTTGATCTGCTTGTTGTTTCATTCTATTCTGTGCCAACACGAGGTTATCCTTTAAGAGTTGGAGGACTTGTTGTTGATGTTCAATGTGATGTTCCACTGCTTGAACCTTAGAATTTTCTCTTAAATATGATGTGATGGATGGTGGCTGATATCCATAAAGTGCCATAAATGGGGTCATTTTTTGTTGTTGTATGGAAGGAAGTGTTATACCACCATTCAGCCAGAGGCAACCATTTGACCCATTGTGTCTGTTTATCAGATACAAAGCAATGAAGATATCCTTCCAAAAATTTGTTTACTATCTCAGCTTTCCCATCAGATTGAGGATGATAAGATGAGCTATGAGCTAACTGAGTACCAAGACAAGAAAATAATTCTGTCCAAAAATTTCCAGTGAAAATGGGATCTCTGTCACTTACAATAATCTTTGGGTTTCCATGTAGCTTTTGAATTGTTTCCATAAATGCAGTAGAAACTGTACTGGCTTTAAATGGATGTGATAATGCACAAAAGTGTGCATACTTGGTAAGTCTGTCAACTACCACCATGATGACACTCTTTCCCTCAGACCTGGGTAAACCTGTGATAAAATCCATTGAAACCTCCTCCCAACGTTGGCTTGGAATGGATAAAGGTTGTAATAGACCCGGTGTCTTAATTGTTTCAACTTTATTTTGTTGGCAAACCAAACATTCCACCACAAACTTTGAATATCCGATTTAATGCCATCCCCAAAAAATTCCTTCTTAACCCTGTGGTAAGTTCTTAAAAATCCTGAGTGCCCTCCTAAGGGAGAAGTGTGCAATTCCATAAGAATCTTTTGTTTTAGTTGGGAATTCTTACAGAGGTATAAGCGATATTTGTACCATAACGAATCATTTTGCTAGCTAAATGTATCAGATGTACTGGAATCTTGTTGTAACTTTCAAATAAGTGCCCACACTTCTTCATCATTCTTCCATTCCTCCCTTGCTTCGTTTATCCAATCTGGTTGGATAATAGAAATGGCGCACAACAATGCTTCCACATCCTCATCCTTTCTTGAGAGTGCATTTGCCACCACATTTTTGCTTCCCTTTTTTGTAGATGATTTCAAAGTCATAACCCAACATCTTTTGACCCACTTTTGTTGCTCTTCAGAGGATAATATTTGTTCTAAAAAGTGTTTAAGGCTATCATGATCCGTTTTTACCTTGAAGTGTCTTCCCATTAGGTAGGGTCACCATTTCTTAAGTGCATGGAGTATTGCCAACGTTTCCTTCTCATAAATAGCTTTGTGTAAAAACTTTCCCTTGATTGGACGACTTTCAAAAGCAATGGGTCTTTCATCTTGCATTAAAACAACACCAATTCCATTTCTTGAAGCATCACATTCCCCAATAAAGATTTTTGTGAAGTCCGGTGTAGCTAAGACCGGTGCTTGGCACATTTCCTCTTTAAGATGTTTGAAGGCCTTTGTTGCTTCTAGAGTCCATGAAAATGCATCTTTCTTCAATAATGTTGTTAGAGGTGCTGCTATTCTCCCATAATTCTTAACAAACTTTCGATAATACCCTGTCAACTCAAGAAATACTCGCAGATGCTTTATGGATGTGGGGATTTTCCATTCCTTAATGGCTTTAATTTTGCTAGGGTCTACCTTAACTCCTTCATGAGATACAATATGACCCAGATATTCCACCTCTTGTACTCCAAAGAAGCATTTGGATCTTTTTGCATATAATTGTTTCTCCTCCAATAGTTGTAGCACACTGTCAACATGTTCAACATGATCCTTCCAAAACTTGTTGTAGATTAATATATCATCAAAAAATACTAACACAAATTTTCTAAGGAAGGGTTTAAAAATGGAATTCATCAAACCTTGAAATGTAGAAGGTGCATTGGGAAGGCCAAAAGGCATGACCAAAAATTCATAATGACCCTCACGAGTTTTAAATGCTATTTTCGGAATGTCTTTAGTCTTCATTCTGATTTGATGATATCCTAAACGAAGATCCAACTTGGTGAAGTAAATTGATCCATGTAATTCATCAATGACAGGAATGTGAAACTTATCTTTAATAGTGAGCTTGTTGAGCTCCCTATAATCCGGACACATGTGCCATGATCCATCCTTCTTGTGCACTAATATTGCTGGAGCAGAGAAAGAACTTTGACTAGGTTGAATTATACCCGCATCTAGCATTTCTGCAACCATACGTTCAATTTCACTCTTTTGGGCATAGGGATATCTGTACGGCCTAATGTTTGGAGTAACACTTCCTGGAATAAGATGAATAGCATGATCATGACCATGAATAGGTGGGAGACCTTTGGGAGTCTCAAATACCTTGGAATGATTGTCCAAGACTTTTGGAGATATGGAGAAATAGATGATTCCAATGTGGAAACATCTAATGAACATAATTGTGCAATTACACCTCTTAGTTCCTTTTTTAGAAGCTTTGTCATACAGTTAGAGTTGATTGTCTTTCCCGGTTTCCCAGCAATACCCCTTAATTCAACTTCCTTTCCTTCCACAGAAAATTTCATGAAAAGTTCTTGAAAATTAAAAGCTATTGTACCCAAGGATTGTAGCCATTGGACTCCTAGTACAACATCAGCACCTCCCATTGGAATGGAAAGCATTGGGCTATTCAATACATATTCTCCCATGGATAGCTTGATATTATGGCACTTTCCAGAGCAATTTATCATTCCACCATTTGCAACCATCACTTGACACTCTAGTGCTAGATATAGGAAGCAATTCAATTCCTTTGTTATCTTACAATGAATAAAATTGTGGGTACTTCCTGAATCAATCAACACTATTACCTTTTTCTTCTTGGTTTGTCCTTCTGTCTTGATGGTTTGAGGAGTGGTAATTCTAGCCAATGCATTACAAGATATGGTCAGATTCATTTCTTCTTTATCTAGGCTTTGTTCCTGGAGTATATCCTCTTCTTTTGACCTTTCTTGCTCCTTTTCTTCTTCCTCTTCACAATTGATGTAGAATCATTTCTTCTCAGCACACTTATGACCTTTAGTGTATTTGTGTTATGAAACCAGCTCAAGAAAAAGATAGAAAAGATAGATCAACGCCTTAAAATTCAACCTCTTCGAGGGGGCAACTTCCTTTACATTACATAAATGAACAATTCTTGGATGATTCAAATGACAAAACCTCCTTTCTATATATAGGAGTCTAAGGAGTCACAATATAACCCAACCGACCTAACAATAATAATATAAAGCCACAAAAATAACAATAGAGGGATTCTATGGGGCACAGTAATAACAATATGGGGATAATAGGGGCACAACAATATTAATAAGGGATGCAACTACAATAGTAATGGGGCAATCACTAGTATTATAGGAACCCAACATGCCCCTCTCCTTCAAAAAAGTGTTGTCCTCAATGCTTGAGTAGTTCTGGATGCTTCTGTATAAAATTTTCATCCTCCCACGTGGAATCTTCAGCGGATAAGTTCTTCCACTTGATAAGATACTCCGAAATTGATCGATTTCGTAGCTGTCGAGTTCTTGTTTCTGTGACTGCTTCTAGTTCCAATATAATTTTTCCTTCCTCGTCAAGTTCTGGTAATATTGTTTGAACTGGGAGCTTGTTGCCTATAACCTTCTTTAAACATGAAACATGGAAAACTGGGTGCAATCGAGAAGCTGCAGGAAGCTCCAATTTGTATGCCATAGTACCAATCTTTTGCAACACCTTGTACGGACCATAATACTTTGGTGATAATTTATTATCCTTCTTAGCTTGCTTGAGGGACATTTGCTTATATGGTTGTAGCCGTAGGAATACCCAATCACCTACATCAAAACTTCTTTCGCTGCAATGTTGATCTGCCTGTTGTTTCATTCTATTCTGTGCCAACACGAGGTTATCCTTTAAGAGTTGGAGGACTTGTTGTTGATGTTCGATGTGATGTTCCACTGCTTGAACCTTAGAATTTTCTCTTAAATATGATGTGATGGATGGTGGCTGATATCCATAAAGTGCCATAAATGGGGTCATTTTTGTTGCTGTATGGAAGGAAGTGTTATACCACCATTCAGCCAGAGGCAACCATTTGACCCATTGTGTCTGTTTATCAGATACAAAGCAACGAAGATATCCTTCCAAACATTTGTTTACTATCTCAGTTTTCCCATCAGATTGAGGATGATAAGATGAGCTATGAGCTAACTGAGTACCAAGACAAGAAAATAATTTTGTCCAAAAATTTCCAGTGAAAATGGGATCTCTGTCACTTACAATAATCTTTGGGTTTCCATGTAGCTTTTGAACTGTTTCCATAAATGCAGTAGAAACTGTACTGGCTTTAAATGGATGTGATAATGCACAAAAGTGTGCATACTTGGTAAGTCTGTCAACTACCACCATGATGACACTCTTTCCCTCAGACCTGGGTAAACCTGTGATAAAATCCATTGAAACCTCCTCCCAACGTTGGCTTGGAATGGATAAAGGTTGTAATAGACCCGGTGTCTTAATTGTTTCAACTTTATTTTGTTGGCAAACCAAACATTCTACCACAAACTTTTGAATATCTGATTTAAGTCCATCCCAAAAAAAAATCCTTCTTAACCCTGTGGTAAGTTTTTAAAAATCCTGAGTGCCCTCCTAAGGGAGAAGTGTGCAATTCCATAAGAATCTTTTGTTTTAGCTGGGAATTCTTACAGAGGTATAAGCGATCTTTGTACCATAACAAATCATTTTGCCAGCTAAATGTATCAGACGTACTGGAATCTTGTTGTAACTTTCGAATAAGTGCCCACACTTCTTCGTCATTCTTCCATTCCTCCCTTGCTTCGTTTATCCAATCTGGTTGGATAATAGAAATGGCGCACAACAATGCTTCCACATCCTCATCCTTTCTTGAGAGTGCATCTGCCACCACATTTTGCTTCCCTTTTTTGTAGATGATTTCAAAGTCATAACCCAACATCTTTGTGACCCACTTTTGTTGCTCTTCAGAGGATAATCTTTGTTCTAAAAAGTATTTAAGGCTATCATGATTCGTTTTTACCTTGAAGTGTCTTCCCATTAGGTAGGGTCGCCATTTCTTAAGTGCATGGAGTATTGCCAACATTTCCTTCTCATAAATAGCTTTGTTTAAAAACTTTCCCTTGATTGGACGACTTTCAAAAGCAATGGGTCTTTCATCTTGCATTAAAACAACAACAATTCCATTTCCTGAAGCATCACATTCCACAATAAAGGTTTTTGTGAAGTTTGGTGTAGCTAAGACCGGTGCTTGGCACATTGCCTCTTTAAGATGTTCGAAGGCCTTTGTTGCTTCTGGAGTCCATGAAAATGCATCTTTCTTCAATAATGTTGTTAGAGGTGCTGCTATTCTCCCATAATTCTTAACAAACTTGCGATAATACCCTGTCAACCCGAGAAATCCTCGCAGATGCTTTATGGATGTGGGGATTTTCCATTCCTTAATGGCTTTAATTTTGCTAGGGTCTACCTTAACTCCTTCATGAGATACAATATGACCCAGATATTCCACCTCTTGTACTCCAAAGAAACATTTGGATCTTTTTGCATATAATTGTTTCTCCTCCAATAGTTGTAGCACCCTGTCAACATGTTCAACATGATCCTTCCAAGACTTGCTGTAGATTAGTATATCATCAAAAAATACTAACACAAATTTTCTAAGGAATGGTTTGAAAATGGAATTCATCAAACCTTGAAATGTTGAAGGTGCATTGGTAAGGCCAAAAGGCATGACCAAAAATTCATAATGACCCTCATGAGTTCTAAATGTTGTTTTCTGAATGTCTTCAGTCTTCATTTTGATTTGATGATATCCTGAACAAAGATCCAACTTGGTGAAGTAAATTGATCCATGCAATTCATCTAGTAATTCATCAATGACAGGAATGGGAAACTTATCTTTAATAGTGAGCTTGTTGAGCTCCCTATAATCCAGACACATGCGCCATGATCCATCCTTCTTGTGCACCAATACTACTGGAGCAGAGAAAGAACTTTGACTCAGTTGAATTATACCAGCCTCTAGCATTTCTGCAACCATACGTTCAATTTCACTCTTTTGGGCATAGGAATATCTGTACGGCCTGATGTTTGGAGGAACACTTCCTGGAATCAGATGAATAGCATGATCATGATCACACATAGGTGGGAGACCTTTGGGAGTCTCAAATACCTTGGAATGATTGTCCAAGACTTTTTGGAGATATGGAGAAATAGATGATTCCAATGTGGAAACATCTAGCGAACATAATTGTGCAATTACACCTCTTTGTTCCTTTTTTAGAAGCTTTGTCATACCGTTAGAGCTGATTATCTTTCCCGATTTCCCTGCAATACCCCTTAATTCAACTTCCTTTCCTTCCACAGAAAATTTCATGAAAAGTTCTTGAAAATTAAAAGCTATTGTACCCAAGGATTGTAGCCATTGGACTCCTAGTACAACATCAGCACCTCCCATTGGAATGGAAAGCATTGGGCTAGTCAATACATATTCTCTCATGGATAGCTTGATATTATGGCACTTTCCAGAGCAATTTATTGTTCCTCCATTTGCAACCATCACTTGACACTCTGGTGCTGGATATAAGAAGCAATTCAATTCTTTTGCTACCTTACAATGAATAAAATTGTGGGTATTTCTTGAATCAATCAACACTATTACCTTTTTCTTCTTGATTTGTCCTTCTATCTTGATGGTTTGAGGAGTGGTAATTCTCGCCAATGCATTACAAGATATGGTCAGATTCATTTCTTCTTTATCTAGGCTTTGTTCTTGGAGTATATCCTCTTCTTTTGACCTTTTTTGCTCCTTTTCTTCTTCCTCTTCACAATCTATGTAGAATAATTTCTTCTCAGCACACTTATGACCTTTAGTGTATTTGCTATCACAACTGTAACAAAGCCCTTTTGCTCTTTTTTCTTCCAATTTTTGTGGTGTCAACCTTATAGGTTGTGGAAGACTAGGGGCAACAACACTTCCGTCTTTATAGTTGTGAGTGGTATGCTTCCTGGTTGCCATAATTTTGCTTTCCATTTTTCTTGCTAACCTGAATGCCTTCTCTAATGAATCAGGTTCCCAAAGGCGAACATCATGTTGGATATTATCCTTTAAAGACCCTATGAACACATCAATCCTATGCTCCTCTGGAATATTTTTTACCCTTATGTTCAATTTTTGGAACTCCTCAATGTGCTCCATTATTGAACCCTTTTGTTTGAGACTTATCAATTGGCTAAAAAAAGTGTTGCTTTTTGTATCCTCATAATGTGCTATCAATTCTTCCGTAAAAATTTCCCAAGTGATAAATTGTTTACGAGAGCAAAGCCATTGATACCATACAAACTGATTTGGTTCCAAATATGAAGTTGCAATACGTACCTTTTGTGTGTTTTGCACATTATTGAGATCGAAAAATTGCTCCATTTGTAATATCCATGTTGCCGGATCCTTGCCATCAAACTTCCTCATATCGATTTTTCGAATATGGTGGGTCTTCGATCCCACATTAGAGTCTATGATATCATGATTAACATTTCTTTTGTCCGCATCATGAGTTTCCTTTACTACCTTTTCACCATTAGTAAGTATTTCTTGTAGAAAATTTGTCAAATCTGTCTTCAAATCTGCCATGTCTCTCTTCAAATCTGTCTTCAAATCTATCTTCAAATCGTCCATCTTAGTTTCCATGCCCTTTATCTTAGCTTCTATTAGCTTTTGTGAGAGTGACATTTGTTGCACTTGTTCTTGTAATTTTGATATATCATGTAGCATTTCTTCCTCTTCTTCATGAGTCATGCTAGAGCTTTCAGGTTCCTTACTAGGTGTTTGCATTTTCTTTCCTCGGGGCATGAGTTACCGATAATAATGCTCTACTATGCCCTTTGAATTCCTTCAAAATAAATTTCAAACCAATCTTAAGCAAAAATTTAAAAGAATCTACACACCTTTTTTCACTTTGTAGGAGCTCAATATTGCCCCTGATGTATCTTTGTACATTCAAATCATCCAATTCTAAAATTGTGATCTACATTAGCCCTCTGTGTCCTCTTTCCAATGCCACCATTCTGATCCAAATTGGATTCTCCAAGGAAGAGTTATGCAAAATCTCCCACAGTGACCTGATTATAGACTAGTTCAGTAGAGCGAACTTGTACGATGTGCCACGAGTCACTGTTTTGACCTTTGGCTCTGAAAAATATATACAAGAAACTACAGTCCGTCCTCCTTCTATAACTTCTTACAAAATTTCAATCCGATTCTTAGAGAGAAAGTTATAACGATTTCCCCAGGTCACCTGTTTGGAATGTAATTTAGGAGTCTGCAAAAAAGACCAACTTCCTCAGATCATATCTCTGTAAATATAGTGCGAAAAGATCTGAAATTTAGACCCGAGCTTTAGTGCGATGTCTTCTCAAATGGGTTTTTTTTTTTAGCTTCTGAAATGTCACAGAAAAAAAGTTATAGCAAAAATGACACGATGACCTGTTTGGAGCAGCGAAACCCTAGAATCCAAAGCTCTGATACCAAATGTTATGAAACCAGCTCAAGAAAAAGATAGAACAGATAGATCAACGCCTTAAAATTCAGCCTCTTCGAGGGGGCAACCTCCTTTACATTACATAAATGAACAATTATTGGATGATTCAAATGACAAAACCTCCTTTCTATATATAGGAGTCTAAGGAGTCACAATATAACCCAACCGACCTAACAATAATAATATAAAGCCACAAAAATAACAATAGAGGGATTCTATGGGGCATAGTAATAACAATATGGGGACAATAGGGGCACAACAATATTAATAAGGGATGCAACTACAATAGTAATGGGGTAATCACTAGTATTATAGGGACCCAACAATTTGCTATCACAATTGTAACAAAGCCCTTTTGCTCTTTTTTCTTCCAATTTTTGTGGTGTCAATCTTACAGGTTGTGGAAGACTAGGTTGTGAGTGGTATGCTTCCTGGTTGCCATAATTTTGCTTTCCATTTTTCTTGCTAACCTGAATGCCTTCTCTAATGAATTAGGCTCCCAAAGGCAAACATCATGTTGGATATTATCCTTTAAAGTCCCTAAAAAAACATCAATACTATGCTCCTTTGGAATATTCTTTTAGCCTTATGTTCAATTTTTGGAACTCCTCAATGTGCTCCATTATTGAACCCTTTTGTTTGAGACTTATCAATTGGCTAAAAAAGGTGTTGCTTTTTGTATCCTCATAATGTGTTGTCAATTCTTCTGTAAAAATTGTCCAAGTGATAATTTGTTTGCGAGAGCAAAGCCATTGATACCATACAAACTGATTTGGTTCCAAATATAAAGTTGCAATACGTACCTTTTGTGTGTTTTGCACATTATTGAGATCGAAAAATTGCTCCATTTGTAATATCCATGCTGCGGGATCCTTGCCATCAAACTTCCTCATATCGATTTTTGGAATATGGTGGGTCTTTGGTCCAACATTAGAGTCTATGAAATCATGATTAACATTTCTTTTTTTCTCCTCATGAGCTTCCTTTACTACCCTTTCACCATTAGTAAGCATTTCTTGTAGAAACTTTGTCAAATCTGTCTTCAAATCTATCTTCAAATCTTCCATGCCTGTCTTCAAATCTATCTTCAAATCATCCATCTTAGCTTCCATGCCATTCATCTTAGCTTCCACGCCCTTTATCTTAGATTCCATGCCATTTATCTTAGATTCCACGCCATTTATCTTAGCTTTTTCGAGAGTGTCATTTGTTGCACTTGGTCTTGTAATTTTGATATATCATGTAGCATTTCTTCCTCTTCTTCATGAGTCATGCTAGCGCTTTCAAGTTGCTTACTAGGTGTTTGAATTTTCTTTCCTCGAGGCATCAGTTATCGATAATAATGCTCTACTATGCCCTTTGGATTCTTCAAAATAATTTTTCAAACCAAGCTTAAGAAAAAATTTAAAAAAATCTACACACCTTTTTTCACTTTGTAGGAGCTCGATATTGCCTCTGATGTATCTCTGTAATTGTGGATCATCTAGTTCTAAAATTGCCACCTGTAGTAGTCCTCTATGTCCTCTTTCCAATGCCACCAGTCTGATCCAAATTGGATTCTCCAAGAAAGAGTTATGCCAAATATTCCACAGTGACCTGATTATAGACTAGTTCAGTAGAGCGAACTTGTACGAAGTTCCATGAGTCACTGTTTCAACCTTTTTCTCTGAAAATATATACAATAAACTACAATCCGTCCTCTTTCTGTACCTTCTTACAAAATTTCAATCTGATGCTCAGAGAGAAAGTTATGACAATTTTCCTCAGGTCACCTGTTTGGAATGTAAGTCAGGAGTTTGCAAAAAGACCAACTTCCTCAGATCATATCTCCACAAATATAGTGCAAAAAGCTCTGAAATTTGTACCCAAGGTTTAGTGTGATTTCTTCTCAAATGGGTTTTTTTTTAGCTTCTGAAATGTTGTAAAACAAAAGTTATAGTGAAAATTCCACGATCACCTATTTGGAGCAGCGAAACCCTAGAATCCAAAGCTTTGATACAAAATGTTATGAAACCAGCTCAATAAAAGATAGAATGGATAGATCAACACCTTATAATTCAACCTCTTCAAGGGGGCAACCTCCTTTACATTACATAAACGAACAATTATTGGATGATTCAAATGAAAAACCTCCTTTCTATATATAGGAGTCTAAGGAGTCACAATATAACCCAGCCGACCTAACAATAATAATATAAAGCCACAAAAATAACAATAGAGGGATTCTATGGGGCATAGTAACAAAAATATGGGGATAATAGGGGCACAACAATATTAATAAGGGATACAACTACAATAGTAATGGGGTAATCACTAGTATTATAGGGACCTAACACTCTCATTCTATCTATTAGTAAAATCTGCAAAATGTATCCCTACATTTGAATCTTGGAATAAAAACATATGATTGTTATCATTTAAATTATCCACATCTCTTAGAGCCCAAAAATCCATTTTCTTTGGATAAGCTTTATCTAGAACCTAAAAATCAACCCTATTATAAGTTGAAGGACGATTATGTCCTCTTGAGTCTTGACAAAGCATGATGGAATGAAACTGGGTGAGGACCAGAACTAGGTTTACCATGTTAGAACCTAGTTTCATTAAGAAGACAACCATGGTTTGAAGATATCTACCATAAAAACTAGGACCACCCATACTTATCGTTGCCATCTCTCTTTCATCATCAAGACTAACATACTGAGGAACTATAACCCGTGGCAGCCCATGGTAGTTATTGCAATGCAATTTATTAGAATACATGCCATGTTCACAAGTTTTTATATTTAATCTTTGCATCTAATGTGGTCATTTCTTATTATGAGATTTACCACATCTGAAAATGGCATCATTCGCATAATTTTTAAGAACTATACAAAGGTAAACATAATTTATTCCACATTTGCAAATTCCATCACATTTGTTGGTTCTTGAATCTCGAGCAATTTCATATAAAAGAACGGGTAAAGTCAAGTAGCAAAAATGGTCCACTCTCTTTTCATCTACAGATATTAGAATGAAGTTTTATTAGAGGCATTTTCTGTTTGTTTGTTTTGGTTAGAAAAGGGTTTTCTCTTGGTTTTATGTGACTTTCAATTTATCATATGTAGCATGTTGAGAAATGTGAAAGAATAATGTGTAACATTTATATTGCAAAAAGTGATGTTGAATGAAAGGTTGCAGAGTTTAATCAAGCTAAAATTTTCTTTGGTAAAGGTGGAGGAACATCTTTAAAAGTTGTCTAAGAATAAACCATATACAAACTTTGAACATAAGTTATATATGGATTTTTCTTTTGCAGATATGTTCCTTTTTCTGCCCAAGATATCACAGCAAGAAAAATATTGATATTGTAGAACTTGTTTGAGGACCTCATTGAGGTCGATTTTTCTGATGTCCTACTTGATTGATACCTTCTCATATGTCAGGGAAGGTTTTAAAAATGAATTAATATGTTCCTGAAACAAATCAGATTCAAATTTTAAAGATATATAAGATAAAAACAAATGTAAATGCCTTAGTTTGTTTGTTACTTGACTCTGATGTGGGCAGGTTACAGGAAGTGTGATTGGAAAAATGACGGGGAGATGATGCAAAGCATGTCTTGGATATGATTCATTTTCTATTAGAGATCCTTCATGCACCTAAGTCATCGACTTTGGAAATGTTTCTAGTAGGGATTCCTATGGTCTTTAATGTTTTGATTCTTTCACCTCATGGTTATCTTGGGAAAGAAAATGTTTTAGGAATGCCAAACAAGACATCAATGGATAGGTAAATAAATTTTTTATAATTGCAATGTCAATTCCATGATATCCTCTCTTTATTGTTTGATTATATTTTGAATGTTTCTTTTGATTTTGTTTTGTCTTTTAACTATGAAATTGAAAATACTTGTTAATGTCCATTTAAACAACGACCAAAGCTTGAAGATGATATTAGTATTACAGGATATTGATTGGAATCCTTATAGTTATTTTGTGCTAAAATATTTTTATGACTATCCAAAAAGCTTACTTTCATGTTGTTATGCTCACATGTTGTTTATATACTTGACCAAGTTCATGCGTTATAAAATGAAATGTTTTTGCTACTAAAACGACAAGGATTAAACATCACACCTCATATTATTTGTTTTCACAAGTTATCTACAGCTTGAGATTTTTAGCATGTAACTTAGTTGACATGATTGTGCCTAAGATTTCTGTGAAGGTTGAATACTAGGTTACTGAGGTGTTCTTTTTAATGGCGGCATTTTATTTGCTTTTTTTATACAGGCGATCTAGCCACATTATAGTGGCAATTATCGCCCAATTGAAGAAAACTTGTTCAAGTTTCTGTCTTGTATGGGGGAAAATGGCTTTGACATTGTTGATGTTGAGGTGTGTGTCATATAAACTTTTTATAGTATAATTTAGTTTATATTATAGTGTTCATTTTCTTTCATGTCTTACACTCTACATTGTATATTATTTTGTTTTCAGAAAATGAACTCAATATTGATGGTAAGAAGCAGGAATTGAAGAAAGAGGAAAGTAATAATACCAGAGTGACAAATGAAAAAAGAGAGAGAGAAGATAACTAGTCTAGTGATACCCCTAGAGCCAATATCCCACATAAGACACACACATAGAGACTGATAGTCAAGTCTTTAGAGTTGGTAAATTCACCTGCTATGCCTTGGCAACACAATAATAATATTTGCAAGTGATGAAACATAATTTCATGTGTAAATTGTAGTCCAACCAATATTAAGTTTGAAACTCATACTGTAATACTTTACCGTTTCATATAATATAATTTATGTGGCTAAAATTATTTATAGTTGCACTTGATATTGTTTAGTATTGTAATTAACATATGAAACTTTGCATTTTCATATTAGATGAACATACACATTGTATGACTTTTTGAAAATTTAGACGCAAAATCATACTAATTAATTTATGTTTATTAATAATGAACACATAAATTCAATCTTAAACTAATAAATTAGTAGTTTATACAATAATACAAAATGACCAATTAGTTACTATAAAACAACTAAACTTTGCATATAAACGACCATTTTTGGGTCTGTGACCAATAGTAGCTAATTTATAGTGTCTTATAACACGACCAATTTTTAGTCAATTTTAGCTTAGTCATTAATTGGTTTCCTCAAATTTACCATCTGGTAGTATATTTAGTCATAAATTTTTCATTGGTTTAGTCATTAATTATCACAATTAATGACCAAATATATAACTAAATATATTACTATATGAATCCTCGAGAAAACAAATTAAATTACCAAAGAAATATGACGAAAACGTTGGTCGTGTTATAAGACACTGTAAATTAGCTACTAATAGTCATATATATGCAAGTTTTAGTCATCATTTAAAACCAATTAATGACCAAAGAAATATGACTAAATTTTAGTCATGTTATAAGATGCTGTAAATTATCTACTAATAGTCATATATATGCAAAATTTAGTCATCATTTAATAATAAAAAATTTATCATTTGCAGTAGCCATTTATCTTTTTTTGGTATTTTCATAATCAATATATAAACGATGGATTTAGTAGTTTCTATTCATTTCATTTAATTTCATTCATAATCATTATAAATGCTAATTTAGTCATATATTCATTTTATTCGTGTTCATCATTAATTAATATAAACTACTAATTTAGTAGTTTTAGATTGATTTTATGTGCTTATTATTAATCACCATAAATTAATTAGTATGATTTTGCGACTAAATTTTAAGAAAATGTCATACAATGTGCATGTTTATCTAATATGATAACGCAAAGTTACGTATGTTAATTACAAGATAGATAATATCAAGTGCAAATAAAAATAATTTCAACCATATACATTTTATTATATAAAATACCAAGTATTACAATATGAGTTTCCAACTTAATATGGGTTAGACTAAAATTTACACATGAAATATTGTTTCAACATTTCAAAACATTATCATTGTGGTGCCAAAGCATTGCAAGTGAATTCACCAACTCTGAAGGCTTGACCATCAGTCCCTATGAGTGTGTCTTATGCAAGATATTGGCTCTAAGGGCACCACTAGACATATTCTCTTCTCTTTCTCATTTTGCATTTGTCACTCAAGTGTTATTGTTCTCCTCTTTCTTCAATTGTTGCTTCTTACCACCAATATTGAGTTCCTCTCCTGAAAATGAAAGAAGATGCAATGCAAAGTATAAGACATGAAAGACGATGAATACTTGAATATACAATAAAGCAGACTATAAAGTATTTATATGACATATACCTCAACATTCGATAGTGACCACTATGTGGCTAGATGACCTGTATAAACAAAGAAAATAAAATGTCACCATAGAAAATGGAATTGGAGGGGGATTCATCATGCATGCTAGGATTTTTTGTGTGTGCACACATCATATTTCTCACTTCTAATTGTATAAAAAACAAAGAGTGTGCACAATGGCATGTAGTTACATGTGGTTGTCTATTTGATTGAATGATATGCTTGATTTTTTAACCCATTCCAATCCTACCACAATGAAATTAAGAGAGACAAGGACACAAGAAGGACTATCAATAAATGAAATTAGAAACTTTAGAATGCAACTCAATTGTACCTGAGTGTAACAATAAGTATTTGTAGTTTCCTGGTCACCGATGAGCATCAAATCACACTATGAAAAATTCCTTGCATTATTATAATTTGGTTGCACCTACACTAATCCTCTGTAGTAGTCCCTTGACTTGCCTATAGATATAATTTTAGAAACAATCCTACTCATGCAATTCTTCCCTATATGGATCATCTTTGTCCCCCCCTATTGCTAGCTATTTTTCAAGGCAACAGAATAGAACTCTCCAATTGCATCATCGCCTTTCAAAATAATGCTTCAGTATTTCTAGTTGATTGTTGAACTAGTCTCTACTCAGGTCCATGAAATCCTTGATTTGTCTCCATCGCAAAATCGTAATAAAATTATAAATCCCACATATTCATTCCCCATCCCCAACATACCAATTCCTTACAATGGAATACTTTATCATTTCTCCCTCAATGCAATAGAGATCCACTACTGTGGCATGGACATGATTTGTGTCATAAATGGTATAGTTAATCCTTCAATATATGTCACAGAACTCCTCTCACCTCACAGAACTCCTCTCATCTACAAAAATAAGAGTCCTCTCAAAATGCCTGGTCTCCATTTCATTCATTCTGAAATAAGTGGATATTTCCATGGGTGACAAAGTGTGCTTGGATATTTAATAGAAGGAGCTATCACTAAAAAAATAAAAATACAATGCAGCATAATAGTTATCAGTAGGAGCAACAACCCTGCCAAGATACTTCCTAACTAGATAAAGATACTCCTGAATTACCTCTTATAACAAACAAAAGATAACCTCAACTACCTATATAGTCTACCTGTGCATGGTAGTAATGAAAACATTGTCAAAAACAACATCTACAACACCATTGGTAAATGTCTTCTTCTAGTCAAGGGCATGCCCAACTTTTGAAAAGTATCAAGCAGGTCAGGGTCCACCTCATCTAGGCTCCTCTTCTTCTTCTACTCTCTCTATTTAGTTTCAAAATAATACCAAAGGTCTTTGAAATTGATGGGTGGGTAAAATTTATCATATCATTGAGTTCTTCCATTTTTTCATTGTCTATAAAAATTGAATCTAAATTGAAAAAGTATTGTAAGGTTTAATGGATCTAAGTATATTCTACTTAAAATATAGTTACATGGTTTAAAACTCTAGGCATTGAGATCAGAATCTAAGGATGAAATAAAAAAGATTTTATGTTCATGATTACAAGAAATTTTAATTTCATGAAACAAAGTTTGAAGAAGGTCTAGCATTTACATCCTATCAGAAATTTTTCGTGCATCACTTGAGCCATTTTAATTTGGGCATGGTAGAGTCCATTACACAAACAATCAACCACTAAAAAAAAGGTGAAAAGAAAAAATAAAATTTCATGCATTCTGACCCTAGAAAAGTTAAGGATTAGCGAACTAATCTGTAAAATAAGGGCATGCAAAATGCTTACTTGTCCATTTTCTTTTGATGAATTGTTGGTTGCAATCAAGACCTGCATTATCATAATCATTAAACCATTTGTACAATAAGGACATGAAAAATGCTTACTTGTGCATTGTCTATCATAATCATTAAACCCTTTGTACAATAAGGACATGCAAAATGCTTACTTATGCATTGTCTTTTGATGAATTGTTGGCCGCAATCAAGATCCACATTATCATAATCATTAAACTCTCAACTCTAGATAAAATTTATGATTTGATCATATAAACCCTCAAAATTATTGACCCATAAGAACAAAAATCCTCTTTAGTAAAAAGGAAGAATAGAGTCTAAATTCATAACCATGTACACATTACCAAAATATCATAATCATTAAACCCTCAACTCTAGATAAAATTTATGATTTGATCACATAAACCCTAGAAATTATTTACCCATAAGAACAAAAATCCTCTTTAGTAAAAAGGAATAACAAAGTCCAAATTCATACCCATTTACAAATTACCAAAATATCCACTCTCAATGACCTTGCACTTATCATAATCATTAAACCCACAAATCTAGATAAAATTTATGATTTGATCATATAAACCCTCGAAATTATTTACCCTTACAAACAAAAATACTCTTTAGTAAAAAGGAAGAACAAAATCCAAATTCATACCCATGTACAAATACCAAAATATCCATGTCTAGTGACCTTGCCATTCCTCCATCTAATCGTTGATGCTCTCCTAAAGTGTTTCCCATGCAAACTCCATTTGGGGTTCAAATCCCATGAAATCCATCCCATGCAAACTCCATCTGGGGTTCGAATCCCATGAAATCCATAGATCACATTGATGGTCTTCATTCTTTTGGAATTTCCACAGAATCCAAATTCATACCCATGTACAAATTACCAAAATATCCATGCCTAGTGACCTTGCCCTTCCTCCATCTAATCTTTGATGCTCTCGTAAGGTGTTTCCCATGCAAACTCCATCTGGGGTTCGAATCCCATGAAATCCATAGATAACGTTGATGGTCTTCCTTCTTCTAGAATTTCCACGCAGATATAGACAAGGCAAAGAAAATTACAGTGCTACAATGTGATGTTGTAATCTGTGAATACTTTATTTGAACCCAACGCGAAAAGAAAAAATTATAATATAAAAGAAAATATTTAAATTGCAATTAAATAAAAGAAATATATATATATATATATATATATATATATATATATATATATATATATATATTGCAATTCGGTTAAATGATTTATTTTTAATAAGAATTTGTTATTTTTTCCTAAGACGCTAAATTAAAAAGAAGAAGAAGAAGTTAAAAATGATATTGGGATGAGCGTAAACATTTAAATATGACCTCAATTAATAATAAAAAGTTAAATTAATAAAAATAATAAAATTTAATTTGTTATATTTTGATTTTGTTATTAACTTGTGAATATGCTTTTTTAGCATACCATAGGCCAATACCATGGCTTATCAATACTACAAGTCCAAAAACATAACTTATTTCACAACCAAAATATTTTACAACAATATGACAAGATTCCTAAATGGATATTCACCCCCACATTATACCATGGATATTAAATTGTAAATCTACTTGTTATGATACCATGGGCCAATACCATGGCTTATCAATACCACATGTCAAAAAACCATAACTAATTTCATAATAAAAATATTTTAATTTAATTTAATTTTACAACATTTTTTTAATTGAATATAAAGGGAAAATGTTACAATTTGAGATATATCTAAACCCTCTATACTCACGACTACTAAAAATATTCCCATAGAAATTAAATTAAGGTTTTAATAAAATTAATCTAAGATAACTTATTTCACAACTAAAATATTTTGCAACTATATGGCAAGATTCTAAACCGTGGATATTCACCCCCACATTACAGTAGATATTATTAACTTGTAAAAATAGTCTTTGTTACAATACCATGGGTAAACACCATGGATTATCAATACCATGACCAAAAGACATAACGTATTTCACAATCAAAATATTTTATAACAATACCACATGCCCAAAAAACATAAATTATTTCATAATCAAATATTTTATAACAATATGACAAGATTGTTAACCATGGATATTCACCCTCAACTTACCATGGATGTTAACTTGTAAATGCGCTTAATACAATACCATGGGCCAATACCATGGCTTATCAATACCACATGCCAAAAAAACATAACTTATTTCATACTAAAAATATTTTAATTTAACTTAATTTTACAATATTTTTTTAATTGAATCTAAAAGGGAAAATATTACAATTTGAGATATATCTAAACCCAATAGCCTCACAACTACTAAAAATATTCCCATAGAAATTAAAATAAGGTTTTAATAAAATTAAGCTAAGATGGATCTATATTGGATATATATATATATATATATATATATATAAGAATACATCGATCCATCATAGCTAAGGATCCAAGGGATGAGAGTAGGAAAATTGACTAATTATAATAGATTAAATATAGTGCATGTTTTTTAAAGTTTTTCATTATTTTATGTTCTTTTGTATAACTGATCCAAAATATAGGTTTAATATTTTACAACCAATTAAGTTTTTCTAATTTAGATAATTTCTTAAACACAATACAATGTGATCAAATTTAAGAGAGAGTTGGGGAGGGGGTGGAGAGAGGGAGCAAGATGGTGAAAAAGTTGGAGGATAGAGAGAGAGAGAGATGGAGTTGGAGTGGGAGAGAGAGGGAGGAAAGAATAAAGACATAGAGAGATAGAGGCGGAGAGGGAGAGGAGTGAGAAGGGAGAGATGGAGAGAGAGAGAGGGAGAGAAGAGAGCAAGGAAGAGAAAGAAGAGGAGAGTATAGAGATAGGGAGAGAAGGGGAAGGGAGAGATATGGAGACATAGAGATGGAGAAGGACAGGGAGGGGGAGAGATAGTGATAGAGTTGGATGGAAGAGAGAGAGAGAGAGGGAGAGTGATTTGGGGGGGGAGAGATAGAGGGAGGTGGGAGATAAGGGATAGAGAGGAAGGAATATAGATATGAGGAGAGAGAGATGGAAGTGGAGGGGGTAGGAGAGGGAGGGAACAAGAAAAACATAGAGGGAGAAAGGTGGAGAGAGAGGGGGGTGACAAGGGAGTCATGGAGAGAGAGTGAGGGAGAGAGGTGCGGGAGGGAATAGAGAGAAGGATATAGATAGAGAGGGAGAGAAGGAGAAGAGAGATATAGACAAAGAGGGGAAGAGAGGGAGAGAGTGTGTGTGGATGTTTGGGGGGTGAGATAGAGAGAGGGAATAATAAAGAGACACAAATACAAATATATATATTATATAGTATTATATAACCAAGCTAGATCCATATTAACCCTATAACTATCAAGTGCTGAGAGGGATCCAATCTCTCATGGTGAAAACATTTCCTCAAGTTTTGTACTAGAAAAAAATGTTTGCACCTCGAAAGATTGGACCCCCCTCAACGCTTGATAGATCTGGGGTTAAGATGGATGTAGGTCAATTAATATGAAAAGAAAGTATTTTTTATTTGATATTATAGTCTTAAAAATTAAAATCTCTTTAAATTAATTTCAAATTAGAACTAGATCCGATTAGATTCAATGAATAGATTTTTAAAAAATACATAAAATAATTTTTTTTATTAAAAAGTATATTTTTAAAATTATAAATTATTAGAGATACATAGTGAAAAGTTGGCTCACCTATACACCATGTGAGGATGAAGAAGTGTTTAAGGAAGGATAACCTTTCAACCAATCTTTAACAACCTTTCAATCCCCTATCACTTGTAAGTTTAGCTTACTTGACACAATTAAGATGACTAACATAAAAAATGATTCATATTATTGTAGTACTTGTTAGGTAGTTGTATTTTTGTTCTTAGACTAAATTAGTCATTCATGTTAGTCATTTTTAGTTGTATTACTTATTAGCTAGTCACATATTTTAACCTGTGACTAAATTAGTGATTTATGTTAGTCGTTTTTAGTTTGGTTACTTAAGATTTCTCATTTTTTGTAGTATTTCACTTGGAAAATCTATGGTGACTAACTTTTTTAGTCACCTAGTCACTAATTTCTCATTTTCTACTAGTGGTATTGATTAATGATGAATACAGATAAAATGGATATATGACTAAATTAGCCATTTATAATGATTATTAATAAAAGTAAATGAAATAAATATAAACTGCTAAATTAGTCATTTATATAATGAATATGAAACTACCAAAAAAATGTAAATGAATATTGCAAATGATAAATTTGTGATTACAAATGACATCTAACTTTTTCATGTATTTGACTATTAGTAGCTAATTTACAATATATTTTAACAGAACCAAATTTTTTTCATATTTCTTTGGTCATTAATTGGTTTAAATGATGACTAAAATTTGCATATATGTGACTGTTAGTAGCTAATTTACAGTATCTTATAACACAAGCAACATTTTGGTCATATTTCTTTGGTCATTATTTGGTTTCTCAAGTGATCATATAGTAATATATATTTTTGTATATTTGCTCATTAATTGTGCCAATTAATGACTAAGAAAAAAATGGCTAAAAGTTAGTCGTGTTATAAGATACTGTAAATTAGCTACTACTGGTCACCGAACAAAAAATGGTCGTCTATATGCAAATTTTAGTCATTTTTTTAGGAATTAATTAGCCATTTTGTACTAGTGTATAAACTCCAATCCATTAACCCTAGATTAGAACATAACCGTAGTTCCCTTGACTGAATCTACAAGATACCATTGGCAAAAAACTATCACGCACAAAACCATGTGCAAAACCCATGCATAAAACCATAGGTAGGTATGCCCACCTAATATAGGGTCCAAAACAAAATTTCCCAGGGCTTTGCCTTGGACTCCGTAAATGGGTGATACTTCTCCACTGCAAACCCCCCAATAGGGGGGGCTGTCGGCCCCCTATGACCCCTCCATCTGGGGCTAGTCATGGAAATAATATAACACACACCTAACATATAAGGTGGGAAGATTTGAAAAATGTCAAGGGAATTCAAAATAAGATAATATATGAAAGTTTGAAAAGTAATTCAAGGAAAAATACATGTTTGAAAGCTATTATGATTCAAAAGTGAAGGAATTCCTTGAGAAAAATATGGGACAAGTCGCTATGGAAGCATATGCCAACAGGGTCATCATACCAACTAAGAGTGAAGTTTGATAGAATTTTCCCACTCCAAGTGGGAATAAGCCAACTCGACTTACAAAAGGATGAGGTCAAAGAACCAAGGAAAAATTTGTTGAAGTGTTATGGGTATGGGGAAGAGAATTTGTTAAGAGACCGTCCACATCAACAACTATATAGAAAAAGGGTGTGCAGTATCTAAGAGGCTACTATCATCAAAAATATCATTTGGAGTACCCTGAATCTATGTAGTCATGAAAATAGGAAAGAAGACCACCAAACCACAATAGTGGAAATGGAAGGTATACTTTCCAACTTCCCTACTTCAATTTTAATTTTCCCTAGTTCTAACCTCAATTATGTTACTCTATAAGTTGTTTAAGCCCATATTCTATAGATAAAATGGAATTCTAATTTATGGTGAGTCAATTATCCATTAGGACCAAAATGAGGTGATTGATTCTATAAAATCATGCTCGTTTGAGATGAGTTGCATTTTTACATAAGCCTCTTTAAACATATTTCCTTTGGGGTCATATGACTTGTTAATCGACATGGATTGGCTAGAACTACATAGGGAAAAATTGGATTTCTAATAAAAAATTGGAATGCAAAGACAAAGGAGGAGAGTAAACACTACTATAATGATTATAAAATCATGTATCTATGAGGCATATTTTAAACCTCTATAATTGAAGAAACATAGCAAAAAGGGATTTCCCTTATATGCCATACAACTAAATTTTTTAGTTGGTTATAATGAGTTGAAGATTGAAGATCACCCCATAAAACAATAATACAGTGATTTATTTCCTGCAAAGGTACCAAGAATTCCACTCAAGAGGAACATTAATTTCTTTATCAATCCCACTCGAGGAGAATTGTATATATCTAATACACCCTATAGGATGAGCACACTAAAGTTGGTGAAGCTAAAGATACAATTGAAAGAAATGTTATAAAAATGATATGTTAGACCTAACATGTCACCCTCAGGAGTTGGATCTAATGTATAAAAGAGATTAATTTCAAATAGGTAAATAAATAAACTATTAAGAACAAGTATACATTGTCAATGATTCATGATCTCTTTGACCAAGTGAAAGTGTAACACGCCCTCCCAACCCCTTAGACCTTCTCGAGTTGCGGGAGGTGTTACTTTAGAATTAAATCAACCTCCATGATTCATTATGAATATGGGATTACAAAAGTCATGTTTTTTTTTTAAGTTTCATAATTAAAATATGATATTCCAAATGTATTCATCTCATTGAGATCTTTCTAGTGATATAAATTTCATCTAAATCTAACCCCTAAATTGAAATTTATGCACATTTGAAGCTCAACTAACAAAATAACACCACATAAATAAAGAACCACAATGTAGCACCCACATGGACCTCAAGGTCTAAATGGCTAAACCACCTAATTCCCCATCAATTCTCAAATTCAAGTTAAATTTGATCAGCATCCCAAACACCCCCCCCCCCCCCCACAACAACCCCCACACCTACCTAATGGGTAAAAACAGGAGGAGGGGGTGGGTCCATAAATTATCTCTTATGCGACTAAATCCTCACCATATCTTTGAGTGCACCAAATGCCTCCTTTTAGGTTGGTCCAATTGAACAGCTAAAACAACATCCTAAGCCCCCATGCATTCCCAATGATTAATGAAGGGGAGGGGTCCTAGATTTTTTTCATATGTGCCTAGGACCTTTTGAGGTGTCAGATCATCTATTCAACCATGTGTCATGCTGCTACACTGCCATATGTCACTTAGTGACACATCCTTCTAGTCTCAAGCCTACAGCCCATCCTTATTATGGAAGCTTAATTTCATCTCGGACAATGCTACTGGTGATTAGGGATAATCCCATATTAAGGCCACTTAAGGCATAATTAAGAAGTCTGGGACCAAAGCATCTTACCATGCCACCTAGCTAGCTTATCTTGTAACTCATCATTGTTGACCAATTAACCTCTACCATGTCACCCTTCCTTCACCACGTCTCATTGGTATCATGCTATAATCATCATGATGTTATCCTACCACATGGCACCCTCTAGTGGTGTCATGTGTAACCTAAAAATAGGCCACTTGGCCACCCAAAAGGGAAAATTATACTGCCATGTGGAAACCTATAGTGGTGCCACATGTCACGCAAAAAAATATGTCTCTTAGCAACCAAAAAGGGCTAGTTATTCCTTCCACATGTCATGTGCCATGTCATCAACTTGTCCACGTCATCTAAGAAATTCCATCAATGCCACATCCTTATGGCCTCAAGTACCCTAATCATATCGATGTTGAAGTTTAAAAAATATTTAGGGTTACATGTCCAGGACTTAAGAAAATCCTTGTTTATGCCCTATTAAGTGCTATTGGGGATTAGGATAATCCCACACTTAAGCCTTAGTTAAGTGCTTATCACAATTCTACATGGAATCATGCTAACATCTTCTCCTACTATTAATGATCACCACATGGAATTAGGATCATTGGCTCCACCAACCCAACCCCATCTCTTTTTTCTACTTTAATTTTTTATAAGTGATCTAATCACATCTTTCCAGACACAAATCTATTCAAACTACACTCTAATTCCTTCTATTTGGAGAGCTTGGGATCACACATATGCCATCTCGATCTCTACACTTTTAAGAATATGCCCATTTCATTCAATTTGGAGAATTTAGGGTGTTGCACATATCATCCCAATAGGTTCCTCCCCATGCTTACATCACCTCAGCCCTAAACCTTTTAATACTACACCCAATTCAAACTGCTAGAGGATATTGGGGTAGCAAGCCCATGAGATATATTCAACCATGCTTCTTTACCAATAGATGAACAAAGGATTGACTACTCGATCTTCAACTTTATGTGCTTATTACACAAATGGTGAAAGGTTTATAACAATGAGGTGATGGACCTCTAAACACTAGAAAATAATTGTTTCAAAGACAAATAAGGGAACTATGCCTAACAACAAAGTCGTGTAACACTTCCCATATTAGTAGAGGAAAATGACCAATTTACACCCACATTGATCTACTATGAGAATAATTCAATTAACATGCTTACTCATTTAGTTAAATATATAGCTTATAACATTAGTAGCAATACAAAGTTCTGTGAAACCAACATAACCATGAGAACATACAAAAATTATTCAACCACCATAAATATGAGAACATATAATCAAGAATTCATCCAGCATAACCATGTGAACATATATGCAAGAATTCATCATCCACAACACATGCATATACATGATTAAATACACTTATCTCATTAACTTGAATGCCTGGAAACTAAGGGACTTCAACTCTCCACCCCACCATAGGCAAGCTACACTACATTCTATCTTGCAGTTGACCATCCCTAAGCCGTATTTAAAGTCTAACAAGTTAATTTCTCAAGGGAATATCACACCCAATAAAAAGTCAACTAGGATAGAGGGGCAGAGGACCATCTAGGTGATTTATCAACTTCCTCATATAGTAATCCCCATAGTGTCATGTCTTCCTCTTTAAGACAAATCACAAGGGTTCTCTCAAGGCTCAAGGAAGTTCTGCTTAGCCTTGGAAAATGATCTCATTGTAAGGGTGGTTTATCATCTCACCTGGAAAGAATCCTAGTGGTTTATCAAACCATTCATCCAACTCTAAGTAGTTTATCAACTCCCTAACAATCACCTAGGGGGTATCATCTTACTCAACAACACTAAATGATACATTGTCTCCATTGAATCTTCACTAACCAATCCAACACCAACATACAACTACTAAGCACAACACGTTTACAGGGAATAATGTCCCAAAATAGAGATTTGGACTGAGGATACTTCTCCTCAAATGTAGTGTTCCAATGCTCTCACTTTCTTCACTATATGATCTCCCACTACTTTGCGTGCTTTTCTTTCTCCCCATGCATTCTATTTGTTTTCTTCCTTCTTCTTTTTCTACATGATCTCCCTACGCTTCTTTTACCTTCATATTTCTTCTTCTTTTGTATGAATTCCCTTACATGTTGACCTCCCCAACATGTCCCACAAGATAAGGAGTGGCATGGGCCTTGTCCTTTGCTAAGACAACCCACACTCTCCTTCCCTTCTTGGTATGCAGAACACTAAATCTATTAGGGATACATGTAGGGGAATAAATTAAGTGGGTGTAGGTTTGGGCTTAAACATAGTACAAGCAAATCCTCAAAATTTTGAATCTGTGTCCACTCCTCGATCTCAATTATATTTTACACTTTTACATAATTTCTTATAAATAAATATAGATAGTGGCACTTACATTGGGGTAGAAAAATGGTTGTTAGCATGTTACATACCTGACCCCTAAAAGGAACATCAGCCTCAAACATAACACAAAATACATCTATGAGTTGTATATATACATGTGTTTTTACATTAGGAACATCTTTATACTAATGACCTTCTTGTTTCTGCTCAACCCTTGTTTTTAGCTATTTTTATGCATATTTGTTAGGATATAGTGTTGATCAGGGTGAATAGATTTGTCTTCATTGGGAAGCCTTGTTATCCTAGCGAAATCCCTTCATATTTCTTTTCTTTTCCTAGAAAATATGGTTGACCTCTAGATTTTTATTGTCCCTATGAGATCATATTAGAGGATCATTGATTCAAGTTGTCTTGAGTGTATTATTACATAAGCTTCCAAACATCTTCTTCATCCCCAATGTCCAAGTTCATCGTCTAAGAGAAGCCACCAATCCTATTTATATCAATGATTCTAAAGGGTCAGGCTAGTTAGTAATGGGGATTTTGAACCTTAGAGAAACTAATAAAGCTATACTTCCTTGTACCTAAGATATTGTGCCTAGGTGATCAAAGATATTTGTTTGCACTTGGAGGAAGATATTATGCTAGTGTCTTGAGAAGAGGGCTCTCTTGATTAGAGGTATACATTGTTTGTATTTCCATTCCTTGATTAATAGATCTATTTTCCTTTCCTATATCTGTGATTTGAATAATTTTTTATACATGTGCATTTTGTCTTTAGAGTAATAAGGCCTATACAGAAGGGCATTATGGGTTCATGTGTCCAAAGTCTTTCTTTTCATAAGAGGAAGTGATATCTTCAAGTGGAAGAAGGTTTTTTCTCTGCATCAAACTCAAGATACTATACCACCCTATGAGGGTGATTGGTAATAATCCTTGAACCCTTATTTTGTAGCATCTTCTATGAGTGTAGAATGTTCTTGCTTTTGTACGAAGGAATTAGGTATATATCCTTTGATATATTTAAATGACCACATACATATAGGTAGATCATCCTCTGATCTACTAAGTCAAAAGTAGCTTACTAGATTAGGTGAAATTTTCATGTAATAGATCTAGAAAATCAACTGGAAGTTCAAACCTAGATCTTTTTGATCTCTTCTATTTATCACCTATTTGAATTTATATTGCTTGGTTTACCTTCTCTAAGTGGTTGTGACTTTTTTGGGTTGTTATTTCTCTGATCAACCTTATTTTTTTCTTGAACTTGCTCATAACACTTCTTTATATTAATTTTTCCCATCTTCTCTAGCTTTTGGGGGCTTATAGGGTTTATGCTATGCTCTTCGTTTGGTGATAACTTTACTTAAAGCAAAGATTTCACTAGGTTCCTGACCCTGTCAAAGTGAAGACGCTCTAAAATTAAGTTTTTTACAAGGGTTATTTTTCGTATCTCTCCCTTCACTCTCTTCCTCAATGTGGATCTATTGTTACTTTATTTCATATTTGATTATTTGTCTTGAATTTGTTCTCTTTTGAGTGCTAAGGTTCCTAATTAAAGCTATTTTGTCTGAATTTGAATTTTGGTTACTTGAATCATCTTTAAGCCTCTTGGATCTGTATACTAGTACCATTAACAGTTGATAAATATTACTATATCTAAAATTGTACCTTCATGTGAGTTTGATATATCCATTTTCCAAACTTTAGGGTTTCTTGGAACCATTATTACACTTATTTTTTGGGTTCTTTTCCTCAAGAATTGGATCTCTCTTTTTAGATCTTTCTTTGCTACTTTGACTATAGTTTAGGCTTAGTTTCTGATCTTCATTTGATTGGTGCATTTTGTTATATTTTCATTTCTTTCCCTTTGTTGAATGATCATCTAATTCAAGTGATTTTTTTTCTTGCATTTGGTGGTGTTTTTGTCTTCAATTGGTTGCAACTATACAAATCATCACTAGGAAGATTGTTTTAGTGTCGCTGACCCATTTCTTCAATCATATTTGAAATTATTTATTTACTCTCATTCCTTGCTAGTTGGTCCTTGAGTTAAGGTTAAGGGTTTTGACCTTTGTACATAATTTTTTTCGTATACATTCAGCTACAACCCTACTTTATTTGCATTTTCTTTTTTCTCTTCATTTACTTTATTTTTCTTGTGTTTGAGCTCTTTCATTTGCAAAATCCCAAGTTTTGAGTTTTTGAGTGTATTTTGTTCTTGCTTGGGGGTCTTCTTTTCACTCTTTTGAGTGATTTTATTTGAATTTTTTTCTTGGGTCTATGTTACTATAAACTAAGTTATTTTCATAAAATGTTATTGAGATGGTTTTTAAAAAGTTGTTTTCACTGAAAAAAAAGAAAAAAAGACTCTTTATTCTTTTGTAGTTAGATTTCATTAAATTGGAAATAAAATTGTGCATTGGCATATCACTACATTAGGGTGTTACTAATAAGAGTCTATCACACCATCTGAGTTTCACCTAATTTCCCTACTGAGTAAAGAACAACCTCATAAATTAACTTTTTAATGAAATTAATTCGACTCATCTTTTCTTTTTATTGGTAGCACACTAACATTAGTCTAGGCTAGGGTCTTGGACTAGGAGTGTGAGGTAAGCTTCTCCAAGATCATTAAACAAATATAGCATCATATAGTAGGGAAGCTAAACCCATTTTTAGTGATAATGTCTACAAAGCCCTTCTAAACAAGGGTTAATCGAGAGGTCACAATTGAGGCTAGAAGAGTGACATAACCCACTTAATTAGATTTAGTGGCATAGATTACGTAACTTTCATGTATTGCAAATGGTGTTATTAGCATTTTTCTATAGCACTTCGGTGCCATTTGAGAGGAGTACATTTTTATTTAAGGGATCTCTCAAGCGGACTTCATACTTTGTTTTCCTACCGTTGCATGTGAATTTGGTTGAAAACTACCCCCCAGGATGTGTTATTGTTGGTGCTAACCATAGTGGCCTTTACTTTGATCTTTTACACAAGGTTACATGGAGGGGTTCATTCTCTCTGTACCTATGGAAGATTTTAGGAAAACTCTCTCGATCCTCATGGGGCATGCTCTACTGTCAATTTTTTAGTGTGGGTACTTGGACCCAGGTTTAAAAGGGTCAATAAGCAGGTCCATGTTATAATTGTCCCAACCATATCATAATCATAAACATGTGCCCTAATCAAGTAGTATTTGGTAGTATAAAGAATCATCTTCTACCACTTGGTTTGTAGGTTCTTACCTTCAGGGCTTCTTTTATAGAGTGTTGTTTGATATGAGTCATGGTTTGTCCATAGGGGTGTCTTACTGACTTAACTAAATAATAAATATATATTCATCATGGCTAAATGATGTAACCATCATTCTTATAGAATGTTAAACCTTTCTCTTGAAGGGGAGGGTCCACCACGACATAGATGTAGGTTGATTCCAACAATGAAAAACTTATAATATACTTAGGTTGGGGTGGGGGGGGGGGGTTAATCTTGGTCCTGGTGAAGTAGATTTTGTTACTATCAAGGTAATTGATGAAAGTCCCTTGACATGTTTTAATCCACCTTTGATTGACACTCTTGGCCTAGTTTTAGTGTAGTTAAGACACAATACTAGGCCTTATTACTTTCAATTTCCTTATAGGGCTAGAGAAAATATTTCTTCTTCTACAGAGGGGAAATTCCCACTTTACCTTCTGAAGTGGAAGTTTCTACTGCCATGATATCATTACGAAAACATAGTGTTGTAGGATATATACCTCCTACACATCTCAATTTGTCTTGGGACATTCCACCAGTCACATCTGTGACCCCATTATTTTTTCCATATTTATATGTGCCTTTGATTTTATCTAGCTTCATGTTTGGAGTGGGGACAAGCTCTATCCAACCCACAAGAGCTGGGATATTTACTCCTGGCTCATCTCAACCTATGGTTCCTAACTTGGGTATGAGAATATTTACTTCTGGAGACATGATGGGATGACCATCTGTTGTCTCTACTCACCTTAAGGGAAACTTTGCTTATAGTAGTACTTCTCCACCTAGGTGAAATTCTATGCTTGGAGGGATGCCTTTCTTTGAATCTTCCTTCTTCTCTCAGGGAGCTGGAGTACCTGGGGGAAACATTCCCATTAGTACCACTATTCCTATGATTTCTTATTCTCAGGGCAATGTTTTTTCACATGGATGACCTTTATCTAGTGTTGGGTATAATCCTATGGGTAATAAAGCCTATCGGGGTACTTTGTTCTCTGGGGGTATTTTTCCTGGGGTCATAATCATTTCACCTCATACTAGCCCAAGATATAAAAATATTGGGAGGAAATACAAGCTTGGTCATAATTCTTTTGCATTTTCCTATGGGATGGGAGGACCTTATGGTTTGTCTAGGGTATATGACCCTTATTATCCATATATTCAATTAAAAACTCATTTTCTCACTCTTGATTTACCTAATCTAGACAGATTGACCAATGATCCCATTCATTGCGATCCTAGGTGGCCAATTATGCCTTCCAAGCTACAATTTGATATTATTAAGTTTGAGGGGAAACCATAGGAAAATCCTTCAACACATATCACAACCTTCCATATATGGTGTTCATCTAATTATTTGGTGGATGATTCTATGAATTTGGGACTCTTCCTACCTACCCTGATAGGGGATTCCACCAAATGGTACATCGAACTCTATCATGCATCCTATATCAACTTTGCTTCCTTGGTTAGGACTCTCTTGAATCATTCTCAACTACCTACAAGGAAGGATCTTAAGACTGGACTTTTGTCTAATTTCAAATAAGATGATGCCACCCACATTTTATATCATATCCATGAGTGGCGAAGACGTAATAAGTTAGTACTAACTACACTCCATGATGGCATTCATAGAGATTGGTTCAATTTATCCCTTCAACCCCATATTGGCCAAGAGGTCACTATGATTGGGGAAGCTACAGAGAAACAAGATATGTTACTTTTCGAACACCTTGATCTATTTTATTCTTAGGTAGGAACACCATACAAGATTCTTCCCAATGCTCCTTTCCATTTAATGGAACCAAAATAACCCAAACTAGGACCACACTTTGATAGAGTGATTAGTTCTCTATCCTCTGACACCATGAGCCAGTTTTTTGCTTAGCTAAGGAAAATGATGGTTAGTTCTAAAGCCCCAGAAAATGCCCCTAGCCCGCAACAAGCACCCACTTCTTCTGATAAGTTTAGAGAGGTTCTTATGTTTAAATCCACATTGCCTATGAATACTCAACAACTTGGTGGGAAAAAGAACAAAAAGAATAAGAAAAAGAACATACTTGCTCAGGAGAATCAATAAAACCAACCTAATTTGGGTGGAGGCTTGAGCGAACAATGTTGTAAGATTGAGTTCACTTGCAATATTTTTTAAGGTGAGCATTTAACTCATGAGTTCCTGCAATTGGATGGACTCCATCATCTCCTTGCACAACCAATAGATTCCTAGCACCCGATCATATTGACTCATCCATTCCCTACCTAGCCACAAAAAAAATGGTTGCACAGACTCTTCAACCTTCACAAGAGAGAATGGACGGCCACAATTTCACCCTTCTACTAATAATGCACCAATACTTATGTGCCAGGAAGAGGTTAATGTGACTACGCAAGAAAAATCATATGACCTTCCTATGTTGAGCTATGCATCTAAGGACTCAACCACCCCTACTCCTTCTCTTAGACCTTTGAGGTTAAATAAGCCTATAGAACCAGTATATCACCAACCCAAGGGTGTCGTCTGAAAATCAACACACAACAAAAATGTGCAGGATTCCCAACACTATAATATTCTTGAGGATATTTCCGAAGCACCATGTGCCATGTCTACCCTAAAGGTTTTGCATAGCTACCCTCATCAACACAAAGACTTGTTAATTGCTATTGGAGGGGTGGATCCCTTAGAATCTAGTTTGATTACCTTTGATGTTGAGGCTCCTCATGGTAAACATTCCAATCATGCTACCTTTCAAATCACGATGCACATATTTAATCGAGATATATATTGCACCTTGGTGGATGAATGGTATTCCACTTATCTTATGTATACATCATGTTGGATATCTATTGGGTCTCAAGAACTCGGAAATTCTATTACCACTCTTCAGTGCTTGGAAGGAAACCATTTTGTAATGTAGGGATTTATTCCAATTTATTCCATTTAGCTATGGGGCAATATTTCTTGTTTTTATGTTGAAGTTATAGACACTCCCTTAGATTATAACTTCCTCCTCAGTCGTAAATGGTTTTATGCCATTTTTTTTGTTATGTCTTTGATGTTTCATGTGCTTCAATTTCCTCATGAAGGAAAGAATGTCATGATATATCAAATTGAGTATTGTATATCATTGACTAAGCCTACCACTATGGGTAATACGATGCCATTCGTTGGAGACAAGCTTGGAATTTATGAGAGTGTTGGGGAGGGATTCTTTAAAAATTCATCTCCTATGGGATTTTTCTTTTGACACCACCAGGAATTCCTTCTTACTCTACCATTGTTCCCATGGATCTGATCTCTTTTATTTCCTGTCGACCCCATGTGTCACCTAGCCCTTGGGAGGTATCTTATTATATTGATGAAAGTCTTCATGGTAGGCATGTGTCACCATTTGTGAAAGAGATTGTATCCTTGGTATTCCCATCAGTATCTCCTAACACTGGTTGGAAACTCCATCCCAATATCAAATATGACAAGATCCTTTTCCCATGATCTATCACTCAACCTCTTCCATGTGACTCTCTTGAAAATGAGTCTTCCTCTTGACAAGTCATCTTGGACTTCATTGATTCACCTATCATTCATCCTAGGGAGATTATGCCTCTTGATTCCTACAGTGTTCTCAAATTGGAAAAGGTAGATATTAGAAAACAAAATCTTGAATCAACCAAGGGGACACCTGCCCAACTGCCCTTGGAAGTGCCACCCATGGAATGTGTTAGGGTCCTATAATTTATAGGATCTCAAGGTGATTGAGTATTCCACAGTTGGTAGTTTTCATATTGTTGATAGGGTAGAAAATAAAGATATGCCAAACAGTTTAAACTTGGAAAATCAGTAGTTAGGTAGAAATAAAATTGCTTCAACTATTTAATCTGTACCAATGGGAGAAATAAGTGATAGAGTAGGTTATAAATTAAAAAAAGGGTGAAGAAAGGGTCTGCAAATCCAAATACACCTTGCAAATGAAGAAAGAAAGAAAAAAAGTTAGATTAGAAAATAAGGGTAGGTAGGCTAAGAAGAATTACAAAGGGAAAAAGACATGAAAATTTCTTTAAGGTTTATGACATATCTCAATGTTTTTTCCTAATGTCGGGAAAAGAAATTAAAAAGGGGAAGGGTCTTATGTTTTTTCCACACGCACCATCCGATCTGAGGGCCCATATCATTCCCCCCCCCCCCCCCACTCACCCTCCGAGCGTTAATGCCGAGGGAGGGGGGGTCCGAAGTCAACAGTTTCAAACCACTAATGTGTCACACTCTTGGGATTTTGCACCACACCTCGCTCATTCCACTTACCACTCCCATGCCCCCTCGAAAAGTGGTTTCTGCCTTCATTAAACCACCTGCCCTGTTCCCATTGTGATCGTTCACTAAGCATACCCTCACGACACTATTTTGTCCCATTTGCCTATCACCTCCCTTCCTGCTATTACACATTCAATTGGCTGGACTGTTAGCCAACGGACCTACACCATTTTAGGCCAATCCAACAGGAAAACAACAAAACTACAAATGCACCATTTCACACCATTTACAAATTTTAACGTGCTCTATCTACTTACAGGGGCAATTCAAAATTCATATAGGCATACATAGAGAAAGCAGTGAGCACACTCAAACAACAGTACAGGTGCAGAAAGCTCCATTTTTCTGCAATTATCAAGCATTCCCCTTCTCGAAGCCCACTTCTTGTTCATCCCTTTTCTTTCTCCCTCTCTGAATTCCCATCTCTTTTCATCCCTTTCTATTGCAATTCAATTGAAAATATGACACAATTCAAGTTTAAAGGTTTTTTACAGAAGACAACCATGCCACCAAAGAATAAAGAACAGGTTGTGTTCAATCCAATGGTGCACCGGCCACTAGATTTGGATCACATGCCTCTTGTAGACAAAGACTTCAAAATACATGAGACACTCTCATAGTTTGATTTATTTCACATCTACTGTTGGTGGGAGGATAAATTCATAGATGGAGTGGATGACATAGGGCTCTAGGACACTAATTTACCCTTCTATATCTTTCCTAAAACTCATAGCTGCCCAGAACTAATAAGGAAATTCCACTTATGCTATAACCCACAACAAAGGGCAGTGATGGCCCCAACAAGACACATATTGTTTACCATTGATGCCAAGTCTATTATGCAGATGATGCAGGTTCCTATCATTGAAGGAACCACTCCCTTTTTCCATGAAATCCTCAGTGAGATGTATCAGAGGCTAGACTTTACGAAAAGAGCCAAAACCTTAGATCTCTTTATGATTGAAAAAACCCCACTGCCAAGCAATAATCCTCCTTATTCCTCCTCTGTTTTTCCAGATAGAACCATACACATAGTCATTGCTCTTTCTTATTTATTGGGCTATTATTCATGGTAGTGGCTTGATGAGGCTATTATAGGTTTCCTATCTATCTTATCAGTAGAATCAAAGCCCTCTATCTTATTCAATTTCAGTCAATTTCTATCAGATGCCATCCATGATAAATTTGTAAATTTCATTACAGAGGAAGTGTTTTAGTACTCCTCAGTTCTGGTATATATGTTTGTTTACTTTCAGGCATATAGGTTTTAATTTACAATGACCAAGTCGAATGAAGAAGGTGAAGCCCAATCTATTATTTTCTGGACCACCTTAGTGATGAAAGATCAAAATAACTTCACCTACAAAACATTTATGGAAATGTTTGTTCATCAATCTATGAGCATCCTTAGTGGGACTACAGAACCCAGAATCAATGAAGAAATTAAAAGGATCATGCAGTTGATAGATCAAGCAAGAACATTTTTTGAAGATTTCATTGGGGAGCGTGCCAGTAGTTTTGCACTGAGAGAGGCGGAAAACCTGAGATTTGAACTCGCGACCATGGTGAAGATTTTCCGCATCGAGGCAGGGTATGCAGGAGGGCCAACGATGGCCATGATTGAGCTCAAGTGCCCGGAGATCAAAGTGGTGGTGCAGGCAATCTCGGTCTAGAACAACGGTCGCTTGATGATGTTTGAATCTGGGTTGAAGGAGGTCATTCGGCTCTGCTGCGACAAGCTTATCTGCCTCAGCTACGATGGGAGATTTTGGAGGGTCATTAAAGATCTGGAGAAGCCTGTCAGGGTTTTGACAGGCGGACGGGAGATCGCGGAGGGCCAGAAGGATGTAACGTTACTAAAGGCGGTTTATGACCACTGGGTACTGGAAGAACGAATCATCAACATGAATTTTTGGTCCATCGAGCTCTCTGTCTTTCTGAATTGGATCGCGACGTAGATGCAAAGCCCAAGGAGTATGCTCTTTACTGTGGAGTTGGGCCCCCTCATTTGCCAAATAGCTACACAAATCATTGACCATGCAGATCAGACACCCAGAAGAACAAGAAGCCTTAAAAAAACCCAGATCTATGGGCATGCAACCATCAGGCGGCAACCTCAAACGGGCACAAATCTGAAGCAGCTTCCTCTCTTGAACCAGCCAATTTTCCTGAAGAAACGACCCAGATTTTGGAAGATGTGAGCGTGGATTTCATAGACGGGAGTGAGACTCTAACGCCGGTAGATAACCCTAGATCTATTATCGATCTGCCAGATCTGTCTTACAATCCAGTGAATCGGGGCCTGAATAAGGTTGATACGACATGTAGCTCTGCGGCTCAGGAGAACAACATGGCTAGGGTTTCTGATCTTCTCAGCGCCGCGGTAGCGCAATGTCATGGGCATCTAGAACAGCCAGAACCCAGGCAACAGGTAACATCAACTTATTTTTAGATTTTTATTAAACCCACTGTGGGGAAAACCAGTCTAGTGTGGGTACATTCAGAAAGCACCATTATGCAGTTGAAACAGTAAATATGGGCATTGATGGGATACCCTGTTTGGATCCAACATTTGGTCAGTGGTAGGTGGTCCCTTCAGGATAGCAGAACCTTGAAAAACTATGATATTAGCCCAGAAACAACCATTGCTTTAAACCTTAGGTTGAGAGGAGGGGCTCTGCCCCAAGGACATCCAAGCTCCTCAGGAGGAGACAAGGGGAAAAAGACAGCATCTCAGCATCAACCCAAGGGAGGCTCCTCTTACAAAAACATATTACAAGGTAACAAAGATCTAGGGTCCCTTCTGGATCAAGGTGGATATACACCTAGGCCATACATAATAGATCAGCTAGGGCAAACCCCAGCCCTCAACTTTGATTCTACAGGACTTGAAGATTTCGTTAAGTCATATGAAACACAGGCCCTAATCTGCCGATTTAACAGTTTTTGGCCAAAGCCAATGGATCTATTTCACTGGATCTTTACCAATTGGACCATGGAATGTGACATACATTTATGCTCCAAGGGGTTTTTCATTGTTAAATTCGCATCCACAGAAGTCAGATATACAATCATCAGTGCTGGGCCTTGGTTTTGGGGAACATCGGGTCTTTTTATGACCCCATGGTTTCCAAATTTTGATCCAAACAAAATGACTGTCTCCAAAATGCCGGTCTGGGTCCGCCTATATAACCTTCCCCTTCACTTTTGGAGTGAACGAGTTTTGGAAGGAATTGGGAACAACATAGGGAAATATATCAAAACAGATCTGGAAAGGACTGATGAGAGGATCTACACCTTTGCACGCATATGTGTGGAAGTAGATCTAAGTAAATGACTGTCGGAAAGTATAAGGCTGGTATACAAACAACAAAACTGGCTACAAGGACTGGACTACGAAAATACTGCTTTCAGATGCAGGAACTGTAGGTTGACAGGACACTTGCAAAATACATGCCCAGAAGCCAAGAAAGCAAACAGTAAAAAGAAGCAGAAAGGGAAGCAGAGGAAAGGATGGCAATTTCCCCCTCCTGACTCAGAGGACGACGAATCAGAAGCAGAGGAGGAAGTTACCCCCACAAAGAATTCTGAGCCTTCCCAAGGGAAGGAGACCCAAAAGGAAAACATATCAGCCAACAAGGTTTCACAGTTCCACTCAAATCAGGTAGAGAAGACAAGCGAGGATTTGAGTATGGGAGGGATCAAACGGCATCACTCCTTAGATACTTCAGACTCAGACAAGGATATAGCTCCACAGAAAGCAGAAACACAGTTAGTCCTGGCTTCGATCGAGCCCACTCAAGGAGAGTGGTGCAAGGTCGAAAAGAAGAAGGGGAGAAAAACATGAGGTTTGAGTCCTCTACTCACTACCGGGAACCAGTTTTTCTGTCCTTTCCTCTTTTCTTTTTTCTTTTCTTTCATTCTTTCTAAATGCACGGTAGCCTCGCTACGTTGCATTATGTGCGAAAGCACTCAAGCCCAATGGAAAACTTATGGAAATGCTTCAATGCATATGCTTTGTGTAACTTTTCATTTTTTAAATAAAAAGTTACCGCTTTTTTCCTGTGGAAAAAAAAGATACATCAAGCAAGAACAGGAGATTGGTACTTATACCAAAAGCATACTGAATTAAGAGTATATGGATGTGAATTGGCCCCTTATAAGCTGCCAAATTTCATCCCCATGAGGATCTTTGCACTTGAATATTTCAGACAAATGATTAATGGAGATGAAATACATTTTGTAGCAGCAAAGAAGAAATCACAATTTAGGATCAAATCTCAGATTGGTCCTTTCATTTGCAACAACAGGTGAGGTGGCAGACAAGAGGTTCAAGGAAATGAAATTCACCCACAATTTTACATGGTCCTATGACCCATGGGGCATCATCTCCAAGAAAAGGGTAGAGAACAAGTCAACACCCTACATTCACACTCAAAGGCCTGAAATAGAGAAATTTATGAACCAGATTGAGTGGATGCCTGACACACTGCAAGAGGCTAAGGAACAAGTAATTTCTTCTTCAAGTGCACAGACCCCAAGATAGTAGGAAAGGCAGAGAACAGAAGAAAGATCAGACAAAGGCAAGGAACAAGAAGAGGGATCAACTAAGAAAAGGCCAAGAGAAGATTAGTAACTAGGAACTGATACTTCTATGAAAGAAATCAAATTAAAATTTAGGAAAAGGGTGAGAATACACATGGAAATAGGCAAAGAATCACCACAACAAATAGTAATCAATCTAAATGATATTATTGATTCATCCCCGACTGGATGTCAATCTCTTCCTGCCACTCCAATTTTAGAAAAATAGTAGTCTCTTTAAGTTTCCACATCTACAAATGTATCTGGAGAAAAGGAGGAGTCTGTCTTTGACAGTTTCAGGGAGATTAAAATCAGGAATGAGACATTGAAAAAGAGCACTTATGCTCAATTTTGGAAATAGAGTGAAACATATCAAGGCAGAATTCTCTCAGCCTTTGATTTAGAAAAAGGAAAAATGCATATGGCATTCTTGGAATCACAGACAACAGAACCTAAAACTCCATCTGATTACAAATAGACCTCTTTTGAGTTTGATGTCAAGAACGTTCATCCTATTGATCAACTGGAAATGCACAAGCAAGCAGGTGAAATGATTTCCTCTACTCTAACCAATACTTCCATGAATTGTTTAAAATGAAGGTGGCCTTTTCAAATGCCCAATCTCAACTAAATATGGAAAAGATTTCATCCCAGTCAAAGGGAAACATAATTAAGTCTTTAGAAGACTTGGCAGTGAGAATTGGGTATGATCCCTCAAATGTAAAAGCAGCAGAAGAGATAATTAAGAAAAAGGAGATGGATATAGCAGCTTTGAAGAAGCAACTCAAAATGCCCACTACACATGATCCATTGACCAAAGAGATAGAGGAAACAGAGAGTCAGAAGGCCAAAATGATGAAGTTAATAATAGAGAAATCTCTCCAAATTAAACAAATGGAAGCAAAGATGGAGAAAATGATACAAGAGAAGGAAAATATAGCACAGACAGACAAAACCACTATGGAGGCTCTTCCTCTTACAACAATTCCTACAACCACTCTAGTAACTACTACTACAAGGGCAGGAAGCAATACAGAACAACTAGCTAGGTCAATGGAAGGCATGAATCTTCAAAGTGAAGAAATCAAGAGATTAGTAACCCAAGTCAGTGTTCTGTAGGACCAAATCAAAAGAGCTAAAAGTGACCACTCAGGAGAGAAGCAGAGGGCACAAACCTTAATTGAAAGGTTGCAAAAATCTAAAAAAGAATCATCCATTGGTAACACGCTAGGAAGGGTGAAAGAGATCATTTGGCACAATATCATCAATGGCATTAGTGAAATTTGGCCCAGCATACAAATTATCTTTAAACAGAGGGAGTTAGTTGAAAAACCTAAAGAAACTATTTCAGTTACTAATATAGAGCTGGGAGACATGCTAGCAACAACCAACAGGATACTAAAATTTCTCAATTCAAGGAACAGGTATGAGCTAGAAGAGATGGGAGTAGCAGACAGAACATAAACTATTCTTCAGGTGAAAAAGGTGTTAAATAAGAAGAACTTGAATGCACAGTTAGAAGAAAAATGTCAGAGTTTGGAGCTAATAGTGAAAAGGTTTCCTAACAGAATTGAACCTTTAACACAGAAAGGTCTCCCTTCTCTGTTTGTTATCAATAACAAACTCATGGCCAGAGAAGATTATGTCAAGAGGCTCCAAGGCATAGCCCTGGATATTGTGAATCTCTCTAATATCAAGGGCATCATAACAAGAAAAGAATTTTTGGAGGCTATAAGCAATCCAATTTATATCGAGCATGAGCTGAAACATGTTTTTTTGGTCAAAACCACTTTTGCAAAATACACTGAAGCTGATGAAATATACAGGATGCTAATGAAGATCAAGATTCTAGATGAAGAAGCATGGAGTGACCTATGTGATTATCAAGAGCAGCAAGACAAGGATGATTGAAGTGATAACGTAGATATGAGTTAGCACCAGCCATGTTAGTAGAGCCACTACAGTGAAATTAATTTCTAAGCAACATCATCCCTAAAAAAGAGGACCATATGTCCCAGTTTTCTCATCATGGCCACTTCGTGGTTACACTAGTCAATTTTCTTTCAATGTAATTAATAACAAATTGCCAAGTGTATAAGGCAATCGTTGTAGGTTTTTGTTAAATACTTCATGCATTGGAAGTATTAGGGGTTGGACCCAAGTCATTTGAACTATCTGTTCTTTTTGGAGCATTGTAATTTTGAGCTGGAGCATCAATAAAAGGACCATTTGTGAGATACTTGAACTGTGTTAACTTGGTGATGTATTCCTTTCTGTGATTGAATGTATTGTTGTTTATTCATTGTGCATCATTAAGTCTTATTGTAAAGAAAAAATTCTAGATTAAGATATGATGTTAGAGCACCTTATTTCTATTTGTGTTTACCATCTAAATGTTTTCCTTTGATGTCTGATTAAGAAATACTTAATTTCTTTTTAATCCTTACTGATATCATTATTCTTTCATCTCATTTCTCATTCTTTTTTTAGATCTAGTAAATATAGTTAGCTTTCCTTGCAAATGCTCTGGAAAAATGATGTTACCACCCAACCTTTGACTCCATATCCCAATGGAATGGATTCAAAATATGACCGAACCAAACCAAACAAAAAAACAACCAAGCAATCAAGCAATAAATCTCTTTCATTATTACATCTAGCCTAATACATTAAAACACTGGAAATAAAGCTAAATCATAAATATACAGAGAGAGCCCTCTCTGAGTCTAGGAGGGCTAGATCCTAGACTCCTAAGAGGTTTGATGTATCTTTTGTGACTTTTTCTTTGCCAATCTTCAAAATCACAGAACGATAACAAAATGAGAAAATTCTTAAGTTTCTAATGCTAAAATTTGTAGTGAATTGTCAAAATAATATCCACCTATTGACAATCGCCTTGCACCCCATTTATTTCTTTATAGTCCTTATCAAGGAGCTCCACTAGCTCATAAGACCACTCATCTTGTATGTCCTCGAGACATTCTTAATAATGCTACGATTCTAGATTTTCCCTGGTATCATCAACCTTTAGGAAGTGGGAAATTCAACTTTCTATGGCATGGCCCCTTCATGGTGTGCCATATGGTATATCCACTCCTCCACAAGTTCATGCATGGGAATACTTGCTCTGTGCCTGGTAGTGGGCACACCTTAATGTGACCTATTAGACTGAGTTTCACTTATACATAATGTGCATAGGACTGTGTATGGTATTTTTATCTCTTTTCAATTTTGTGTGTGATGTGAGAGATTTTCTAGTACATCGTATACGCCAAAAATCCAAAAAAAAATATATGGCCCTAGTTTTTCCTAATCCATGTTTCATTTCTTGCATATGCGATTTAACCATGAGTCTAGTGTTTTTTTTTTTTTTAATGGTTTTTATAGGATAGGGTGGTGTTTTTATTGCAACATCCATTATACCTTAGGTGTGTTTCTTCTAAACTAGCATATAGGGGTAGGTCACATATCATCATCCTCATTGCATGATTGACCATCAGTACGACCATAGGGCCTTAGGTATGATCATGTCAAGTTATGGCATTAGCCCTCTTTTATGCACATTGTAGCTTGGTGATAGAGCCTTCCTGATCATCGATGCCCTATTTTATCACCTATTTGTCATGTTGGTGTCCATTCAATGTTTCATTTATCTTATTTTTAGAATTACTCCTTCAGATCTTCCATGAATTTGAATATGATTTGCATCCTTCTCTTGTTCATCACTTTCTAGCCTTACCTCAAGAGGATTCCAAACTTTCTCCCTTGTGTTTGCTGCATTTTATTAGATTATTTTTGCATGATGAGCCAACCTATTCTTGCATGATGAGCCTTAGTTTTATTTTGGCACTGCTTTGCTTGGCCTATCATTCACTTTCACTTGGTGTTTCACCCTTTATTGGAGGAATTGTTGTGATGAGTGATCTCTTATTTTCAAGCCTCTCTACCTTCTTATGTTTGACAATTTCCATCATACCAGAACTAGTTGCCACCTTTATACCACTCATTCCTCCAAGACAAGCTTCCTTTGTGCCCTTCTTATGATGTTTAAACCTTGAAAGGAATAGAGCTCCTTTCAGCGTTGTTTCCATCCTTGTTAATCAATGAAAATTGTTAGGTTCCCATTTTGTCTATTTTTGACTGTATATTTTGCCATTGTATTACCCTCTTCAACCCTTAATTGAAAGCCTTTGCTAGTGTTTTGGCTTAATCACTCCAAGAGGTACAGAATAACTTTCCTCATTGCTACATGTTTAATTATTCAACACGTAATCATGCTATCTTTATAATTATTCCCTGAAGTTGATTAAAGTGTTGACTAATTGCTGAAACTGCCTAACTGGCAGGATCACATTTTGCCGTTGCTGAAACAGTGGAAACAACGCAAACTGTGAAGCTGAAACAGCAAGAATAGCATGAACCTCGAAGCTGAAATAGCACAAACAGCACGCGCACTTTGAGGAACAGTTGGGATTTGCGTAACAAATCTGCATCGGCAAAGGAGTCTGACCGATTACTATATTGGTCGTAATGATCATGATCCTCATGGCTGTAACAATATTTTGTTATCAAGAACTGACTTTCTTATTTTTGGTACAAAAGGGTTGAATCCGAATGTATGAAAATCTGTTGTAATAGATGTCTCCTCTATAAAGAGGAGACATCTACATTAGAGAGGGGGACAGAAAGGAGGGGAACAAACTGTAACACAGAACTTGTAGTGAAGGGATGAGACTGAATCTCTTTTTGTAATATGGTTTATTGGCAGATGAATACAATTTTGTTTTGAGTATTTTATTTTAATTCCTGTGTTCTGGGGAATCTTGTGAGAAGGACAGGGCCCACCTTCATCACAAGATTCACCCATCTCTTTCTGTTGTGTGGTGTGTGTGTGATTTTTGTTTATATCACAGTTACTGCTTCTAAAGATATTTACTTTTGCTGAAACTCTGTTTTCCTTTTTAACTGATTGATGTTGCATATGAGTGCCTCACCGGTGATTAGGATTTACAGAGTGTATGGATGAACTGGACAACAGAGGCAGGTGCTGAAAGTCCTTACTCTGAGGATAGGGTCCTGATCCTTTGTTGCAGGACAACCATCACTTCCTTTTGTAGATTTGTTTCCTTTAAGTTATTTGTTCTTACTTCATTTTCTGCAATAGGCTGTAACTATTGTAACTGTTGTAACACAGAGTAGGGATTTAATAGATAGTAGATTGTTTATACTACAGCTTTTAATACCATTAAGATTGAGTACATACAGTACGTAGTCACCTTTGGAATAATCAGACTTTCCCGGGTTGATAATTTATGTGGCACTCGACTGTTTTATTATTAAACAATTAAAGTGACCAACATTTTGGCGCCGTTGCCGGGGAAGGCGACTGAGGATTTTAAGGGTATTAACATTTTTCTTTAGAAATGCAGGATGCATGAGAGGACGCAAGAAGGTTAACCATTCAGGTGGCAAAGGCAAGGGAGGAGGAAGAAAAACTTTTATTGATGATATTATCTCAAAAGCTGAGACATCCCAGAGGTTAAGCTCTCAAAGGCCACAGACCCAACACTCTTCCCAGACAGATTTTCAAACAGAGGAAGTAGTGGGGCCAGAGAGGGTTATAGAACCATCAGAATATACTGAGGAACCGGTGGAAGAAGACGAACGACCAGTAGAAGAACCAATAGAGGAAGTTAAGGTGGAGGAACCAGTGCAGGACATTGAAATCCCAACAAAAAATTCTGAAGACCGGGCAAGCGCATCAGGAAAACAACCAATGGAGGATAACAATGAAGGACTTTTCGGTGGAGGTCGCAGAATAGAGGGAAGGGGAGAAAATTCTCTCTCCACCCTGGAATTCCCCATTGGAGATCTCCCCAGAGGAGCAACTCCTATGAAGAATATCCCACTTTTAGCATTACCCAATTTCCATGGGTTATCCACAGAAGATCCTGATGAATTTCTTTTTGAATTTGATATATTGTGTAGAAGCTATGACTATGTTAATTCTGCTCAGAAATTAAAGTTGTTTCCAGCTACATTAAAAGGGAATGCATTAAGATGGTTCATGAGCTTGGGAGCTCATGTGATTACAACATGGGACCAGATGAAGGAGAAATTTTTGGCTAAATACCAAGATTATTGTCGAACAAGAGAAAGGAAGGAGGAATTATTCAAGATGACTCAGAAGGAGGATGAAAGTCTAGAAGACTTCGTGGAAAGGCTACAATATAACTTACAACGATCTGATCATCCTGATATGAGTAAGGATATTCTCAAGTCAATATTGCTAAAAGGGGTACGAGATGATTGTTTAGATATGTTGAATATGCTTGGAAAAGGAGACATATCTAAGGAATCCTATGATGAGATTATCAATCTCTGTAAAAGATGTTCGAGAGGAGCAGCAAGCAGACCAAAGAGCAAAGACAGTACATACTCAAGAGTCCATAAATCAGCAAGTGGAGGAGCAACACGGGCCGAAATAGGTAACTTACTTGAAGAATTTAAAACTGAAATGTTAAGCTCTTTTGCTTCACAAATTGATACCTTGCAAGTTAAAAAGAAGCAGGCAGAAGCAGAAGCTGCTCTGGCTATTTTCTGCTCTAAATGCAGGGAAAAACACCCACTAAGGGAATGCCCCCTGGACAAGGTACCAATCTGCACTATCTGTGAAAAGGACCATGAGACTCAACAATTCCCTTCTTTGCCAGGAATAAAAGCAGCACTGCAGCCAACTGAAGAAGAAGCTGAAGCAGTGTACCTCCTCACACAGAGAAGACAATGGCAACCACGAGGACAAGGTACGAATTCTAACATGTCGTTTAATCGTTGGAATAATCATCCTCCTTTTCAAACAAATTACCCACCCTTCAACCAAATGCAGTACCCACACCTTAATCAAATGAATTTCCCACCCATGCAGCAACCAAACCCTCCTTTTGTTGATCCTACGATGTGGAATCCCTGGGCTCTACAGCAAACCTATTATAATCAATGGAACCTGAATTGGACAGCTCCTCAAATCCCATTTCCAAACCAATTACCTCAGTATTAACAATCTCTCTCCTTACCATCAAATGCCCCACCAAATAATCAGACAATGAGACCTCAGTTGCCTGTACAACCTAACCCCAACCCGAATAATAATAAAGCTCTGCAAGTAATTGATGTTCAAAACCAACTAGTTTCCCCTATGCAATGTAATGACATTCATTTACGCTCTGGAAGAATAGTTGAACCCATTATTGATGACATTACTTCCGATTCTGATAAAGAAGAAATCGGAAAAGAAAAGTCATCTAATGCTGAAACAGTTGAAACATCCTCTAAAAAGACTACTGAAGCAGCAGAGCCACCATTCCTTGAACGTTTGGCTCTTACCAAAACACTTGAGCCACCTGCTTTTAATCTGTTAGGAGAGCTGCAGAATTTATATGTTAAAATTCCACTCTTACAAGCACTGAGAGATGTACCGATTTATGCTAGAACGGTTAGAGATATTTGTATTAAGAAACCTGGAAGAAAAGCTAAGGACCCCCTCACAGTTCATGTGATGGGTGATCTAGCTGCTCTAATGTCAGAAAAAAAATCCCTCTGTGAAATATGGTGACCCTGGTCACCCTACAGTCACAGTTCAGGTTGGTAAAACCTTTGTTTCTAGAGTTCTAGTAGATCTGGGTGCTGCAATAAACATCATGACACTTGAAACAGCACAATTACTGCAGTTAAAAATTTTTATTAGGGAAACCCCAACCATTCTAGAGCTGGCTGACCGCTCCACAATCAAACCTGAAGGAGTCATTGAAGACCTGATAATTTTAGTCGAATCTTGGAACTACCCAGCTGATTTTGTGGTGTTACAGACCAAAAATAAGTTGGGGGGTCATCCATTGATTTTAGGGGGACCCTGGCTGGCTATAGCAGATGCCTTCATCAGCTGTAGGTCAGGTTCAATGACAATTTCTAATGGATGTGAGACCAAACAGCTTACTCTATACCCTCATGCCACACCTATGATTAACAATGATAACTTTGTGTGGTTAGATTATGAGGACGATGAGACTCAACCCATCTTGACTGTCGGACAAGCCCTAACTTTTAAAGATTCAACCGAAGATGAATTAATTAGTAGCTTTATTTCTGAACCTTCTTTGGTTAACTCTGAAATACATGATCAACTTGACAACAATCTTGGAATCTGAATCACAGCAAAATCTTAGAACTGAAGACTTATCTCAGACATCAGCTGACACTCCCTCCAAAAGTATAGCAGTCGAAATCGAGCCTGGCAAAACATTAAATATAAACCCTAACCTAACAGATGCTGAAACACAACAATTAATGAAGTTACTCCATGAGAATAAACAAGCATTCACATGGGATTACACAGATATGAAGGGAATTTCTTCTGAATTATGTACTCACCGTATTTATATTAAAGAAGGATCCCGCCCAGTCTGCCAACCCCAACGACGAATGAATCCCAATTTAAGGGAAATTGTGAAAGAAGAACTTCAAAAACTGTTGAATGCAGGATTTATATATCCTATATCTGATAGTGAATGGGTTTCACCATTAGTAATAGTACCTAAGAAAAATGGGAAATGGAGAGTGTGTGTGGATTATAGAGCTTTGAATAAGGCTACTCAGAAAGATCATTTTCCCTTACCATTTATTGATCAGGTACTAGATAATTTGGCAGGTAAGAGATTCTTTTCCTTTTTGGATGGATTTAGTGGATATAATCAGATCAAGATTGCACCCCAAGATCAGGACAAGACCACTTTTACTAGTCCATGGGGGACTCCTATAGAGTTCTTCCATTTGGACTATGTAATGCCCCAGCAACATTTCAAAGAGCGGTGATAGGAATTTTTTCTGATATGCTTAATGATTCCTTAGAAATATTTATGGATGACTTTACTCCTTATGGTGTGACTTTTGAAGATGCTTTACAAAACCTTGAAAAAGTACTTAAACGGTGTATAGAAGCACATCTTGCCTTAAGTACTGAAAAATGTCATATGATGATGAATCAAGGTATTGTTTTGGGACACTTCATTTCATTCCTAGGAATTCAAGTTGATCCAGCTAAAGTACAAGTAATTCAGACTCTGCCTATCCCTAAAACACAAACTGATGTAAGAAGTTTTTTAGGACATGCTGGATATTATAGAAGATTTATCAAGGATTTTTCTAAAATAGCTTCTCCTTTGTTTGTGTTACTTATGAAAAATGCTGAATTTAAGTGGACTGATGGTTGTCAAAAAGAATTCAATGAACTTAAACATCAATTGTCTACAGCTCCCATTTTAAGAGGACCTGACTGGGCACTCCCCTTTCATATATCCTCTGATGCTTCAGATACGGCAATTGGAGCTGTCTTGGGTCAAGAAGAAAACAATCTTCCCTATGCTATCTACTTTATTAGTAAAAATATGACCCCTGCTGAACTTAATTATACAGTCACCGAGAAAGAATTCTTAGCAGTTATTTATGCTATTAACAAGTTTCGACATTATATTACTGGTTACACTACTTTTGTGCATACTGATCACTCGGCCATTAAATATTTAATGAACAAATCAGTTACAAATGCTCGAGTTACCAGATGGTTATTATTATTACAAGAATTTGATATCACAATTGTAGATCGACCAGGTAAAGAAAATGTAGTTGCTGATTTTCTTTCTCGGCTAAAAACTGATGAAAATATTCCAGTGGATGATTCTTTTCCTGATGAATATTTATTTGTAGTATCTGCTCACTCACCTTGGTATGCAGACATTGCCAATTACTTAGTTGCAGGTAAACTACCATCACACCTATCACACAGAGAGAAAAGAAAGATTATTCAGCAAAGTGCTAGGTACAGCTGGATAAGTGGGTTTCTCTTTCACACAGGACTCGATCAGGAAATTCGAAGATGCATCAGAGAAGATGAAGTTTATGATATATTGAAGGCTTGCCATGATGGCCCTTGTGGAGGGCATTTTGCGGACAAAAGAACAACACACAAAGTTCTCAGAATGGGTTACTATTGGCCCTCACTTTTCAAGGATGCAAAGAAATATGTTAAGGCCTGCGATAGCTGTCAGAGAATGGGCCAGCCCAATCACAGGGATGAAATGCCACTTAACCCCCAGGTAATACTTAAACCTTTTGAAAGATGGGCACTATATTTTATAGGTCCCATAAATCCTCCATCCAATCAAAGAGTTTATATACTGGTTTGTACATATTATATGACTAAGTGGGTAGAAGCCAAGGCACTCATCAAAGCTAATGAAGAATCAGTGTTAACTTTTCTATTTGAAGAAATCTTTGTTAGGTTTGGTTTGCCTAGAGAACTAGTCACAGATGGAGGACCTCCTTTTAATTCTCATGGCTTCAAAGATACACTCCAGAAGTATCACATTAAGCATAAAATGACTACACCCTATCACCCCCAGGCAAATGGGTAGGTGGAAAGTACAAATAAAGTCATAGAAGCCATTTTAACAAAGACAGTCAAGGAGAATAGAAGGGACTGGTTTCAAAGGTTGCCTGAAGCATTATGGGCTTACAAAATTACTTGGAGGAACACTACGGGTTTTTCACCTTATGAATTAGTTTATGGTAAAAATGTTGTTTTTCCTGTGGAATTTGAAATCAAAACCTTAAGGACTGCTTTAGCTGTTAACCTTGATTTGACTGATGCACAGACAGCTAGGTTGCAGCAGCTTCAGGAACTGTATGAAAAGAGGTTGGATGCCATCCATCAAACAACCATGATACAACATCAAAGAACCAGGTGGCATGACAAAAATATTAAGCATAAGCAGTTCCAAAAAGGTAATTGGGCCTTACTGTATGACTCCCGTTTTGAAAATTTTCAGGGGAAATTAAGAACAAGGTGGCTAGGACCTTATGAAGTAGATGCTTTTTTTCCAAATGGAACAGTCAGACTCCTAACGATTGATGATAGTAGAACACCATTATTAGTGAATGGGTATCGACTCCGTTTGTATCAATGGCCTGTCTCTAAAGAGGATTTCAAAGCTACTTGCATGACAGACATACACTATACCTTTTTGGGGGAACCAGCTATCCCTCAATGCACTTAATTTCCTGTTTATGTATTTATTTTTAGATTAGATTTCTTAAACTAATAATCCCTGTCAAGGGTTGCCATGTTACAATTAATTATTTTGTAGATCTTAGCTTTGGATGGTGGCTGAAAAGAAAAATTCCAGTATAGGAAGAATTAATCTGCAGATTGGAAAAGCATTGCCATGTCATTCCAGATCATAAATCATTCCATACACCATTTCCCGTCGCTGATATATCATTTCTGTTGCTGATACACCATTTCCCGTTGCTGATACACCATTTCCCGTCGCTGATACACCATTTCCGTTGCTGATACACCACTTCCCGTTGCTGATACACCATTTCCCGTTGCTAATACACCATTTCCCGTTGCTGATACACCATTTCCCATTGCTGACACATCATTTTCCATTGCTGATACACTACTTTCCAGTGTCGAAACACCAAATCCCACTGCTTAAACACCAATCTTTTCTATTTTCCTAAATATCCCCATTTTTACTCCCAAGAATGAACTATTATTTCAAAAAAGAAACATATCATTCTTTATTCAAAGGAACCAGCCATTTATCCTGTTAATAATACCCCTTCACTACTGCCTCTTGTGAATAATAAAAACCTCATGTATAAAAACCCTCACACCTTACAGACCCTTTATATAATGATCATTGACCTATTAAGGACGAGATAACACTTTTCGGCGCAACAACCAAAGGTAATTGTAAAGGTATGCATGTTATGTGTGAATATTAAATTGTAGTTAATGAGGAGATAGTTGATATGACCGCTAAAGCGTCGTACTGCCAACCATATCATTCAGCCGCAGTTGGGGGGAGATTACCAAAATATCGTAATCATTATAGGACACGCCCATCACCGCCATCCCTATTCCTCCCGGTTGTGTCTAATCCACCCCGTTTATGCCTTACCACGTCATAATTTCATTTTGCAACGTTCTGCTCTGTTTCGACTTCGGCAACTCGGCTCTGCACTTTGTATTCTGCCTAAAACAGTAACCATGGGTGGAGATGCTGTTAGACATGAACTGGGCTCGACGGCATTACTGGAACTTTACCCAGACGCATACCAAATCTTCCTACAGGCAGGATGGGTGGACTATTTCAGAAGACTCCCGGAATTTGATTTGTAGCAGGTTCTCGAATTTGCATGCAATTTGAGGGAGGGGTATTCTACTGTCCAAGGGGTGAGAATCCCAGTAACAGAAGAAGACATAGCACAAGTTTTGGGGCTTCCAACCAACGGCATTCGATGGTTCAGCAGGAAGCATCTTATCCTCAATGTTCAGCAAGATTTCCTGTTACCTGGGGAGTAGGTGGAAGCCAAAGGCAGGGGTGTTGCGCTTCGGTCATTAACACCACCTTGGCCAAAAGTTGCAGAATTCGTCAAGCATTACTTCACTTGCGAGGGCCGCTATCAGGTAGTCTACCAACATGACTTTGTCTTATTAAATCATTTGCAGCATGGTCGTCTAGTAAATATGCCTTATTATCTCCTTGGATGTCTGAAAAATATGGCACATTACATTGTGAACGCTAGGCATCAACTCCTTTGCCTCATGCACCATTGTTTGGTCCAACTCCTGATAAATAGAGGCTTCGCCCTGCATAACCCACCTCCCCTCATTAACCCTCCCCAGCAAGCTGAGGAAAATCCTCAGCAAAATGAAGAAAATTCCCAGCAAGATGCTGAAACTCAGCAACCAGCAGCAGGAACACCCCAATTAAGCACTGAAAATCTGCTGCAGTCCTCACCCCATGATGAAGCCGAACCGTCCACTCCCATAGTTCATGTCCCTACCGATGATTTAGACGAGGATACCCTCATCACTTTCCTTAAAAGGAAAAAGCAACAGAAAATTGCAACCCCGTCAAAAAGAAGAACCAGGGCCTCAGCAAAGGCAGCTACTATTTCTGATGATTCCTTGAGTAAAAGTCCTCGCAAGAGGAAAACTATTGTCTCTCCTGGTTCCCCACCTCGGCAACGAACAAGGTTGTTTGCAGCAACCGAGGTCGTTCCTCCTATCATTTTAAATCCCCGTATTCCCCATAGCCCTGAACCTTCACCTCCTTCACCCTCAGATGCAGAAATTCAAAGTGTTCACGAGTTTGTAACATCATTTTTCTCAACAGAGGCAGCTGCTCCACAAGAACCAGCTGCCGACAAATTCAAACTAGACATCCAAGCTAATATAGGACATGTGGCTGTTACACAAGAACCAGCCACTGACCCAATAGGTGCCACACAAGAACCACCTGTTGGGGAGCAAAAAGAAGATGACCTGCATGTGGCTGTTACACAAAAACTAGCCACTGACCCAATAGGTGCCACACAAGAACCACCTATTGGGGAGCAAGAAGAAGATGCCCTAGGTGAAACTGATACACAAACTGACCCAATAGGTGAAACACAAGAACCACCTGTTGGGGACGCACATGATGAAGATAATGCTGAACAACAATTTTCTTTTCCTTTGGAATCTGTAACTGTAGAAGCCCCGGTCACTCTAGCCTCCCTACAAGAAGAAAATGAGTTCTTAAAATCAGAAATTAAGGCCTATCAAAAAGAATTAGCAATGGCTAGGGAAGCCTATAAAGAAGAACTCAATCTGTACATGTTAGCTCAAGTAGCATCTCAAGCTGAAAAGAGTGTAGAGAAAGAGAAATACAGTGAATACATGTGCAGTGAATGTGGGGATATCTATACTCAAGCAGGATATAAAATAATTGCAGTCCCATTGACTGGAGCCAGCCCTGTTATATTCAAAAAGGAACACCCTGCTGTTACACAAGAACCAGTAAGGTCTTCAAGGATTTCAGAAGAAGAAATGGAACCACCCCGGCCTACCCAAGTCATTGATGAGCAGAAATCAGAAGAAGAAATAGAACCACCCCGACATACCCAAGTTATTGATGAGCAGAAACCAGAATCAAAATCTTTTACAACTGTGCATATACAAACTGAACCTCCCTGTGTTAGCGATGCTCATGCACAGACTTCTACTTTTCAAGAATTAAGCAACACATGGAAGGCAGAATACGAGCTCTCCCAAGGAAAAGCATTTCAACAGCAGAGGTCATTATGGTTTAACTATGCCTATAGGAATTGGGAAGCAATGGAACAGTCTCGTGCACAGCACAAAGAAAATAAGCAATTAAAAGCCAGATTGTCCCTTATCTTCGATTTGGTCCAGCGCTTACTGGCTACAAGAAAGCCTTCTTTTAATTATTCTGTATTCTTGAGAGAACGCTTAGCGTTCCTCCAATTGAAAGCAATAAAGGATGGAAGACCACACCAGGTCTCTACACCACAGCAATTCATTGAAACTTTTGCAGAAGCACCAAACAATGATCAGAATTTGTTGTGCGAACTCTATCTTCACAATGAGGCTATGCCTGAAGATAGAAAGATTAATTTACTTCCTATTTGTGGTGATATTCAAATAAGAGCTTTTATTTCCTTTTTGGCCAACCAATTCACTTGGCAGAATGCTTTCATGTCTGCACAACACAATGAGGAGAACTGTCTTCTCTGGATTCGTCCGGAACCACAGAATGCAGCCATCTTCCTCATGGAACATCAACGGAATCTACGAGAGCCAGGCATGGCCGATCACATTAGGAATCTGCAAGCAGCAGTCTTGGAAGACTGCCAACATTATGTCAAAGCTAAAGGACCTCTGGCCATAAAAGCAAATGAATTTTTCTGGGAACACTGTCCCAAAGAAAGAAGGGAATATCATCCCTACAATCCCCTCAATCTGCAGGCAGCAATCTCAAGGATACCTGATTATGTAAAATGCATGAGACAATGTGCTGAACGGTGGATTGGTTACCGTTTTCATTTCCCTCTCTTATGGTTTCCTGGAGAACAATACAAGGCTCAATTTACATTGACTAAAAAGGAAGAATTGGTAGCATGGAAAAGACTTCAGAATGCCCAAGGGTTCAGAGACATGGTTAACAACACTTTCTACACTTACTGTATAAGCAATCTACACTGTTCAGCCCAATATTCTGATTCCGATTCAGATTAGGCGTTGCATGCGGACATGCAACATTTTCAGTTGGGGGGGATGTTAGGTTCCCATTTTGTCTATTTTTGACTGTATATTTTGCCATTGTATTACCCTCTTTAACCCTTAATTGAAAGCCTTTGCTAGTGTTTTGGCTTAATCACTCCAAGAGGTACAGAATAACTTTCCTCATTGCTACATGTTTAATTATTCAACACGTAATCATGCTATCTTTATAATTATTCCCTGAAGTTGATTAAAGTGTTGACTAATTGCTGAAACTGCCTAACTGGCAGGATCACATTTTGCCGTTGCTGAAACAACAGAAACAGCGCAAACTGTGAAGCTGAAACAGCAAGAACAGCATGAACCTCGAAGCTGAAACAGCACGAACAGCACGCGCACTTTGAGGAACAGTTGGGATTTGCGTAACAAATCTGCATCGGCAAAGGAGTCTGACCGATTACTATATTGGTCGTAATGATCATGATCCTCATGGCTGTAACAATATTTTGTTATCAAGAACTGACTTTCTTATTTTTGGTACAAAAGGGTTGAATCCGAATGTATGAAAATCTATTGTAATAGATGTCTCCTCTATAAAGAGGAGACATCTACATTAGAGAGGGGGACAGAAAGGAGGGGAACAAACTGTAACACAGAACTTGTAGTGAAAGAATGAGACTGAATCTCTTTTTGTAATATGGTTTATTGGTAGATGAATACAATTCTATTCTGAGTATTTTATTTTAATTCCTGTGTTCTGGGGAATCTTGTGAGAAGGACAGGGCCCACCTTCATCACAAGATTCACCCATCTCTTTCTATTGTGTGGTGTGTGTGTGATTTCTGTTTATATCACAGTTACTGCTTCTAAAGATATTTACTTTTGCTGAAACTCTGTTTTCCTTTTTAACTGATTGATGTTGCATATGAGTGCCTCACCGGTGATTAGGATTTACAGAGTGTATGGGTGAACTGGACAACAGAGGCAGGTGCTGAAAGTCCTTACTCTGAGGATAGGGTCCTGATCCTTTGTTGCAGGACAGCCATCACTTCCTTTTGCAGATTTGTTTCCTTTAAGTTATTTGTTCTTACTTCATTTTCTGCAATAGGCTGTAACTACTGTAACTGCTGTAACACAGAGTAGGGATTTAATAGATAGTAGACTGTTTATACTACAGCTTTTAATACCATTAAGATTGAGTACATACAGTATGTAGTCACCTTTGGAATAATCAGACTTTCCCGGGTTGATAATTTATGTGGCACTCGACTGTTTTATTATTAAACAATTAAAGTGACCAACAAAAACGTTGAGTTCATTTTGGTCCTCCTTTCATGAATCATTAAACTTATGAAAATCTCAATCTCATTTTTCCTATCTTTTCTTGCTCATAAAAACTATATCAAAATATCAAGTTCTTTATTTTGTTTCCTTCTCCTTAATTAAATTGAAAGTCATCGAGCAATCTATATTCCATTCTCAAAGATCATTAAATTATGAGAAGGGTGTGAGTGTGCTTTTCTCTTTTTTGATCTCATTAAACTTTACAAAAAAGGATCGTATTGCATGTACTTGTATTCTCTTTCATGATCATTACACCATCAAGGAGACTAAAAAGAGACAATGAGAAGGGAACATTTGTTTATGTTAGTCATAAAAATGGCTATGTGAGTCGCGTTGCCCTTGCACATGGTACCCATCTGAGTCATTATCTCACAGTTGGGTTTTAGCTTGCCTAGAATTTATACCATACATATGAGTTTGTTTACTCCTCCAGTTGGTTATTCTTCCAGTCATGATGGAGTGTGCTTCAATTCCTCTCGCATTGTTGCACGATATCATGTGGTTCTCGTTATTCACACTACCAAGTGACTTTTGTGCTATGTCATTATGTGCTCAAGGGAAGTTTCAACCTATGTCTGCTATCTATTGTCACTGTAGTTAACCTTTATGTGTCGATCATCCCTATGATGGCCATCCTCATTAATCTTGTTGATTCCTCACATGGATCCACTATGCACTGTTCATGGCCATGTCTTAGCATTTTATGTCATGGATCTGTAGTCTATGTTTGGCGGCCATGTTGAGTTTATCATATGATGGAGCATGGGTATGCCTGCCACAAGGATGTTATCAGTAGGGTTGAGACTCCAACATTTGAGTTCCTTTAATCTTGCTTCGTATTCATGGCTCATTACTCCCATTTAGATCTCTCATACTTGTTGTAATACATTTTGGCCATCAGTTTCTCTTTTGATCTTAGGAATTAGAGGGCATCTGTTATCGACATAATTTTCTCCATAGAGTCAACATACATGAGTACTTATACTGATGACCTTTTTGCTGGTGCTTGGTCCCTGATCAGGGTAAAGATATTTGTCTTCATTGGGAATCCTTGTAATCCTAGTGAAGACCCTTTATATTTCTCTATTATGTATTAGCAAAGATGGTTGAGCTTCTAGATTTTTATATTCTCTATGAGATTGGATTAGAGGATCATGAATTTGAGTTTTCTTAGGTGTATTATTATAAAATATTCCTAACTTCTCTTCATCCCAAGTGTCCACATTCATCCTATGAGAGTAGCATGTAAACCTATTTATACCAATTATTATAAAGGGTTTGGCTAGTTATGGGAGTTTTGAATCTTAGAGAGACTAAGATAGCTATACTTCCTTGTATCTGGGATGTTGGCCTAGGTGATCAAATATATTTTATTACACTTGGAGGAGGAGGTTATGCTTCTGGCTTGAGAAGAGGGACTTGTTGATTGGAGGTATACATTCTTTGTATATATGTCCCTTAATTAATATATCTATGTTCCTTTCCTATACCTATGATCTGAATCATGCTTTATACTTGTGCATGATGTCTTTAGACCAATAAGCCCTCCAAGGAAGGCTATTTTGGACTTGTTTAGTGTTGCATGTGCACAAGGTATTTCTTATTGCAAGAGGAAGTGAGACCCTTCAAGTGGTGGTGGGCTTTCTCTCTACATTGGACTCAAGATAGTACACCAACCTATGAGGGTGACTAGTACTAATCCTTAAACTCTCCTTTCGCAACATCTTGCATGAGTGTAGAATGTGTTTTCTTATGTAGGGAGCAATTAGGGCTAGATCCTTTGATCTCTTTATGTGATCAAAGACATATAAGTATATAATCCTCTGATCTATTAGGTAAAAAATAGCCTACTATGATCTAGGTGGATATTGTTGTCCAACCACCTATTCCACCTAGACCTCCAGTCAGTTTCATCAGTTTCCTTGTTTATAGCAACATTTACTATTTTTAGCAATTTTTTAGGTCAATGAACTTCTGGAGCAGTCTTGACCCCCTAATCGAAGCTTTTTTGATGCTTGTAATAGGCCCATGGGCCTATGACAAATCCTGTAGTACTCATAGAGATATTTTTAATGAGGTATTGTATGTGCCAATTGGAGATAATATGACCAAGTTACGACCTCGGGAAATTGACTTCCCAACTAACCCCAACGGTACCCACAAATTCTTGGTGTTCCATCTCATGGGGTTAGGGTTTTGGTTATTTCTGGTTTTACCTTGTTGGTTCAATAATAAAAAGGCCCTTGAGCATCATTATAACATAGTTTAGATGCATGTAGCTACCACATCTCTTCTCAGAGATAGGGTACCATTACTTGAGCTAGTTTATTTTAGTTCTTTAATTGTAATGAAATGAATTTTTATTTCTGTTGCATCTCTCTATTTATGTGTGTATCTATGTTTTTTTGTCTTCCTGCATAAATCTAGATCAGTGGTATCAAAGTGGTCTACTCTTTCTCTATTTTTCTTTGCATGTCCCCAACGTGATCAGGGTATGAAGTTAGGACTTGAACTAGTTGAACATTTTCAAGACCAGCCTCGCAAACCCCAATGGACTCCCATGGCAAAAGAAAAGAAAGACAAGGGGGAAGGAGATCCTTTCAAAATATTTCTTGAGAAATCCATTGAGTGAGAAAGGAACACGATGATGGATAAATTTTCCCAGATCCTTTGGCGGCTACCAACAAGTGACACATCTTCATCCAACATCCATCTGGAGGCTTCACTCATTTTAAGGTATAAGTTAACTTTTACATTCCCATATTTGAAGGCCAGATAAATGTAGACATCATTGATAGATAGTTAGATTTTTTTGGAAGGATATTTTTCAGTTCATGACCTTTCCAATCGGGAAAATATTATTTTTTCACTCAATCAAGCTACCCCACATGTCAAGGACTGGTTGGAAACCTACTGTGAACAGAAGGACGAGAGGAATCCCCACTATTTTCAACCGCACCCACTTGGAATTATTTCTAAGACACCATCAAGGAACAATATTACCCTTTCAGTAGCTATGAAGATAAATACATAAAGTGGACCACACTGCGGCTGGGAAGTGACCAAGATGTGCCAGAGATCACAAATTTTTTCCATACCCTTCGCATGATGTTGAGTATTAAGGATTCTGAGTGACATTTGGTACTCAAGTATCGTGTCTATCTACACAAGTACATCCAGGATGATATGGAGTTCTTGGACATCTCCTCATTTGGCATCACCTATCGATACACTATCAAGATCGAGGAGAAATTTAAATAGAAGAAGCTAGACTTAGGATCTATGAATATGAAGCAAGGGAAAGGTGCCCCCAAACCATAGAAAAAAAAAAGACAAGAAAAAATCCAAGGTAGGGCAACCCAAGACAACTCGCTGAGGTCGAGAGAAAATAACAAAACCACGAAAATAGAGAAGGACATAGGGAAATGGTGTGAGTTCCATAAGAGCCCCACTCACAACACAAGTGAGTGTCAAGACAAGAAGTCACTAGTGACCAAGGTTCAGGCTTCCGAATTAGATGCATGTTCCAACTTTGAGTCAGAAACTGACAAGGGGAGTGACAAGGGAAGAATATTATCAATGTGGAGCCTAGTGCCATTGTTGTCACCACAAAGATCTAGAAGGATGAGCTCGAAGATCTAGAGGAGTGGGAGTGGGTTTTCCACTCACAGATGTGGGTGAAAGGTTCTCCGATGTAGTTCATTGTCAATAGCGAGATCCAAACGAACCTAATTTCAGCATAGGTCATGAGGCGGTTTCCCTATTGACCACACCACACGTGTATCCATACACCATCAGGTGGCTTCACCAAGGGAGAGATCTTCATGTCAGCCAACAATGTCGCCTTCCCTATAGCATTAAGCCCTTCATATATGAGGTATTGTGTGATGTTTCTACTCTTGAAGTTTGTGATGTATTATTAGGCCAACCATACTGTGGAAGCGACATGTTGTGTATGAGTCTAGGCCTTGCACTTTTATCATTACTTTGGGAAATAAGTTGTACAAGGTACCAGAGGTAGCACTGCCTACTTACATTTCTTTCATCACTGTGAAGCAATGCAAAAAGATCATTTCCTAGATTGGGAAATATGTTTTCCTTATGATTCGCCCTTAGGGAAAGAAGACTGTTGTGGCCATGACCTCTAAACATGTATCCTCCACACAAGAGTAGGAGAGGGAAAAGGTTTTGGAGGATTATAGGGATGTCTTCAGCTCACCCATAGGGGTACCTTTACACTATCAGGTCAAACACTCTATTAATTTGAACTTGGGTGTGTCACTACCTAATAGATCGATCTATCTACACTTTGTTTTGGAGAACAATGAAATCAAGAGGCAGATTTAGGCGTTGTTGTTGAAAGGGCACATTAGGCCAAGTTCATCACCCTATGGGAGCCTAATTGTGTTGGCACAAAAGAAGGAAGGGACCTAGAGACTCTTTATTGACTATAGCATGTTGAACAAGATCACTGTCTGGAATAGGTATTCAATCCCATGGATTGATTAACTTCTGGAATAGCTCAAGGGGGCCAAATATTTCAGTAATATTGACTTGAAGTCTCGCTATAACCAAGTACTGATCGAACCCTTTGATATATGGAAGACTACCTTCAAATCCAAGGAGGGAATTTTCAAATGGTTTGTCATGCCTTTCAGTTTGATGAATTCCCATCAATATTTATGAAGCCGACAGATGACATCTTGTGACCCTTCACCAGCTAATTTATGGTGCTGTATTTAGATGAAATTCTGATCTTCGACCAAAGTAGGGAAGAGCACCTCCACCATATTTGGTAGGTCCTCCAAACCCTGCGACAACACAAGTTGTGTGCCAATTTGGAGAAATGCACTTCTGGTATGACCTAGGTTCAATATATGGGGTACATCATTGATGAATGAGGTTTCCATGTGGACCCAGCCAAGATACAAATCATTCGGGATTTTGCAGCCCCAACCACTATAACATAGCTCCACATATTTCTGAATCTTGTCAACTTATACCACATCTTCATGTTTAGGTTCTCTCATATCACTTGGCCTTTGAGTCAAGTCACAAAGGGAGGAGCACAAGAAATTTTATTTTGGTCTAAATCCTAACACAAGTTGTTTTCCAAGTTGAAGCATCGCCCTTGCTCTGCACTAGTTCTCACATTACAAGAGTGATCTAGAATTCAGAAACACATACTAGACACTCCTGGAAGGCAAGCAAGTGATGATGGATAACTTCACCGAGATCCTTTAGCAGATAGCCATAGGTGACACATATTCATCCATCATACACTCTCAAGGAGCCACTCCTTTTAAGGTACAAGTTAACTTTGACATTCCCATATTTGAAGGCCTGATAGGTGCAGGAATCATAGATAGATGGTTAAATATGTTGTAAGGATATTTTTCAGTTCATGACTTTTCCAATTGGGAAAATATTATTTTTTCACTCAATAAATTTGCACCACATGTCAAGGACTAGTGGGAAACCTACTCTGAACAAAAGGATGAGAGGGAATCCTCATTGTTTTTAGCCACACCCACTTGGAATTATTTCCAAGATTCCATCAAGGAACAATATTACCCTATTAAAATCTATGAAGATAAATACATAAAGTGCACCATGTTCTAGAAGGGAAGGGACCAAGATGTGTCGGAGTTCCAAAATGTGTTCCAAACCCTTCACACGAAGCTGGGTATCAAGGATTTGAGCGCATTTGGTACTCAAGTACCATGACCATCTACACAAGTAAATCCAACACGAGATGGAGTTTTTGGACATCTCCTCTCTTGTCCACACCTATCGATATGTTGTCAAGATCAAGAAGAAATTTAAACAAAAGAAGTGAGACTTTGAATCTTTGAATCCAAAGCAAGGGAAGGTGCTACCAAATCGAAGAAAAAAGGACAAATCCAAGGTGGGGTGACCCAGGACAACTCGTTGAAGCCATAAGAAAGGAAAAAAACCATGAAGATAAAGAAAGACACAGGGAAATTATGTGATTTCTATAAGAGCCCCACTCACAACACAAGTGAGTGTCAAGCGAAATAGCCACTAGTGGTTGAGCTGAATCCTTCTGAATCAAATGCATGTTTCAAATCTGAGTCATAAAGTGATAAGGGGAATGAAAAAGAGAAGCATATTATCTATGTAGAGCCTAGTGCCAACATTGCCACCACAATGATCTAGAAGGATGAGACCGAAGATCCATATGAGGTGGAGCGACTCTTACACTCACATATGTGGGTGAAGGGTTCTCCATTGCAGTTCATTGTTGACAAAGGGAGACAAAAGAACCTCATTTCAGCAGAGGTGATGAAGTGATTGGGCCTACCAACTACACCACACCCATAGTCATACACGATCAGGTGGCTTCACCAAGGGCAAGATCTCTGTGTTAGGCAACAGTGTCACCTTCCCTACAACATCAAGACCTTCACAGATGAGGTATTATGTGATGTTTATCCTCTTGAAGTTTCTAATGTATTATTAGGCCAACATACTTGTGGAAGCGGCATGCTATGTATGGTCTAGGCCTCACATTGTTATTATCACTTTGGGAAATAAGTTTTACAAGATACTAGAGGTAGCACTACCTACTACCATTTATTTTATCACTGTAAAGAAATGTAGTAAGATAATTTCCTAGACCGGGAAATTTGTTTTCCTTATGATTCACCCTCATGGAAAGAAGAAAATTGTGGCCATGGTCTCCAGATAGTTCTCCTCCATATGCAAAAAGTAAATGGACAAGTTTATGGAGGGGTACAGGGACATATTCACCTAACCCACACAAGTACCTCTACACTGTCAGGTCAATCACTTCATCCATCTGACCCCAAGTGTGTTGCTACCCAATGGACTGATCTATTAGCGTTTTGTTCTGGAGAATGATAAAATAAAGAGGTAGATTTATGATTTGTTGCAGAAAGGGCACATTAGGCCAAGTTCATCACCCCATGGGATTCCAATCATGTTGGTACAAAATAAGGACGGGACCTAAAGACTTTGTAATGACTATTGGGCATTGAACAAGATCACTTCCTAAATAGGGATCAAATCCCACAAATTGAATACCTTCTAGACCAGATCAAGGGGGCTAAATATTTCATCAAGATTGACTTGAATTATGGTTATTACCAAGAACTGTTTGAACCCTTTGATGTGTGGAAGACTACCTCCAAATCCAAGGAGGGCCTCTTCAAATGGATGGTCATGCCTTTCAAGTTGACAAATGCCCCAACAACCTTCATGAGGCTGATGGAAGACATATCACGACTCTTCTCCAAGTCATTCGTGGTGCTGTATTTAGATAACATTTTTATATTTAGCCAGAGTTGGGAAGAGAACCTCCACCATGTTTGACAAGTCCTCCAAACCCTACGGCAACACAAGTTGTCTACAAATTTTGAGAAATCAGCTTTTGGTATGAGAAAGGTTCAATATCTCGAGTACATCATTAATGAGTTGGGTTTGCACTTAGACCTAGCCAAGATACAAGTAACCACTCTAAAAGGACTCCGCAGCTTTCTAGATATTCCCAACTTCTACTCAGGTTTGTGTCAGGGTTCTCTCATATCACTTGGCCTTTGGTTAAAGTCACCAAGGGAGGAGTGAGACAAAAATTTCTTTTGGTCATAATCACAACAAAAGACATTTTCTGAGTTGAATCATTTCCTCTTCTTTGCACCAATGCTCACATTTCAATATCTACAACAGCCATTTGAGATTGATACAAAAGCCTCTAACTATGCTATTGGTGCAATTCTTACTTAGCAGGGACATCCAATGGCATATCATTGTGAAACACTTTAAGACACAATACAAAAGTATCCCAGTTATGAAAAAGAGATGTATTCCATTTTGCAGGCCTACCAAAAATGGAAGCATTACATTATGGGGAAGAAAATGGTCATCCACATAGACCACCAAACCCTTTCGTTCATACAAACACAAGTGAAGTTGTAGAATGATTTCCATTAGAAATGGTCCACATACCTGCAATAGTTCTATTTGAACATTAAGTAAAATAAGGGAAGAACCAACAATGTTGTAGACTACGTCAGCTGACCGTCATTCATGGTGTTGAACAATGTGCTCGACTCTTATGCGCATGAGACTGCAGGCTAGCCGCATCTTTACAAGAGCAATCCAAAATTCGACAACACATACCAAACACTCCTGGAAGGAAAGTAAGTTCCAAATTTTTAGCTTCATATGCAATGTCATGCCACTTGGGACACCTCTGTGTTCCTTCAAGAGAACGTTCCAAGATAAATTGGAAGGCAAACTACAGTCGAGTTAGTGGAAATTTCAAGGTAGAGAAAACAATGGCATTTTTGTAGAAGTATTTTAATTTCCCAAACCTTATCCTAGATGTTGGGAAGTACATCTAATCTTACACTGCATGTGCTATTGTCAAAATTTCCATCAAGAAGAAATTCTTATATACTCCTCTACCTACTCCTAATCGACCTTATGAATCCATCTCCATGGATTACATGTTAGACCTTCCTTCTACTAAGCATGGCAACGACTGTATTTTCATGCTCATCGATAGATTCTCTAAGATGACCATTCTAGTGGTCTGTAAGAAGAGTATCACAATAGAAGCCACTATCAATCTCTTCTTTGAACGAGTTTTGGTACACTTTGGGATCCCACAACCCAGTATCTCAAATTAGGATAGCAGGTTCCTAAGTACATTTGTGTTAAGTTAGTGGTCAATGTTGGATACCAAGCTCACTAAGTCCACGAATTTGCACCCCAAACTAATGGCCAATTAAAGGTCATCAACAAGATGATTGTACACATTCTTCACATGTATGAATCAAATCATCCACAAACATGGGATGAAATCTTCCCCTATTTCCAGCACAACTACAACAAATCTATACATAACTCAACTAGCCAAAACCCCTTTTAGGTGGGATTGGGATTGTAGTCACTATGCCCCATTGATGTGGCCATACCATTTGAAGCTATGCAAGAAGCTTCAACTCATGTCGAGTCCAAAGCTGACAGGACTAACAGCTTCATTGATCACATTCAACACATCCACCAACAAATCCATGACATATTGGACAGAGCCAATGCTGAGTACAAGTAGCGACATGATAAACATCAGGTGCCACACAAGTTCTAGGTGGGCGACAATGTTTGGCTACATCTATAGAAGGAATGCCTCTCTTGGCCACACCACAATATTTTCTTGCTCTGCTAGGGGAAAATGCCTTCGAACTCAATATTCCACCATTCCTTGGCCTATACCCAGTATTCAATGTGGCCTCCTTTAGCCATACTTTCCACTATTATTGGACACATCTGACATTGCAGAACAATTCAAACCAATGGAGTTAAACTCAAGCTAAATGGAATAGGCCATAACTAATTGAATCATGAACATGCAAATCAATAACACTTGCCAACTAAGGATCCAACTATATCAATTTGTAAAAGAGGGCCAGCTCCTTCACCATGGAAAGTGGTTCACTAGGGGACAAGTTCAACATAAATTTCCTCACCTCATGGAGGCTCTGCACGCAATGTGGACAATTTCTTCCTAAGGAGTGTGGATTGATCCAAGTGGATATTGGTGGCCACCCACCTATTCCACCTATATCTCTAGTATGTTTCATCAGTTTCCTTATTTATAGAAGCATTTACTATTTTTAGTCATTTTTTGGGTCTTAAACTTCCGGAGTGGTTTTGACCCTCTAAAGGGTGTTTTTCTTTAGGTCCGTAGTAGGCCCAGTGCCATATCTAGGGACTTGTGGAAAATCCTATAGTAATCAGAGATATATTTCCAACGAGGTATCATACATGCAAAACAAATATAATATGACCAAGTTACGACCCTGAGAAGTTTTTTGCCCAGCTAACCCCAACGGGGCCCATAAAATCTTGTCATTCCATCTCCTAGGGTTAGGGTTTTGGTTGTTTAGGGTTTTCCCTTGTTGATTCAAAAATAAAAAGGCCCTTAAGCCTCACTATAACACAGTTCATAGGCATGTAGTTGCCCCATCTCTTCTTAGAGATAAGCTACCATCGCCCGAGCTAGTTTATTTCCATTTCTGTATGTAAGCAAATTTTGGTTCTTCAATATTAATGAAATGAAGTTTTATTTATGTTACATCTTTGTCTTTATGTGTATATCTATATTTTTTTTTGTTCTTGAATAAATCAAGATCAGTGGTATCAAAGTGGTCTACTCTTTCTCTATTTTTCTTTGCATGTCCCCAACGATGTCAGGGTATAAGGAGTTAGGGCTCGAACTGGTTGAACCTTTGCAAGACCAGCCTCGCAAACCCCGATGACCTCCCATGGCACAGGAAAAAAAATACGATAGGGAAATAGATCCTTTCAGAATATTGCTCGAGGAATCTCTCAAGTGAAAAATAACATGATGATGGATAACTTTGCCCAGATCCTTCAATGGCTACCCATAGGTGACACATCTTCATCCAAAAGTCGCTTTGGAGACACCACTCATTTTAAGGTACAAGTTAAGTTTGACATTCCCATATTTGAAGGCTAGATAGATGCAGACGTTGTAGATAGATGGTTAAATCGGTTGGAAGGATATTTTTTAGTTCATGAATTTTCCAATCGGGAAAATATTACTTTTTCTTTCGTCAAAGCCACCCCACATGTCAAATACTGGTGGGGAACCTATTGTGAACAAAAGGATGAGAGAGAATCCTCACTATTTTTAGCTGCACCAACTTGGAATTATTTTTGAGATGGCATCAAAGAATAATATTACCCTATTGGGAGCTATGAAGTTAAACACATAAAGTGGACCACCCTTCGACATGGAAGGTACCAACATGTGTAAGATTTCACAAATGTTTTCCATGAAATTCACAAGAAGCTAGGTATCAAGGATTCTTAGTTTCATTTGGTACTCAAATACCATGGATGTCTACACAAATACATCTAGGATGAGATGGAGTTATTGAACATCTCCTCGCTTGGTGTTTCCTATCGATACATTGTTAAGATCAAGTAGAAATTTAAATAGAAGAAGCGAGACTTTGGATCTATGAATATGAAGCAAGGGAAAGGCACCCTAAAACTACAGAACAAAGTACAAAGCCAAGGTGGGGTGACCCAAGACAATTAGTCGAAGCCACAAGCAAATAACAACACCATGAATACACAGAAGGACACAAGGAAGTGGTGTGAGTTCCATAACAGCCCCACTCATAACACAAGTGAGTGTTGAGTCAAACAATCACTATTGGCCAAGATGAAGGCTTTCGTGTAATACCATCCCCCCACATATACCAAAGTAACCATGCCAACCAGGGTAAACATGAGTCGAGAGGCTACAATGATTGGATTTGACCTCCCATGTAACTTTAAGGAGGTGGAAACAATCGAAACATCACACACAGTCACCCAACATCAACTTCAAAAACCTTAGGAGACTTGTCAACCTCTCAGACATCCCGTCCTTGGGTCCCAATGATGTTCTGTACATCTTAGGCCTCAGTCTCTCAGATGTTGTGGGAAAGTGAGTGTCCAGAAACACAAAGTCGCTCTCACTGGCTTGCCTACCAGTGACCAAAGACTAAAATTACCAATTTTGTGCTAGCAACCCCTGGATTTAAGCCACTTTTTTAGGCCCAAAGCCTAGGTCACTGCCCAAAATGAAGTGATAGCTTAAAATTAGTAAAATTACAGGGAAAATATGATGCAAAAGAAATAAGTTGAACAAGACCTTATCGAGATCCCTACTAGCCATGACAAGAATTTCGTCAAACATATCATCAACATGTAACCTATTGTTAAAAACAACATAATTAAGTGTAGGTATCTCATACTTATCTGAGAATCACTTAGAACTATTGTTCCCTCATGCCATTTGTTGCATTACTGATGCAGGAGCATCCAACACCCTTGTATAAAGGGAGGAATCCAAAGCAAGTGAACGTGGGCCATGGGAGAAAAACAGAGGAAAGTCTGTTTTAAAGCAGAAAAACAGATTTAAAACGGATAAGATGGATATGACTTACTATTGTTATCTGCGTGCATGTATTTTGGAGATATTTTTGTGGATCGTAACAGATTCACGCCTTTGTAAATGCTTTATAAGCATGTTTGTGTGCGTGAGATAGGGGGCGTGCTAGTGAGAATACAATGTAGCTTGTGTGGATTTATTGGCCAAGGCTGCAACACCTTAGATCAAGTGGTCTTTTGTATATAATCAAAACTATAGATATGTCGATTTTCTGTCTATTGAGTTATGAGTTTTTATAGTTTAAATTTACGGTTAAAATCCATGTGAGGGTTTATTTTTGTTGAGTGAATGGTTATTTATATTGATATGTAATGAAAGGGATAGAGCGCCAGTGAAGCTGTGAGCTTCATAATAAACCAAGAAGGCTCGAGTTAACTTCTGCAAAAGCGTTGAAGGCAGTGGTATGGTCGATTGACAATTTGAACAAATCGATGTGTTTGAATGAGCGTTGCATAAATTGTGGATTTAAATCCCTGTTTGCGTTGTTCCAATTTGAAATTGAGTCTACGAGTCTATGAGTGTCCTGAATGCTATCATTAGAATGTGCCAGAATGAATGTGTAGTTTGAAGTGTTAAATTGAACGCTATTTATGTTAATTGATGATGGCTCGAGTGTAAATTGTTGGCATAATTTACATAGCACAGTTTTAAAATCGATTTGCTGGGGTATGGAACCAGGAATTAATGAATGCGTTAACCCTGAACTGATATCGTTGCTGGGATGTTAATTAATGCAGAATTCATCTGCTTGCCGAAAGGATGGTTGTCACTTCAGAATTATTTTGCTGAATAGCCAACATTATTAAATCCAAGACTGTGTTTATATATGTTTGAATGTTTCATAGTTGCAGGGGGGAATCGATTGGATAGCACTGGAATGAAATCGATTGAATGTTTTAATAAAGGGTGTCGGCATCAAAGCATTACCGCGGCGTGGTAACACTGCAGGTATGAGGTGGCTCTGATTCTCAAGTAAGTCCATGGTTAAGAGGTGTATAGCCTTGATATGCTTCCGATAAGGCTTTGTGGGTCATAACCCACAGGCCCAGGTTGGAGATTTTTACATGAAAAGGGATTTTGGGCTTACACCAAGATCTCTTTTCATCAAGTGGTATCAGAGTAGGGAAAGTTTCCTGCGAGGAGAAGGATTCCAGAGAGAAAGAAGAAGAAGCAGGAGGTACAATTGTGTTAAAGCTGGAGAGTTTATGGTCTTATCGTTGTGCAGATGACGGCAGTGGAAGGTGAGAAGATTTGCAGCAACCTAGAGCAAGGTGTGCTCAATTGGTTCCAGAGAAGAGAACCAGAAGGATGCCAAAAGACCGAGTGCGGAGGGCTTGGTGAGGTATCATGTAACAGAGGAGACTGTTACTGCAGAGGTTGGTTGCAGCTCACAAAGATCATAAAAGCAGTTCCACTGAAGATATGCAGTGGGTAGAATTGCTAAGGACAAGGAGAAGCATATGACCAGGAGGTCATAAATTTTTGTGCCTCGGGAGTCTGATGCAGGAGCATCCAACACCCTTGTACAAAGGGAGGAATCCAAAGCAAGCGAACGTGGGCCACGGGAGAAAAACAGAGGAAAGTCTGTTTTAAAGCAGAAAAACAGATTTAAAACGGATAAGATGGATATGACTTACTATTGTTATCTGCGTGCATGTATTTTGGAGAGATTTTTGTGGATCGTAACAGATTCACGCCTTTGTAAATGCTTTATAAGCATGTTTGTGTGCATGAGATAGGGGGCGCGCTAGTGAGAATACAATGTAGCCTGTGTGGATTTATTGGCTAAGGCTGCAACGCCTTAGATCAAGTGGTCTTTTGTATATAATCAAAACTATAGATTGTGTCGATTTTCTGTCTATTGAGTTATGAGTTTTTACAGTTTAAATTTACGGTTAAAATCCATGTGAGGGCTTATTTTGTTGAGTGAATGGTTGTTTATATCGATCTGTAATGAAAGGGAGAGAGTGCCAGTGAAGCTGTGAGCTTCATAATAAACCAAGAAGGCTCGAGTTAACTTCTGCAAAAGCGTTGAAGGCAGTGGTATGGTCGATTGACAATTTGAACAAATCGATGTGTTTGAATGAGCGTTGCATAAATTGTGGATTTAAATCCCTGTTTGCATTGTTCCAATTTGAAATCGAGTCTACGAGTCTATGAGTGTCCTGAATGCTGTCATTAGAATGTGCCAGAATGAATGTGTAGTTTGAAGTGTTAAATTGAACGCTGTTTATGTTAATTGATGATGGCTCGAGTGTAAATTGTTGGCATAATTTACATAGCACAGTTTTAAAATCGATCTGCTGGGGTATGGAACCAGGAATTAATGAATGCGTTAACCCTAAACTAATATCATTGCTGGGATGTTAATTAATGCAAAATTCATCTGCTTGCCGGAAGGATGGTTGTCACTTTAGAATTATTTTGCTGAATAGCCAGCGTTATTAAATCCAAGACTGCGTTTATATATGTTTGAATGTTTCATAGTTGCAGGGGGGAATCGATTGGATAGCACTGGAATGAAATCGATTGAAATAAAGGGTGTCGGCATCAAAGCATTGCTGTGGCGTGGTAACACTGCAGGTATGAGGTGGCTCCGATTCTAAAGTAAGTCCATGGTTAAGAGGTGTATAGCCTCGATACGCTTCCGATAAGGCTTTGTGGGCCATAACCCACAGGCCCAGGTTCGAGATTTTTACATGAAAAGGGATTTTGGGCTTACACCAAGATCTCTTTTCATCAATTACTATCTATCATACCATAGATACATTATCCATTCATTTACAAGTAAAAACATATTTAGAGCCATTCATAGTTGTTGTCATAAAACATACATTTAACCAGCATAATAGGGACAAAAATATCATAAACATATCAGCCATAAGATCCACATATAATCCATCAAAATGCTCATAGAAATACAAGGAGAAATAACCTTTCATTAATGATGCAAAATCCAAACCCAAGATGGGACTTCCATGTTCCACCTGACCATAAAATGGCTGAGCCAAATCTCTCTTTAGCCATTCATCACCGTGCCATATTCCAAGCATGAATGTGGGACGTAAACCAAAATAAATCAACTAGGGAATTCCAAGGCTAAACCACCTCACCCTCATCAATAGAAACTAGGATTTACCGTAATCCATCTTGGATCACTAGGCCAAGATAATGAACACATCATAACAGGCTTCATCGTGATCTCCACCCGATCACTAGGCCAAACAAGCATGGATGCCACCAGATTTCTCCACCTACACCGTGAGAAATTTTCTTGTCTCCCAGTCTCTCAAGCTTTGCCGCAATCAAAACCCATATCACTAGGTCCTAAACTAAGACCCACTCTCTAGGATTTACCACATATCCAAAACCTGGGATTACTAGGCCCAACGGAGAGCAAACTACCTCTTGGCTTTACGATGTATCCTGCTATTCACCAGCAAGGATTCCTAGGCCCACTGAGGAAACATAATCCTGGCTTTATCACAACCCATAGTCTGGCTTAGGGGTTATTAGGCTAATGGATTTACTGTGATCCACAGTCCAGTTCAGGGAACCCTAGGCCATGTGTTGTTTCATTTGAAGATCCACCCCACTCAGCTTCGAATCCATCCAACATTCCAACAAAACCAAAACATGAGAACCCCATCACACCATGTCTATCTGAAAATGGCAAGGCTAGGCTGAAAACACTATTACACCTGGAAAAACCCATGCCATAACACCAAAAGAACCACATGCAATACCATGCATGCCAAATCTAGCAAGGAAAATACACATGCAAGTCGATACTTGCGATGAAGCCTGTTGTAGGTGCTTGATCTTTGCTTCCTCTTGACTTCTTTGCCTTTATTGATCCAATGCCAAAATGCTCCAAGGAAACTTTAAGTTTCCAAGAGTGAGAGAGAGAGAGTAATGAGAGAGCTCCAAAGTTGAACTAGCAAAAGGTTACCAACTAATACTTAGAAGCCTTTTTATGAATGAGGCCTCTATATTATTCATTTTACATTATTTTCCTTCATTTTCCTCCTCACATGCAACTTGTGACCTTTCACCTCCTTTTTCTCCTAATTTCCATTATTTTCATAAATAAATGTGCCAAAAATACCATTTTTCCTTTCCAAAGCCTTAGCCATTTCCTGTGCCAATTTCCTTAGCCACAAACAACCAAATGAACACCCACTAGGATATCCTTCCCAACATTTAGCTTGGAATAAGTGTCCCATCAACTATGGTTATTATTTTTTCCTTCATTAACTTTTATTACATGGAATTTTCACCAGGGTTGTTACATTATGAATCAGATGCATGTTCTGACTTTTAGTCAAAAACTAACAAGGGGAATGACAAAGGGAAGTAGATTATTGATGTAGATCCTAGTGCCAGTCTTGCCACCACCAAGATCTAGAAGAATGAGACTGAAGATCGAGAGGAGGGGGAGCGTCTCTTCCACTCATAGATGTGGGTGAAGAGTTCTCTGTTGCAGTTCATTTTCGACAGTGGGACCCAAAAGAACCTCATTTTAGTAGAGGTCGTGAAGAGGTTGGGCCTACTGACTACACCACACCTGCATTTGTACACCGTCGGGTGGCTTCACCAAGGGATATATCTTTGTGTCGGCCAATAGTGTCACCTTCCCTACAACATCAAGCCTACATAGATGAGGTACTATCTGATTTATTATTAGGCTAACCATACTTGTGGAAGCAACATGATGTGTATGAGTCTAGCCTTGCACTATTAATTACTTTGGGAAATAATTTGTATAGGATACCAAAGGTAGCACTACCTACCACCCTTTTATTAATCATTAGAAAGTAATGTACTAAGATCATTTCCCAAACCAGGAAATTTGTTTTCCTTATGATTCGCCCTTAGGGAAAGAAGAAGATTGTGGTCCCAACCTCCAGCTACGACTCCTCTACATGGAAGAAACAGATGGAAAAGGTTGTGGATGAGTACAAGGACATCTTCACCTCACATAAAGGGGTACCTCTACACAATCAGGTGATGTAATCCATCGATATAACCCCGGGCACACTGCTACCTAATGAGCCAATCTATCAACGCTCTATTTTGGAGAATGATGAAATCAAGAGAAAGATTTAGGAGCTTTTATAGAAAGGGAATATCATGCAAATTTAATCACCCAGTGGGAGATTTATCATGTTGGTATAGAAGAAGGACAAGACCTAGAGACTCTGTATTGACTATTGGGTGCTGAACAATATCACTATCCCAAATAGGTATCTAATCCCATGGATTGGTGACCTTCTGGACTAGCTCAAGGGGGGCAAGTATTTCAGCAAGATTGACTTGAAGTCTAGTTATCACCAGGTATCGATTAAACCCTCTGATGTATGGAAGACTTCCTTCAAATCCAAGGAAGTAATTTTTGAATGGTTGGTCATGCCTCTCGGGTTGACGAATTTCCCCGCAACCTGCATGAGGCTGATGGACAACATCTTGCGACCCTTCACCAACTCTTTTTTGGTGTTGAATTTGGATGACATTCTTCTCTTTAGTCATAGTTCAGAAGATGACCTCCACCAGATTCAACAGGTCCTCCAAACCTTGTGGCAACAAAAGTTATGTGCCAATTTGGAGAAATGCACTTTTGGTATGACTCGGGTTTAATGTCTGGGGTACATCATTGATGAGTGGGTATGCATGTGGACCCAACCAATATACAAGTCTTTCGAGATTGGACAACCCCAACCACTTTAACAGAGCTCCGCAACTTTCTGGGTGTTGCCAACTTCTACCACAAGCTCATTTTGGGGTTCTCCCAACCGAAGGTGTTTTCCGAGTTGAAGCACCACCTTCGCTCTGCACCAGTGCTCACATTACTAGACCTGTAGCAACCTTTTTAGATTGATACAGATTCCTCCAACCACACTATTGCTACATTTCTCACTAAGCAGGGGTATCTAGTGGCATATCACAATGAGACACTTTTAGATATAGTCCAAAAGTAATTCACCTATGACAAATATATGTACTCCATTGTGTAGGCCTACCAACAATGGAAGAATTACATTCTTGGGAAGGAAAAAAACATCCACATAGACCACCAACCCTTGCAGTTCATTAAGACACAAGGAAAGTTGCAGAATGATCGACATCATAAATGGTCCACATACATGCAATAGATCCATTTGAACATTAAGTACAATATGGTCAGCACAAACAATGTTGTAGACTGAATCAGCTGGCCGACATTCCTGGTACTAACCACTATGATCGAATCATGTGGGCATGAGACTGCAGGGTGGTTGCATCTTTACAAGAGCAATCCAGAACTCGACAACACATACCAGGCACTCATGAAAGGCAAGCAAGTTCCAAATTTCACCTCAAGGATGCACTCTTATGCCACCTAGGACACCTCTTTGTTCCTTCATGTGAGCATTCCAAGATGGTTTTGGAGGCATACTACATTCGGGTCACTAGACATTTCGGGGTAGAAAAAACAGTGGTAGTGCTGCATAAGTATTTTTATTGGAAGAACCTTCGACAAGATTTTGGGAAGTACATCAGATCCTGCAATTTCCACAACCATCAAGAAGAAAGTCCTATATACTCCTCTACATACTCCTATTCAACCTTGGTAATCCATCTCCATGGATTACATGTTGGGCCTTCCTTCTACTAAGCATGGAAACGACTGCCCTTTTGTGGTCATCCACAGATTCTCTAAGATGGCCATTATGGTGACTTGCAAGAAGAATATCATAGCGGAAGCCACTGATAAGATCTTCTTTGAATGAGTGTGGGTGGGATCCCACAGTCCATCATCTTAGATTGGGATAGTAGATTCCTAGGTAAATTTTGGTCAAGTCTCTGGTCAATGTTGGATAACAACTTCACGAATTCCACAACTTTCCACCCCAAAACTAATGACCAAACAAAGGTTGTCAAAAGGATGGTCGTACATATTATGTGCATGTACAAATTGAAGAATCCACACACATGGGATGAAATCCTCTCCTATATCCATCATAGCTACAACAGATCTCTCCATAGCTCAACTGGCCACAACCCCTTTTAGGTAGGATTGGGATTCCATCCACTATGTCCCATTTATGTGGCCATACCATTTGAAGTTGCTGAGGCAAATTTGGCTTATGTCTAGTCCGAAGGTGACAAGGCTAATAACTTCATTGAGAAATTTCAACACATATGCCAATAGGTCCATGACATATTGGATAGAGCCAATGCTAAGTACAAGCAGTAACATGATCATCATTAGGTGCCACACAAGTTCTAGGTGTGTGACAAAGTTTGGCTACATCTCCAGAAGGAACACCTCACTAGGCCTCATCGCAAGCTTCGCCCACTCCTATATGGGTCATACACCACCACCAAGGCTATAGGGGATAATGTCTTTGAGCTTAGTATTCCATCGTTCCTTGGCCTGCACCCATAATTCAATGTGGACTGCCTTTGGCCATACTTTCCACCATTATTGGAAACATCCAACATTGTAGAACAACTCACACCAATGAAGCTAAACCTAGAATGCATGAAACATGCCACAACTAATCAGATCATGGACATGCATATCAAGAACACTCGCTAACAGAGGATCCAACTATATTGAGTTGACAAAGCGGGCCAACTCCTTCACTAGGGAAAGTTCAACACAAATTTCCTCACCTCATGGAGGCTCTGTATGCAATAGGGACCACTTCTTCCAAAGGAGTTGTTCTAGTAGCTACAACCACCCTCCAAAATTTTGGCCTGCATCCAATTTCGAAGCCTCCCTTGAGAGTTTCAATTGATGATTGCACACACTCGGGTTCACTTTGTGAGCTCGTGTGAGTCTTCACATTCACCTTGATTGTTCAATTCACCCAAGGTTTTGCATGTTGATGTCAAAGTCATGCTTGCGACCATGTTCTGGTCATGCTCAAGGTCTTTGCTTCATGTGCACATGTTGTGTTCACTACAAAAACATCTAACACAATCACACACGGAGTCACATTCACTATCATACAAGCGTCGTCAAGGTCTACCAACGATCAATCACAAATGTCACACTTGTCGCTTGCATTGTCGGTTAATCTTATTGAACATATGCGTCTAGATGGTTTGAGTCATTTCATATTTGAGTCATGTAAGTGTGTGTTTGCAAGATCACGTATGCATATTTCACTCATTCACACACTTAGTCATTTTTGTTGAATTTCTGACGACTGAACACTCCTTTGACAGCCAAAACATCACCCTGCCATCAACTTGATCAATTGTCACCCATAACAGTGCCGAAGCACCAATAAATTCATTTCAAGTTGCGCTTCCCACAATAAAACCAATCAGCCTTCATGCTGGTCAACCAGAGAGTTTGACTCAGTAGCCACCCTAGGACTCACTCCCCTAAAAAATTACGCAGAGGCTACAAACCTTGCCCACTCCACTAGCTGAGAAAATTGCATAAACTAGCTGGACAGACACCCAGTGCCCATCTCTATCTCCCTCATAAAATTGCGCAGTTTTTCCAACTAGTTATCCTGACAGTCGACCGACTGCTCACCAAGAAAATTGCACAGTTTTCATGAGAAATCCCTCTACTGCCCAGTAGTCCACTCAACTCAAAAATTGCGTAGAGGTGATCAATAGGTTGGCCTCCCAACATCAATGCAGTTTTTCTTGCCAGTACCTCCCAGCAGCTGACTGTCAATTCCCTCTAGGAATTGCGCAATTCCTACTTCCAAGCTCCTAACAGCTGACTTCCATTTCCCCTCAGGAATTTTGCAATTGTTGCTGCCAGTGACCCAACATCTAGCTACCAGTTCCCTCCAAGAATTGCATAGTTTTGGCTACCAATCTCCTGGCTCGTTCCTCCAAAAAATTGTGTAGTTTTTTATGTCAAGCCCCACTACCCATTCATTCTAGAAAATGCACGCATTTTTTCTGCCCTGCCTCCTCGCAGCCTGGACTTTTCCTCCCAAAAATTGCATATTTTTTCCCTCCATCTGAGCCAGACCTCACAGAAAGCCACTGTCGATCTATATTTCCCATCTTCATCACCCAATGACTCTTGCTTAGTTTTCAACAGGGGTGCCTGGAGCCTCCATCTCGCCTCGCAACCTTGCTACCTCTCTTGGTCACCTCCATTTGAAATGATCATGTGTCATGGTAGACTAGGAATTTTTTGGATTTGATGTCATCTCGTCATGAGTGACTGCAGGTATAGGTACACAAACAAACATGGAGTGACGACAAATGGGATGAATGAAGGGAGCACACGCAGGAGGACAGGTTCACCAATAGATGAAAAAACGATGCTTGCAAAGAGTGTGCTCGTGAACGGATGATCATGAAAAGAAGTGTTCGCGGACGGACGAACAAGCGAACATGCACCTTTCACAAATGGACGAACCCGTCAAGCTTACCAACATACAAGAAAGGAGAAACATGCAAAAGAAACATCAAGCGAACCAACTACCATCGAAGACTCCACGCACTTTTCCATGTGGAGGTGAAGCTGTGATACACCATGAGGACATCCATCACCCAACAACACTACAACTTGACATGCACACCAATAGCAGCCCAAATGTACCAGCACTATCGTGTCAAGTCATGTCATGAGCCATGTCTTCCACATCCATATTATGGTCCATATTGTCTGTCAATGTAATGTAATGTGGAATTCCAAGAGACTCACCTGTTGTATAAAGAGTCATGTAAATTCAAAAATTCATGGAATTGAAACAGTCATGAGGGTAGTCGAATTGCCACAAGGGTCAGTTTCACCCTTGCATATAAATACCCCCTTATTTGTACATGCAAAGGAATTTTTCACCTCATCTCCTCCTACACAGCCTTAAGAGTCTATAATATTTTCTTTGAGGTGTAAGTAGTGGCTCCAACGCCCCACCCATGGGGTTAGTGATGTATGGTGTAATGATGTGTCTTGGAACTTTCACTTGATTCAGAATCCTGCTAACAAGCCAACATGTTTTCACACATGTATTGTAACTATTGTAAGACTAATATTGAACACTTGTAATGCATGTTTCTTTAACCTATGTTGAAAACTTGAACTCATTTCACTTGTTGTAATACATAATCTATTAATGAGAATTTGTTGTATATGTTGTTAACGTTATCTCGCCCATGGTAGCTACCTCCCCGGACATCAGACAGACCTTTCACATAAAACTTGTTGTAACAACTGTTGCACTCGTGCAAACTCATCCACTGAGTCTTGTATTTGTTATCTTCCCTTGTGTGTTGTGATTGTCGCATTCATGTGGACTACTCCTCTGGAAGATGTGCACATTCTGTTGCATTGTGTGTTCCTAGTAGAGTTGGGGCTTCCTCCCAGCCGGCTTGGGACTCACTCCCACCCTTTACTTCTACAGTGAAAGAACCATTGACACAAGTTACACTTGCAATCACTAGGCATGTGAACTTCACTTCTTGAAGATAAAGCAGACCACTCTCCTGTGCTAAGAAGCAAGAGTTGAGGCAAATCCTTAAGATAATGGAAATGGAACATCATACCGGATGAGACTCCCACACCAAACACTGTGATTTCTAGTTGGGACATCATACTAGGGTGATCCCCTGAATGTTGACGGGTCCAACACCATCAAAATTTCTGGCGCTAGAAGGAGGGTAGCCAGTTGTATGTGGATGAACATCCTCTCACACTCATTCATCATGTCAAAGGCAGTAACTCACACTCCCTCTCACCTATGCATGACTCTGCAATTGGTTACTCCTCACCTCCTAGGACTAAACACGAGATTTCATATCATCACCTTCACTCCGTCCATCCCATCATTCACCAATTCACCAAATCAGTCAAATTGATCCCAGGCATACAAAATCTTCCTTACACATCAAGAAAGCCAAAAGCCACTCCTACAAGAGTTATTGTATCATCAGTGGAAGAAGCAGTCCTTGCCACACTTGAAGTTTTGGCTGAATCTATTGAATATGAAGAGGAACCTCTAGTCTTCCGACAAGGTAAACAAGACACTCTTGTGATCTTGGGATTAGAATCTAGTATAGGAGGTGGAGAAGAAGGCAGCAGAGGAGGCAGAGGTGGAGACGAACCAACAGACTTAGAGAGGGAACCATTAGATTCTGAAAAAGAGGAAGAGGACAAAGAAGAAGAAGAGATCGCTGACCCAAATCTAGAATGGATGACTCAGGGACCATTGGTTCTCCTGGATTTTCTGCACAAGATGTTGAAGCGAGCAAAGAGAATGAACATCTAGTTTAACCCTAATAGCACAGTGAAGGCAGAAGATCACTTGGACAACTTCTACCTCCAGCTACAGACCCTTGAGGTACGGTATGATGATGTAGCATGTAGATTTTTTCCATGTACCTTGGATGGTCACGCAACTACATGATATCACAACCTTGCACTGAACTCTATACAGAATAGGGGTGCATTCAAACACATGTTCCTTGAGAAGTTTGCTGATGACAAGACCCCAACCAGGTTGCTCAAAGAATTGGGAAGCCTAAAGATGGAGGGAAAAGAAAAGATAAAAGACTTCAATCAAAGATTTACACACATATTGAACAATCTTGCAATGGACACTAAACCTAATGACTCCATCACCATTGATTACTACACATCCGCACTTCTGACCAACGTTGTTCAATTTGTTAAGCAAGCTGTGAAACCAACACTTCTAGAAAACTGCTAAGAGGCTATTACTATTGAGAAAGACTTGTGCGTAATTGGAGTCATCAAGGATGAAAAATCACTAAAGGAACCCAAAGATGTGAGCAAGAAGTACCAAGAAATGGCGAGCAAGGGTAGAGACAAGGAAGCAACTGATATTTAAACCCTCACTCACCTCGTCAAGAACTTGACTATGGAAGTGTTCGGGCTCAAAGAACGGAAAATAGACACATTTGCAAGTAGCCATCCGCCCAGGTAGAGACAGGCAAGCAACTCATCAGGAAGCAAGCGGTCTGCTCCAAAAAATACATAGAGCTCTATCTTCCAAGTTGAGCAATGCGCAAATCCTAAGTTCTATTCATTCCATGGAGAACATCACCCCAAGAAATCTTGTTCAGACTAGAAGCAATTTGTGAACTCTGTCTGCAGTCATACTTTTTGTTGAGAATAGCAACAAGAAATGCTAAAAATAGCATTCATTATATTCCCATTTTAATTTTTCCTTGAATTAAAATTCGAATTTAGTCTCACCAGCTGCTTGAAAAAATAATTAAATAATTCATCTTGGGTTAACTAGTTGGATAAATTCAAGCTAGAAGTCTTTGTGAAGGCATGCAACAGTTATCCCTTAAATTAAGGAATTTATCCCTTAATTAAGGAGATAAGGATGAGTTGTAATTAGTTAGCTTAGTTAACTGAGTTAAGTCTAGTTAAATTAGTTCCAAATAGTTTGAGGAACTAATTGTGAGTTCAGTCAGTTAATGCATGCATGCATGAAACTAGTGTACTCTAGATAACTAAATATTCTCTCATAAATAACTCATGCATGTCAGTTTAGATAAAGACCCAGTCGAGATTAAAGATAGGGACATTGTACTATTATTTGGAGGAATTTTCCTATAAAGGAAACTCATCCATGTAGAAGGAACAAGGTTCCTTGAGGATTGTGCAATTTTACAAGGCGTGAGATCAGTGTGAGTGATCAGTGTTACACTTGGTAGTAGTAGGATCACCCAGGAGAAACATCGCAAGGAAATAGGAGGCTTGGAGGGGAGAGAGGAAGGCTTGTGAGAAGCTTTGATTGGCTATGAGCATCCAGGAGGATTATACTGAGAGCTAGCTAGCTGCGAGAGCTAAAGCATTGTGTAATCTTGATGTATTTCCACCTTATATCATAATACAGATAGTGGAGTTTTTAACTGAGGCTTTCCCTAGAGTATTTTTCTGTGTTTCATGTGTATTAATTCTTCTTCTCTATTATATGTGTTCTATTTGATCTTTCTCAAATCAATTAAGCTTCTACAAGTTTGATGGTAGAAGTAGATTAAGTATTTTGCTTTAGCTATATTGCATAATCAGGTTAATCTACAGTGAGAATTTCTACATGGTATCAGAGCTAGCTGATCTATAGAGAAATTTCTACATGGTATCAGAGCTAGCTGATCTATAGAGAAATTTCTACATGGTATCAGAAAAAAGGTGATCAAAGCAATAACTAGTATACGGAGAGGAGAATTCGAAGTTTGAAGTTCGGGATTGTAGGTACAAATCGAATTCATCTCATACTTCATGTTGGTCAATGGCATTCTATGGCTTGAGACTTGAGTATGACTTGGATGGCAGCTCGAATTACATAGCATGGAAACATCGCATGGAATCGGTATTAGAAGACAATGGTTTGAAGTATTTCATTGATCAATAAATCCCCAAGCGAATTGTAGCTAATGCACAAGACTTCACTGAATGGAAGAAGTGTGTGGCGAGGGTGAGATGAATCATCATTAAGGGAGTTTGAGACCATATTATCTCGAGTCTCCATGGGAAGGAGACTATTTTTTCAATGTGGAAGATATTGAAGGACCTCTATCATAACAATAGTGACCAGAGGAAATTGGCACTCAAGGACAAGCTTCGAAGAATCAAGATGGAGAATGGTGATACTATTTCCACATATCTGAACAAGCTCACCACATGTAGCGATGAGCTTGGAAGTGTGGGAATAACTACTACCGATGATGATATGGTGAGCCTTACTCTCCTCAATATTCCAAAGAGTTTGTATAGATACCAGGACTCTGTGAACGGAAGGGAGAAACTACCGGATTGGGAACGACTGTGGTCGGATCTCATGCAGGAGGAGATCAGGAGGAGAACACGAGATGGTTCTTCATCCAAGGAGGATGAAGAAAATATGGCCTTAGCGAGTAAGGAAAGGAAAGGGAAGGAGAAGGATTCTCATCCCAAATCAAATTCTTCTCATGGACGGAAGAAGGTTGACAAGTCTAAAGTGAGATGCTTTAATTGTCACGAAATGGGTCATTATGCGATTAATTGCCCATCGAAGAAGTCCAAGAAGGGATCCTCGAAAGGATTTGAAGGTGAGGCATTAGCTTCTTAGTTCAAGATGGACTTCACCCTCATCGCATGCATGGTGTCATCAATGATGGGTTGTGGTTGGTTTCTTAATAGTGGAGCCTCATTCCACATGACTGATGATAAAATTTTATTCAATACCTTGGAGGAGAAAGACCTCAAGATGTGCATAGAGATGGGTGATGATGAAAGGCATAGTGTTTTAGTAGTGGGCATGGTTGCTTTTCATAGGGAGCATGGAGCTTCTATCACCTTGACAGATGTGAAAAATGTGCCTGGACTGAAGAAGAATTTGGTATCGATCGCGATGTTGGAGGAAAAAGGCTACGATGTTGTCTTCAGTAAGGGAAAGGTTTTCCTTAGACACATCACCATGGAACAGGTGAAACAAATCAGTTCACGCTACATAACCTGTATGCTCTTGAGGTTCAAGATGCATGCAAAGCCTTGAGGAGCAAGGAAAATGTTAGAGACTTGGTGATTGAGAGGGAGAGTAAATTACCTCTGAACATGCAGTCCGAGAAGAAGTCTCAGAAAATTTTGGAGGAGCCACAATTGGAGATGCTGAGGGGAGACAAAGTGGAGGAAATTTTGAGCCAAGTGGGCAGAGGAAGCACATGTAGCCATACCTCCAAGTGTGAGGTGGGGTGATGTGAAGTGATAGTCCCAAGAAGGCTGAAATTGGGTAGGGTTCATTCAGAGATTTTATCTCATGGATCGTACCTTGCTACGAGAGCCCAAAGTACATAGTCGCGGGAGGAATCAGTGGGATTGATGCAGTCAGAGGTCAAAGTGACAGAGTCTAGAGCAGTCAGATACTGAAGAGCGCAGAGAAGGATTAAGAACAATGTAGAAAGGCAGAGTCAACAAAAGCGCAGAGTTTTTCAATTAACAGAGGCAATAGCAGTCAGAGATTTTGATGACAGATGCATCATACTGATTTAGGTTGGATGTTTTTTTTGTTTCTAGAGTTGCTGGAGCAACAACACTAGAGAGAAGTGTTGCATGCTATACATTCCAAAGTTTTAGGATCAGGATTGAGTTGAATTCCTTTCTTGTTGAGAGGGAGTGTTGAGAATAGAAACAATAAATGCTAAAAATAGCATTCAATGTATTCCAATTTTAATTTGTCCTTGAATTAAAATTCGAATTTAGTCTCACCAACTAGAAAAAATAATTAATTAATTCATCTTGAGTTAATTAGTTGGAGAAATTCAAGCTAGAAGTCTTTATGAAGTCATGCAACAGTTATCCCTTAAATTAAGGAAGTTATCCCTTAATTAAGGAGATAAGGATGAGTTGTATTTGAGTTGTAATTAGTTAGCTCAATTAACTGAGTTAAGTCTAGTTAAATTAGTTCCAAACAGTTTGAGGAACTAATTGTGAGTTTAGTCAGTTAATGCATGCATGCATGAAACTAATGTACTCCAGATAACTGAAGATTATCTCATAAATAACTCATGCATGTCAGTTCAGACAAAGACCCAGTTGAGATTAAAGACAAGGACATTGTACTATCAGTTGGAGGAATTTTCCTATATAGAAAACTCATCCATGCAGAAGGAACAAGGTTCCTTAAGGATTGTGCAGTTTTACAGGGTGTGAGATCAGTGTGATTGATCAATGTTACACTTGGTAATAGTAGGATCACCCAAGAGAAACATCGCAAGGAAATAGGAGGCTTGGAGGGTATAGAGGAAGGCTTTTGAGAAGTATTGATTGCCTGTGAGCATCCAGTGGGATTGTACTAAGAGCTGGCTAGCTGTGAGAGCTAAATATTTGTGTAATATTGATGTATTTCCACCTTGTATATAATAAAGATAGTGGGGTTTTTAGCTGAGGCTTTCCCCAAAGTATTTTTCTGTGTTTCGTGTATTGATTCTTCTTCTTTGTTATATGTTTTCTATTTGATCTTGCTCAAATCGATTAAGCTTTTGCAAGTTTTATTGTAGAAGTAGATTAAGTATTTTGCTTTAGTTATATTGTATAATCAGGTTAATCTACAATGAGAATTTCTCCATGGTATCAAAGCTAGCTGATCTATAGAGAAATTTCTACACTTTCAATGTGGAAACCAGTATGCAGGAGCAGTCAGAAGACACCGATAATGAAGAAGAGGTTGCACCTGATGAACCATCAGGTTCTGGGCATGTGGTGAACACATATCAATGCATGCAAGCGAGATTGAAGATGAACATCAAGAAGCAGCCCCAAAAGTAAAATGACCGATACAATCTCAGGAGTAAAGGGGCTCCCCTTACACTTGGGGAAGCACAAGAAAAGATGATATTTTTGTTGAGAAAGGTTGATCCACCAGCCACCCCAAAGAAGAAAACATAGAAAAAGTCTGGGAAGACAACGATCGACAAAAGTAAATCCATGAGAAGCAAGTTGCAAAAAACTTGGGTGGACAACACGAACATCCATTCTACCCTAGACACCTCGGTGAGTCTACCACCTCTAGAATACAACATTATAGATGACGTGAAGAAAACTCGAGTGAACATCAATTTGTTTGAGTTATATAAGATCTAGAGTTAGCGAGACATCCTATTGCGCGTATTGGGATAGACATCAATGGATAGCGCAGCCTCTACCCGCAAGGGAGCAAGCACACCTCCCATATCACTTTCCACTCTGCTCAAAACACTCTGTATAGAAGAAGTGAACTTAGGTTACCCTCCATTCTTGTTATCATTTGAAATATTTAACTGCAATGTTCACAGCTGCTTGGTTGATTTCGGCACTACAACCAATGTCATGTTGCTCTCCATTGTGAAAAAGATCAATGCATAATGGAGTGAGACATCCGTGCAAATCATACAGCTTGATCGAACATCAGTACCAACCATTGGTGAACTATGAGACATGATCATCCGACTATCTCATGACGGTTGAATCCACCAATGCATCAACATAGTTTTTGAGGACATATCGGAAGCATACGGTCTACTACTCAGCAGAGACTAGTCCAGCAAACTAGACAAATATTTTGCTACAGACTAGTCTCACATGTGGCTTCCATACAAGGGAAAATGAAGCCAGATCCGGGTGTGATCCGAGAGGTATATGAAACATAATGTCACTCCCCTTAATGATGAGAATGAACAGCTGGCCTTTGTAGAACTCATGTTTGGTAATTGCCTCCTTTAAGTAGCATTGGGGTGTTATCTTGCACGGCCAGCTCCAACCCCACCAGGGATGCAGTTGGGACTCCTTCCTTACCCAACTGATGGTAATGAAACTTGTACAGTACATTGTAGCAATAATAGCAGTAGTAGCAGCAACACCAGTAGCAATAGTACTAACACATTAAGCGGTCTGTGTACAGACAATTTGTGGACCATGTACTTTGACGGATCAAAGACACAAGATGACTCAAGAGCTAGATGTGTTTTAATCAACCCTTACAATAGGAAGCATCTCATTTCAAGTCACTTGGAGTTAGAGTGCACGATAAACGTTGTTGAGAATGAAGCCCTCATGTTAGGCTTGCAAAAATCCATCAGCCTCAACGTGGTCGCGCTGAAAGTGGTAGGTGATTCAAAGATAGTGGTATGACAAGTACGTAACACCATTCACTGTTTGTCACTGCATCTCAAAAGTTACCAACAAGAGGTATGGTGACTAATCTCAAACTTACAAGCGTTTAGCATCATTGTTGTGCCACATACGCGTAATGCAGCTGCTAATGCTTTGGCAAATGAAGCTTCGAGAATGTCACTGATTAGGGATAGATTTACAATTGAAATTTTGTATAAACCATCTATCCTGGATAACATAACTAATTTACATGTGTTTAATGATGCTCAATAGATAGTTCATTTCATGGCCAATGCTAACGTCTTCAAATATGTAGCGATAGATGATGACGAGCATGAGCGCACTTTGTAAGTAGAATCTGGTAATAGGAAAGGCCACCTTATCACAAAAGGTGTGGCAACATTGGAAAAGCTTTATGACTTGCAAGAACATTTTCAGGGGCCAAGGAACAGCAAGACCCACAGTTCCACCATGAGGCACAAACTGATAAACCTGGGAATAGAACAAGATCCGAAGTTTGTCAATCTTGGTACATGTTGTACACAGAAAGAGTGGCAATCCTTTGTCCACTTGTTCAAACAGTATTGAGATGTGTTCGCATGGACATATGATGATCTCAAAACTTATGCCATGTGGATCATCCAACAAATCATCTCGATCAAAGAAGGGGTCAAGCCATATCAACAGAAGCTGAGGAAATTACATCCATCACTTGAACCCCTCATACAGAAAGAGCTCACTAAGTTGTTGGATGCACGGATCATATACAAAGTTCATCATTCCACATGGGTTTCAAATCTTGTTCCTGTACATAAGAAGTCCATGAAAATCTACTTGTGTGTCGATTTCTGGAATGTAAACCGCGCCTCGAACAAAGACAACTACCTTGTGTCGTCTATGGACCACATTTTGCAAATAGTATATGGGGCACAAATGTTTTCTCTTCTTGGCAGTTTCTCAGGATACAATCAGGTTCTGGTAGAAGAACTGACAGACTTAAAACTACTTTTCGTACCAAGTGGGGTATGTTCACTTACAGACAAATGCCATTTCATCTTGTAAATGAAAGCATAACCTTTCAGCGTGCTATGGACATCGCTTTTCACGGACTCATCGGACAAAGCATAGTGGTATATCTCAATGATGTGATTGTGTTCTCAAAAGGATGAGAAGACCACATACGCAATTTGAAGAAAAATTTTGAGTGACGTCGGAGATACAGGATTTCCTTGAATCCCAAAAAGAGAATATTCGCAATGTTTGCGGGGAACCTCCTCAAACACATTGTTTCCAAAAGCGGGATCAAGATGGATCTAGACTGGGTCCATACTATTACATAGATCCCTCAACCAGCCAACAAGAAAGCTATGCAGTCCTTCCTGGGAAAGATAAACTTCCTCTGGAAGTTCATATCGGATTATGCATAGATAGTTAAGCCCATGCAGGAAATGATCAAGAAAGATGTAGTCTATAGTTGGGGAAAGAGGGAAAGGTATGCATTCACCTGAATCAAGCAAGCCATTGCAAACACACCTGTACTCTATAGCCCAAAATTTAAGAAGGATTTCCTGTTATACACCTTTGCCTCTGATAATTCACTAGCTACAGTACTCACTCAGAAGGATGAGATGAAAGATGAACACCCAATCTCCTTCAAGTATCCCGCCATTGACAAGAAAGCATATGCAGTTTACAATGTGGTGAAACACTTCAGGCCCTACTTGCTGAACAACCATTGCATAGTCTTTGTCCCTCACCCAGCAATTTTCACATTTCTTGTACAACAAGAACTGGGTGAACGACGTGTGAACTGGATGACATGCTTGCAAGGGTATGATCTTGAAATCAAGCTAGATCACACGATCAAACAACATGGAATCTGCAGACTTGTAGCTAAAGTGGTGCATGCACCAAAGAGTGAATAAGAGCTCGTCAGTTGGGAGCAGGAAATTGAGATGTATGATATAAGGCAAGCCACACCCACTGAAGACAAAACCTCTTGGTACGCAGATGTGTGCCAGTACCTTGAGCACGACACTGTACCCTCTCACTTTTCCATTAGATAGAAGAGGGAATTGCGCCTTAAAGCCTTAGCATATCAGTCGGTGCACGGAGTGCTTTACAGAAAGCATAGTAATGGAGTTTTTCTCAAGTGCCTGGAGGCACATGAATCAGAGAAGGTACTTCAATATCTGCATGATGGACCCGCCGGGGTCACTTTGTGGGAAACACCACTACACACAAAGTTATGTGAGCTGGTTTCTACTGGCCCACATTATTCAAGGATGCACATGCTTATGCCCGCAAGTGCCTGGTCTGTCAACAATGCACTGACAAAACATGAAGATCAACAGCCCCACTACACCCTGTTGTAGTGACTGAACCATTCCAATAGTGGGGCTTGGACATCATTGGGGAAATATTCCCACATTCGTCAAAGCAACACCACTACATTCTAATAGAAATTGATTACTTCACACGGTGGATAGAATTAGTTCCGCTCAAACAAGTGAACAACCAGGAGGTCATCAGCTTCCTCCAGCAAAACATCATCTCACACTTCGGCACAGTATCACTTGTCTTTGATAATGCAACATACTTTTCATCTTTGAAACTCTATGATTTTGCATTACAGAATGGTATTTTGCTAAAGCATTCATCTAACTATTACACACAAGGAAACGATCTTACAAAATCCACAAATAAAAACCTCATCCGCATAATCGAGAAGATTGTTTTCTATGAGCAACGCAACTGGTATACCACCCTGAAGAGTGCATTATGGGCTGACCGTGTAATACCAAAGCCCTCTCTGAATACCTCACCGTACTTCCTGATCTATGGTAAAGAAGCCATCCTTCCACCCAATATCTACTTGTTTTCACTTCAGCTTTCTCGAGAATCCCAAGGCAAGCCTTTCCAGCTAGTTCAGCATAGGATGGATGCTCTACGTAAGCTTCAGGAAGAAAGGATGAAAGCAAAATAAAAATTCACACTCCACCAGAATCGTATCAAGAGATGGTTTGATAAGAATTCTATAGGGAAAGCTAACTTTGGTGTGGGTGACTTAGTTCTGAAATGCGATAAGTCCCATGAAGACAAAGGAAAACATACAAAGTTCAAGTCCCTGTGGATTGGTCCATACACAGTCCATGAGAAGCTTGGCCCACACATGCATCATCTACAATCACTTGACGCGAGGATTGACAACCTTCCTGTCAATGTCCAAGATCTCAAGCATTATTTTCAGTAGGTCGGGGCGTGCCCCGTGCCATATACATAGTCTGCTTGTTGCTTGTTGTTATCAACTTCTTTTCTTTGATTACTATCTTTGTTTTTACTTTGTTTTTTCTGCTTACTATTTTTTTTACGTTTGTTATGTTTTCTTGGTATATTTCTACTTTTTTTCCGGAAATAAGTGCTACAACTACTACGTTTTGGCTTTTGAATAGAGGATGTGGCTGAAATTTAAAGAGACATGTGACACTGCAGCACTTGGCCAATCTTGTGTTTGTCTTCTCTTTGCTTGGTTATAACCTTCTACTGATGAAGCCTTGATAGAAAATGCGAACTGTATGCAAGGGAATTTTTGGTCCAACCATGAACCTGGGTCCACATTGGGAAGCCCCATGCCTTTACTCAACCTTCTTCTCTCTGTATTCAAGCTCATCCAACTAGTAGAAACAGAGAAGGGGAAAATCTAAATGAGCAAACCTATGTCAAAGGTCTTACATGATTCTTTGAAGTAACAACCTCTTCTTCTCTCAATACGTTGGGATCCCTCTTCTACCCCAAAAAAAAAAAGTTCCTATGCACAGTCCTCTTGAAAAATACAACAGTGAAAGAAGAGAAAGGCTTCCTATGCAGAGAGGTGAAGCATGCAACTCCACCAGGGTACTGACCAGGCTCACTGGTAGTGAAACAATGAGTGTGTTCCTGCGTGACTCCGTCGGGGTACTGTCTAGGCCTGCTGGCAGTGGAGCAATACCAGAGATGAAAAATTATACGCTGAAAAATATTCAACTCGCGAGCTAAACTACCCTTCCCGAATTCGAAACACTGTGACCAAGCTAAATTTTTGATTGTGTATGACTGAGTTGGAAAAAGGTGAACCATGTATGTCCATGGGGTAAGTGGGGAAGCCAAAGTAACATGCACAGTGATTCAATACCCCCCGAAAGACTAAGGCCCTATGCTACCAATGAACCAAAATAGAGAAGCTGGAATTCTACCAATGTGTTGCCAAGTGTTGTAGTGGCTACAACCACCCTCTAAAAAATTTTGGCCCACATCCAATTTCGAAGCCTCCCTTGAGAGTTTCACTTGATGACTGCACACACTTAGGTTCACTCCGTGAGCTTATGTGAGTCTTCACATTCACCTTGCTTGTTCATTTCACCCAAGCTTTTGCATGTTGATGTTAAAGTCATGCTTATGACCATGTTCTGGTCATGCTCAAGGTCTTTGCTTCGTGTGCACATGTTGTGTTCGCTACAAAAACATCTGACACACTCACACATAGAGTCACATTCACTGTCGCACAAGTGTTTTCATGGTTGACCAACGATCAATCACAAGTGTTGCGCTTGTCGCTTGCACTGTCGGTCAGTCTTGTTGAGCATATGTGTCTTGATGGTTTGATTCATCTCATCTTTGAGTCATGTAAGTGTGTGTTTGCAGGATCACATATGAATCTTTCAATCGTTCACACACTTAGTCATTTTTGTTGAAATTATGACAACCAAACTTCCCTCTGACATGCGAACCATCAGCCCACCATCGACTTGATCGATTGTCACCTAGAACAATGCAGAAGCACCAAGCAAGTCATTTCAAGTTGCGCTGCCCACAAGCAAATCAATCAGCCCTCATGCTATTAAACCAAAGAGTTTGACTTGGCAGCCACCCCGGAACTCACTCCCCTCAAAAATTGCACAGAGGCTGCAGACCTTGCCCACTTCATTGGATGAGAAAATTGCGCATATAGGTCAAACAAACACCGAGTGCCTATCCCTATCTCCCTAAAAAAATTGAGTAGTTTTCATGAGCAAGCCCTCTATTGCCCCGCAATCTGCGCAGCTCAGAAATTGTGTATAGGTGATTAGTGGGTTGGCCTCCCAGCATCTGCGTAGTTTTTCTCACTAGTAGCTCCAAGGAGAAGACTGCCAATTCCCTCCAGGAATTGCACAGTTCCTGCTGCCAAGCTCCCAACAGCTGACTGCCAGTTCCCCTCAGGAATTGTGTAGTTTTTGCTGCAAGTGACCCAGTAGCCAACTACCATTTCCCTCCAAGAATTGTACAGTTTTGGCTTCCAAGCTCCTAGCCCATTCCTCCAAAAAATTGCGCATTTTTTGTTGCCAAACCCTGCTGCCTGCTCATTCCAGAAAATGTGTACATTTTGCCTACCTTGCCTTCCCACAGCCCGAACTGTTCCTCCAAAAAATTGCATAGTTTTTCCCTCGAGTTGAGCCAGAGCTCACAGATAGTCATTATCGATCCTTATTTCCCATCTTCATCACCCAATGACTCTTGCACAATTTTCATCAGTAGTTTCCGGAGCTTCCATCCCACCTCACAACCTTGTTGCCTCTCCCGGTCACCTGCATCCAAAATGATCATGTTTCATGTTAGACTAGAAGGTTTTTGGATTTGATGTTGTCTCGTCAAGAGTGACAGTAGATATAGGTACACAAACAAACATGGTGCGATGATAAATGGGATGAAAGGGAACACATGCAGGAGGATATGTTCACCAATGGATGAAAAAACGATGCTTGCAAAGAGTTGTGATCGAAAATGGATGATCATGCAAAGAAGTGTTCATGGAAGGAGGGATGAGTGAACATGCACCTTTCACGAATGGATGAACCTATCAAGGTTACCAACATACAAGCAAGGAGCAATGTGAGAAAGAAATATCAAGTGAACCAACGACCATCGAAGACTCCGCACACTTTTCCATGCAGAGTCGGAGCTGTGATACACCATGAGGACATCCATCACCTAGCAGCACTGCAACTCAACATGCACATGAGAAGCAGCCTGAATGATGAACCTCATAAATGGGTAATTATATGCGCTCATTTTACCTCCTAAGCTAGTCAAATCAACCATTCTCTTAGCTTATTCTATGATTTTATGATTATATTTATCCTTATAGAGGGAGTTGAGTTAGTTATGATGCCATGTGGCCTAACATGTATTTAATGCAGATTATTGATGGATTTTGTGGTCAAAGACAAGGATCCAGCGGTCAAAAGGTAGCAATAACTTGAAGTAGACAAAGGAGAGGACTTATAGGAGGGAATCCCCCTCATTTATTACTCCTCACTTTGAATTCCCCATCATTCAGCTCGGAGTACAAGCAGCCAAATCATGCACTAAGAAGGCAACCGAGCAAGTGGAGGATAACTGATAGTTATCTTGAGTTTTGGGAGCCAAGCCTCCCTGATTTTAAGGAAGTTGTTGGTAGCTTCAGATGTATAAGTAGAGAGGCATAGGGCCTCACTAGGGTCGGATTTTTGCTTATGTAAACTCTGCTCAAATTTCAAGCTTATTATTTTGTGACAATTTCATGTAATCTTGCTATTGTTTTGATAATGAAGATGGAATCCTTTTTGAGCTACCACTGAGTTACCTCAGAGGGCTGAAGCTCTTGGGTTAGGGCCCAATCCAAGTAGCCAAGCTTCTCTTTACTTGTATTTATATTCTTTACTTCAGTTTGTAGATTAATTTGTTGTTAGATATATTTCTTTTATGGTTGAGAATAGGTTTCTTTTGATGATTTTGTAGTTTGCTTCCATTTGTGCTTTCTATAGCAGGTTAAGCAGTGATCAGAAAAGATTAAAAAGGCTAGAAATAGTTCCTTGGCATCTCTTCCTCCCTCTGGGACCATGATTTGAGGCAAAGACCCTCTTGTTGCCCCAAAAACACAGATTTTCCTCATTCATAGGACTTCTAGTGTTTGCAACTCTTTAATAGGTTAATAGTCCAATTTTGCTTTGCTTTAGAGCTCCTTCATCATGTTCACTTCCTGATTTTCAATTTTCCTCTTTCATGCTTTCCTTTCCTACAAAATTTCTCAACATTTCCTTTCGTAGATCATAGTTTAGATCATTTTAATGCAAAACTCTGTTTTTCCTAAATGCACTCATTTCGTTTGTTGCTCGATTTTCTTGGTTGACTATCAGTTCCTTTGCAGTAGATCTCTTCCAGTAGTAGGCCAGCTTATCAGCAATCACATACTCCATCTGATCCATGCCCTACATGTCTCCCAAACCTCACCTTAATTCTGCCTTAGTTTCCTTCATTTTTCATAGAACTTCTTCCTCTCTCCTTGAGCAAACCCAATCATTTTTCTCTCTCTTAGTGGTTCATGGTAGACCTTAGGCACCCTAGCACCTCACCCCAATCTTCATTCACCTTTTTCAACCACTCTCACACCCTCAAAATAGAGGAAATTTCTCTCGATCTCCTCTTGTAGGCCTCCTGTAGTTTCCCTGTTTCCCTCCTGTAGTTTTCCTGTGTCCTCCTATAGTTTTCCTGTAGGCTTTCTTTTGAAGGCCAAGTGTGGGAGAAACCTCCAAAAGGTGACCTAAGACCTCCTAGGACCCATCCACACCATCCTACATCCTCCCAAGCTCCAAAACCACCCTCTAACGCCACCTATTTGCTGCCACACTCACACACAATAAATTAGATGCATGTCAAATCCACATAAAAACACATAAATATCCAAAAATATGTTTTTTTTCTTATTTACTTCTAGGAATAGCATGGGTAGATGTTGTTTTCTTTCTTGAGTACGTAATGGCATTGCTTTCACGGTTTTCATGGTGTTTTTGGCAAAAGTAGAATTAGCTCATTAATTAGGGTATGCTAGGTCTTGCTTTACATTCTAGTCTTTTTCCTTTCTGCAATTAGAGTAGCTTCTGTAGAGTAATATTTCTTTCTTTCATCACACATAGAGCTTCTTCTAGAATCTATAGAAGTTGGCTTGAGCTCTTAGTGGTCTTGCACCAGCTGACCAAGTGACAACTTGCAATAAGAACTAGTACTTGTGCATACAACACCAACGCTTCCAAGTTTGTTACAAACTACCGGGTTGATAAAAGTAAAGTTGGTAGCCTAGGAGTTGCAGCATTCTTGCTGCAATACTGGTGCTCACCACTTTTTGGCACTGTTGCTGTGGAAGCGTCAGAGTATTCTATATTACTGCTTTCTTCTATTTCCTATTGCAACATTCTGCTAATAGTTTACTTCAGCAAGCATAGACTAGTCATTTCTTTTCTTTCAAGTTCTGAATTTCCATCCTTTCCTCTCCAATTTTGCAAATTTCATTTCAACAAAAGTAGACTAATCATTTCTCTTCTTTCAGCTCTACATTTCCTTGCTTTCCTTTTCAATTCTGCAAATTTCCATTCAGCAAGTTCATTTTAGCTAGTTGCAATTTGTTTTGTTCAATCACAATTTCAGTTTCTGCAGGTATTATCAATGTGGGGGAAAAAACCAACCAAAAAGATTTCCTTTCATGTCTCGTAGGAATAGAGATAACTCAGGAAAAATTTTGCCCAACACCCCCACTGCTTCATACAACCAACCTTCTCTCTTCTTCGATGGTTGTGATTAAGAAGAACCCTTAGGTGAACAACCAGACATATTTGAAGAACCTAGAGGGGAAGAAGAAGAAGAAAACATTCCTTTGGAGCCAATGGCTGAAAATAGAAATGCTAGGGGGAATGGAGAGAGAATAGAGGGTACCTTTCCCATTCAGGAGACCAATGGGAACACCAAAATAAAGAATATAAGCCCTTCAACCCTACCTCACTTCCATGGTCTGAATATAGAAGATCCTGACACCTTCTTGTTTGAGTTTGTTGTCCTCTGTCGAACTTATGACTATTCAGAAGACCAGCAAAAGTTGAAATTGTTCCCTTCTACTCTCAAGGATGCAACATTGCGTTGGTTCATGAGATTACCTGGCAGTAGCATCACAACTTGGGCTCAGATGTAGAAGGCCTTTAATAACAAGTATCGAGACTATTGTAGGTCAAAAGATACTAAAGAATAAATCTTCCAAATGACCATGGGAAGTGATGAATCCGTAAAAGACTATGAAGAGAGGTTCCAGCTCAATTACAAAAGGGTCGGGTGAACACTTGACCCTGAGTCTCTGAAGCTGGTCCTGCTCAGGGGAATCCAGGAAGACCTTTTAGACACCCTCCATCTATTGGCCGGGGGAGACATCTACCAACTATCCTATGAGGACATAAATACTATTTTTAGAAACCATTCTAGGGCAGCTAGAAAGAAAGGTAGGGGGAGTGAACCCATAACTAGTACCTCTTCCTCCAATTCATCCATTAAAGGTGAAATTGGAATCATGCTGGAAGACTTTAAGAGTGAGATGTTGCAAAATATTTCCATGCAAATGGATACCTTACATATCAAAAGAAAACAAGAGGAAGTAGAGAGGGCTTTGTCCAATTTTTGTCATAGATGCACCAGGAGGCATCTTAGGAATGAATGCCCATTGAACTCTATAGAGGTTTGTTCAGTTGATGAAGAAGATCATTTTATAGATAAGTGCCCTTCCTTGCCCAAACTTAAAGTTGTATACCAAGGGGCTGAAGGAGTCACTGAACAGATCTATTACATAAACCAAAGGAGGTTGCATGGACCTAGACCATACCATCAGGGGATGCAAGGGACATCTTAGGCATACTACAACCCCAACCAAGTCACCTCCATACCTTCTTGGGGTCCCCTTGCTCATCCTTCCTAGTCCACACCTCCTCCTTGGTCCTTCACATCTCAATATCATGCCCAACCAGCCACCCATTCATTTCAATCCTATGCTCAGCTGCAACCTCAGTGGAATGCACCTCATCAAGGGTGGAGGCCCCAATACAACTCTCTTCCCACTCTTCTGCCTCCACCACCTGCCCAACCACAACCATTACCTTCTGCTCCACCAAGGCAACCCCAAATGCCTGCCCAGCCAAATCCAAACTAGAACAACAGAGAGGCTCAACAAGTGTATAGTGGGGAACCATCACGCCCAACTTATGTTGTGGAGATTTAAGAAATTAACCTGCGATCTAGGAAAGTTCTCCCAGATAGCCAGCTTCCACCTAGGGAGGTTGAGGAAGATCAAGAGGAAAGTGAACCTAAAGCAAATCCACCCTTTCCTAAGAGACTATCCACGACAACCCAACCTACCCCAGAATAGACTGAACTCCTAGGAGAATTGAAACAATTATGTGTGAATATACCACTTCTCCAAGCCATAAAAGATGTGCCTATCTACAATAGGTTGATTAAAGAGAAGTGCTTTAAGCATCTAGGAAGGCGCAAGAGAGATGCCCCAACTATCAATGTCATAGGACAACTATCTGACCTGATGTTGGGGCAGATAATCTGTCCAAAGTATCTAGACCCTGGAAGCCTAGTAGTTGATGTCCACATCAATGGCATAATGGTCCCACATACCCTGATTGATCTGGGAGCTGCCATTAATGTGATGACAAAGGACACAATGCTCAAACTTAACCTCCAAGGTTCCTTGAGGAAGACCATGACAGTGCTGCAGCTAGCAGATTGCTCCACAGTGACCCCTGAGGGTATTATGGAAGATGTGATGGTCTCCATTGACTCTTGGGAGTATCCTGTTGATTTCTTAGTTCTCCAGCCAAAGGCAAAGCTCACTGGGTATCCTCTCATTCTGGGAAGACCCTGGTTGGCTACAGTCAATGCCTACATTAGTTGTCAAGTTGGGAACATGACCATAAAGAATGGGCACATGTCGAAGCAGTTAACCCTATATCCTCCTGCCCAACCCCTGCTATAACATAATCTACCTCTCTGGTTAGAATAGGAGGATGAGGATGAAGTTTACTCTGCACCGCTTTGTGCATTAGACATCGCAATGGGGGGAAAACTGCAAAATGAGGATGATATGATTGAAAATTTGATCCATAATCCACCTCCTAGTGTATCACCATTAGAAGACATAGTAAGAGAAACCCAAAACAATCCCTCAACTAATCTCTGTGTGGCCAACTCCACTTCTATTCATGTTAAAAATATAGAGTTTGGCCCAGAAATAACATTGAAAATCAATCCATCCCTATCTACTTCCCAAGAGAAAGAGCTATGCAGCATATTGAGAAAACATCTAGATGCCTTCGCCTAGAGTTATAAGGAGATGAAGGGAGTGCACCCTTCATTATGTACTCATCATATATACATCAAGGAAGATTGCAAACCAATAAAGTAGCCTCAAAGGAGGATGAATCCAACACTTAAAGATATTGTTAAGGAAGAACTGCAAAAATTTCTTGATGCAGGATTCATCTATCCCATCTCTGACAGTGAATGGGTCTCTCCTTTGGTGCTAGTGCCAAAGAAAAATGGTAAGTGGAGAATCTGTGTCGACTATCAGGAATTGAACAAAGCCACTAAAAAGGACCATTTTCCTTTACCTTTCATAGATCAAGTGTTAGATGGTCTGGCAGGGAAATTTTTTTTCTCTTTCCTAGATGGGTTTAGCAAGTACAATCAGATTCAAATCAGCCTAGAAGACCAAGATAAGACCACTTTCACTTGTCCTTGGGGTACCTTTGCATACTAGGTCCTTCCTTTTGGTTTGTGCAACGCTCCAGCCACTTTCCAAAGAGCGGTATTGAGTATATTTTCTGAACTGGTTCATGATGCAGTAGAAATATACATGGATGATTTTACTCCTTATGGCTCTGACTTTCAGGAAGCTTTATCTAACCTAGGAAAAGTTCTAGATAAGTGTATTGAGATGAACCTGTCCCTCAATCTGGAAAAATGTGAATTTTTTATGACTGAAGGGACTGTGCTAGGTCATGCAATATCTCAACAAGGACTGTAGGTGGACCCCAACAAAATTGCCATCATCCAAAGGGTCCCACCTCCTCAAAAGGTGAGAGATGTCAGAAGCTTCCTAGGCTTAGCTGGATATTATAGGAGATTCATTAAAGATTTCAACAAGATAGCCTCTCCTTTGTTTGGCCTCCTAGGCAAAGATATTGAGTTCATATGGTCGAAAAACTGTCAAGAAGCCCTAGATACCTTGAAGAGCAAGCTAGTGACTGCCCCAATTCTTAGAGGCCCAAACTGGGCCTTGCCATTTCAAATTCACACATATGCTTCGAACAAAGTGATAGGAGCGGCCTTAGGACAAGTTGATGAAAAGTTACCTTATGCCATATACTTTATCAGCAAAAACTTGTCAATGGCAGAGTTAAACTATACAGTGACCGAGAAGGAACTCTTAGCTATCGTGCATTCCTTAAACAAATTCAGACATTATATCACAGGCTATCAAAAATTTGTGCAAATTGATCATGCTACAATTAGATATTTAATGAACAAACTAGATGTAAATGCTCGCATTATTAGATGGTTGCTTTTATTGTAGCAGTTTGATTTGACAATTATTGATAAGCCTGGTAAAGAGAATGTTGTTGCTGACTTTTTGTCTAGAGTAAATTTGCCTACAGGTGAAGAAGGAATGGTGGATGACCAAATTCTAGATGAACACCTATTTTCTATATCAGTACTCTCTCCATGGTTTGCTGATATAGCAAACTACTTGGTTTCAGCACAGTTCCCACCACACCTATCCTCAAAAGAGAAGAGAAAGATAGTAAGGAAAAGCACCCCTTTCACCTGGATTGGGGGAAATCTCTTCAAACTTGGCCCAGATCAGATCTTGAGAAGATGTGTTAGGGAGGAGGAAGTCTTTGACATCCTCCTAACCTATCATGATGGGCCTTGTGGAGGTCATTTTGCAGCAAAAAGAACCACCTTCAAGATATTGCAAGCAGGCTACTATTGGCCCACTCTTCATCAGGATGTGAGGAGATACACGAGCCCGTTTTATTAATGTCAGAGGATGGGGAAACCCACTCTAAAGGATGAAATTCCAATGCAGCCTCAAGTGACCTTTGAGCCTTTTGAGAAGTGGGGCATGGACTTTGTGGGGCCTATCAACCCTCCTTCAAAGCAGAAGCAGTACATCATTGTGTGCACTGACTACCTGACAAAATGGGCAGAGACAAAAGCAATCAGAGCAGCAATAGAGGAAAAATTAGCTGAGTTTCTGAGAGAAAACATATTCTACAAGTTCAGTTATCCGAGAGAGTTGATCATAGATCAAGGAAGCTAGTTCACTTCCAACCTGATTGAAGACCTACTCACACATCATAAGTTCAAGCACCTGACTTCCACCCCTTACAATCCACAAGCCAATGGGCAAGTGGAGGTCACTAATAGAGCAATCAAAGGGATCTTGACCAAGGTAGTGAGTAGTAGCAGGAAAGACTGGGCGGACAGATTAGTCAAGGCCACTTGGGCCTACAACACAACATGGAAGACCACCACCGGGTTCACACCCTATGAACTGGTCTATGGGAAGAAATATTTGTTGTCAATAGAATTTTTGAATTCAGTACCCTAAGGATGGCAGCTCAGCTAGACCTAGGCCTTACCATGCATAGAAGGAGAGATTACTTCAGCTCAATGGATTAGATAAATACATATTACAAGCCCTTCTCCATACAAAGGTAGTTCAGCTTCAGAGAAAGATATGGAATGACAGAAATATTAGAGAGAAGAAATTCCAAGAGGGAGATTGGGCACTACTCTATGATTCAAGATACAAGGATTTCAAAGACAAGCTGAGGACAAGATGGTTGGGACCCTACACTGTGGAAAAATGCAATGACAATAGTTCAGTTTTGATTAGAACCATTAATGAGGAAGCCATCTCCATGCTTGTCAATGGACATCAGTTGAAAGTATACAAGAAACCCCTCTCCAAGCAAGATTTTATTAAAGATCTGAATAAAACAATGATGGTAGTGGAGTGTGTCTTAGCTTCCACTTCACCCACTCACTGAAGAAAAGAAAAAATAAAAAAACAAGGACCCAAGTGAAAACCTCCATGAGGTGCTTGAGTCCCATCATTGGGTTGAAGACCTCTTCTAAGGTGGCCCAATGATGTTAAAAAAAAAGAAAGAAAAAACAATAAGATCCCTGGGTGAAAACCTCCCTTGGAGGCACCTAGGGCAGGTGATTAAGGTGAAAACCTCTCTGAGGCACTCTAGTTGTTTTCAAAAAAAAAAAAAAGAGAGAAAAGAGAAAATGACTTTGTATTGTATTTCAGGTTTGCAGGAGGACTACAGGGAACAGAAGAAGGTGCCAAGCGGACTCTGACATTTACACCAACATCCATCTCACCTTCTCCACACCTTCCTCCATCATATTTGGCATCTCTTTCACCCCACTGTACTTTTTTTTCAAAATTGTGTTTTCTACAATAGGTTCCTGTAGGAATTACAGAGAGCCAAAAATGTCTACAAAAGGCAATTTGAGGGACCAGGAGAGCTTCATGAGGAACTTGTTATCTCTCTTACCACCTTTAAGCCTCCTTGCTATCATTTCCAAGCCTGCATCACACCCCCAAGCATCATTTCTTTTCCCGTAAAAAAAAAAAAAACACAGAAAAATAGTTTTTAGGTTTTGAAAAAACAAAAATAGAAAGAGGGAAAGGCACCAATAACCTTACCTGAAGCTTACCTACCATCCCTCCATCATTCATGACACCTCTGGCACTATTCTCGAGCTCCAAGCACAGGAAAAAGTTGAAGTTTCCAAGGGGAGAAGCAGCTACAGGAGCTCCTATAGGAATTCCTGTAGCAGCTAATCCCATAGAAGTCCAGCACCAACAACAAAAGAGTGCACATCTGAAGGTTGGAAAGGCACATGTAGCTCAGCTCTAGCAAAAGTCCACAATCACACATTAGCTAGTAGAGACAACATGCATAAAGAAGAATGAAGGCATGCAGCAGAGAGAGCCACAACACCTCACAGCAAATACACTCGGATCACAGGTAAGTAACTAAATCACTCCTCTATTTGCATTTGTGTAATTAGGAGTCATATGAAGGCAATGATATGGTTGAGATTGAACAAAGAAAAGGTGGCCAATTAACTTGGCCACCTTCATCTAGTTGACTCCACTCATCTGAGATGTCACCCACACGTGCGCACAGTCAACTCAAGAAAAAGATGCCAAGGACAGGTAGTGGAGGAAGAGTGAACTCTGATGTAATAATGAGGGATGATTACAAGGAGGGGCCATGATGACCAAGCAGGTGGGGACCAACAATTTGAATATGGCCAATGTACACCTTGCTAGCTCAGCACTCATAACTGAAAATATCCATAAAGGGTAATGAGAACTCCTCCCCACGTATTCTCACCACCTTTTCTTCATTTTCTCCTCATAACTCAACTACAACAGCCTTCTTGTGCCCCCATAGCCTCGTAACCACCATCCTCCATCGATTCCTCCCTATCTTTTCTCCTGGTGTTTTCTAAAGGAGCACCTATAGGAAATCTGTAGGAGCACCTACATGAAATCTACAGGAGGGACAGTGGGCTTCTACAAGAGGGGTGGTGAGCCATTTTGAAGGGAGAAAACATGGTTTTTGGCACGAAATTCAGTCTGAAGAGGTAGGGGTCATGCATACCTCCTATTTAATATCAATATATGAAAGAAGTGGTCTCAATTTGAGGAGGAAATAAGTCTTTAGGAGGGCAGAAAATACATAAAAATTTTCTATTATTTAAAAAAAAAAACAGTCTCCTCTATTTTTTTATTTTTCTCAAAAACTCTTTGTCTCCACCTCCATATTTTGTTTAAAAAAAAAAAGCACAGGTAGTATGACAGGAGGGTTTATGAGAAGGGAGCCCACTAACTCCACTAGGCTCCATGCACATCCCCAAGTAGTGGACATATTCACAAGGGCAAACTGGATGAACTTCTTTGAGAAATTCCGAGGGTTTGATGAGGAGATTTCCCAAGAATTTGCTCTCTCTCTAGTCCCTCACACAAGAACACATGCCACTGTAACCATTAGAGGCCTCTCCATCGAAATAACCCTAGAATTCATCAGTAGGGTCACTACCCTTCCTCTTGGGCTACCTTGGAGTAAAGATGAAAAACCCATTGGCCAGGCTGCCAAGAAGAAATTCTTCCAAAATAATGAAACCCCTGTGGAAGATAAAAATGGAATTAGAAGGGCTAGTATACCATATCCCTGGGATGAGGTTAGCTGCCAATTAATCAAATACATTTCTTGTGAGGGGAGGCATAGCATTATCTATGGTTATCATTTCAGAATCCTCCATGACTTAAGATATGGCATAGATACCCTAGCACCTCAAAAGCTCAGTATCCCTTACTTTCTCCTTCAATCCCTCATTGACTCCAACACCAAGTTTCAAGCAAGAAATTCATGGCAGTTGGCTCACCATGGCTTAATCAAAATCCTAGTAGAGGAAGCCCTCCGTACCTTTACACTCCCTATAGCATGGGAAGCTTTCTGAAATATGACAGCTGAGGATTACATAAAGGCATTAACCTATGATGTTAGTCCTACTAGCAGTGAGGAGGAAGAATAGTAAGGAGGAGAAGATGAAGCCAGGGGTGACATAATAGAGCAAGAAAGGAAGGAGGAAGGAAGAGAAACAAAGGAGGGAAAAGTTTAAGAGACAGAAAAAGAGTCAGAAGAAGGAGAAAAGGAGGTAGAGAAGGTGGAGCAAGGGGAAGAGTCCCTTGAGACTTTGGAAAGAGAGGCAGCAGTTGCCCTCACTGCCCTCAGTACACCAGTCAAGCCAAAGCAGAAGAGGAAAAGATAGACCTCCATGTATTTCAGGGCAAGGAAGACCACAAGAATTAAAATGGGCAAACCTCAGCCCTCTTCAAAAGTTTCCATTACCATTGAAGATTCACCATCTACCAAGGTGAAAGAATCTCCTTCGAAGACACCTATCACATATGAAAAGGGGGACTCCAAGATCTTCTACCTGGAAGGGAAAGGCAGTACTATAGGACCCAAAGCCAGACCTACAGGAGGCTCAGATAGTCCTACAAGAGACACTGTCTAAACTACAGGAGACCCAAAATCTTGAGGAGAAGATAGGGGAACAGCCAGAGGTGAAGGGGGAAGCAAAAGAGCTACAAGAACCTAACCCATAGCCTAGTCTTTCCTCCTATTACAAACTACTTGAGGGAGGCAAAATAATCCCATAGAAATTTTCAATTCCACTGTTTTTCGAATTGGAGAAAGAAAGAGTGAGAACACACAGGTGGATGCAGATAGCCAAATCCAAAGGGGTTGAGGATGTTGGCCATATGGAAAACAAACTCGGGGAAATGGGCAAAGAATTGAGTGCTCTCAGAGATCAAGAAGCCATCACAAGAAGCCACCTTGAAAATGAGAATGAAATCCTAAGGAGGCAGCTGCAAGAGAAAGAGAATCAGCTAGCATACATGGCCAGCTTATCCATAGAAGCATTGCAATGTAGAACACCAGCCAAGTCTTATGGCCTCTATCTGAAGGATCAATGGCTTCAATTCCAAATAAAGACTTTGGCACAAAGAGGCACAATGCCTTTCCAAGACTACAGGTAGTTCATGGACTTGTGTGACCAAAGCACCTCAGAAGATAAGGCAAAGATGGCAGAGTTCTACCTACACAATATGGCCCTCACAAACATGAATTTTTGGGACCCCAATGCCAAGCTAGGGGATCTGCAATTAATGGCCATGGCTTCATGGATGAACCATGAAGAATTGAGGGCAACAAAAATGAAGATTTTGCTAATAAAAGAGCAGAATGAACCATTAATGATAAGAGCTAATCCATGAGATCCTATGGCACTCATCAGCACACACAACCTGCTTTCCAATGACCCTCAAATTGCCCCTAAATATATAGGAAATCAGGCACAAGCCATTGCACATTTTGAAGATATGAAAAGGCTACTTGGGGATGATTGTGTGCATGCATGCATGAGAATATGGAACACCTTACCTGACAGTTTGCAGATCGGGGAATACCATTCCCCCATGAGGCTGAAGAAGGCATTGAAAAGAGTGCCAATGTATAAGAACTCCATGCAAAGGCTGAAGGTCAACTGGATTGGCCTCAAACTAAGTCCTCCACTCCTACTAAGCATGCTGGAAGGTAGAAGAGAAGAAAAAGAGAAGGAGCGATGGGAGGACATAAACAGAACTGCAGGGTTTTGTGACCAACATGAGTAGACCACATCAGAAGCCTAGGATGCTAGGGAGGCCACCAGGGCCATAATAGATGAGGAGATTGACTAAGTTGCTCAGAGGATGAGCAACACCTTCAGTAGGGGGGTGATGATGAGCCTCATAAATGGGTAATTATATGGGCTCATTTTACCTCCTAACTTAGTCAAATCAACCATTCTCTTAGCTTATTGTATGAATTGCTGATTATATTTATGCTTATAGAGTGAATTGAGTTAGTTATGATGCCATGTGGTCTAACATGTATTTAATGCAGATTATTGATGAATTTCGTGGTCAAAAACAAGGATCCAGTGGTCAAAAGGCAGCAATAACTCAAAGTAGACAAAGGAGAGGACTTATAGGAGGGAAACCCTCTCATTTATTACTCCTCACTTCGAATTCCCCTTCATTCAGCTCGGAGTACAAGTAGCCGAATCATGAACTAAGAAGGTAGCCAAGCAAGTGGAGGATGACTGATAGTTATCTCAAGTTTTGGGAACCAAGCCTCCCTAATTTTAAGGAATCTGTTGGTGCTTCAGATGTATAAGTAGAGAGGCCTAGGACCTCACTAGGGTCAAATTTTTTCTTATGTAAACTCTGCTCAAATTTCGAGCTTATTATGTTGTGACAGTTTCATGTAATCTTGCTATTTTTTTGATAATGAAGATGGAATCATTTTTAAGCTAGCACTGGGTTACCTTAGAGGGCTAAAGCTCTTGGGTTAGGGCCCAATCCAAGTAGCCAAGCTTCTATTTACTTGTATTTGTATGCTTTACTTCAGTTTGTAGATTAATTTGTTGTTAGATATATTTCTTTTATGGTTGAGAATAGGTTTCTTTTGATGATTTTGTAGTTTGCTTCCATTTGTGCTTTCTATAGCAGGTTAAGCAGTGATCAGAAAAGATTCAAAAGGCTAGAAATAGTTCCTTGGCATCTCTTCCTCCCTCTGGGACCATGATTTGAGGCAAAGACCCTCTTGCTGCCCCAAAAACACAGATTTTCCTCATTCATAGGACTTCTAGTGTTTGCAACTCTTTAATAGGTTAATAGTCCAATTTTGCTTTGCTCTAGAGCTCCTTCATCATGTTCACTTCCTGATTTGCAATTTTCCTCTTTCATGCTTTCCTTTCCTACAAAATTTCTCAACATTTCCTTTCGTAGATCAAAGTTTAGATCATTTTAATGCAAAACTCTGTTTTTCCTAAATGCACTCATTTCGTTTGTTGCTCAATTTTCTTGGTTTACTATCAATTCCTTTGCTGTAGATCTATTCCAGCAGTAGGCCAGCTTATCAGCAATCACATACTCCATCTGATCCATGCCCTACATGTCTCCCAAACCTCACCTCAATTCTGCCTTAGTTTCCTTCATTTTTCATAGAACTTCTTCCTCTCTCCTTGAGCAAACCCAATCATTTTTCTCTCTCCTGGTGGTTCATGGTAGACCTTAGGTGCCCTAACACCTCACCCCAACCTTCGTTCACCTTTTTCAACCACTCTCACACCCTCAAAATAGTGGAAATCACTCTCGGCCTCCTCCTGTAGGCCTCCTATAGTTTCCCTGTTTCCCTCGTGTAGTTTTCGTGTGTCCTCCTGTAGTTTTTCCTATAGGATTTCTTTTGAAGGCCGAGTGTGGGAAAAACCTCCAAAAGGCCACCTAAGACCTCCTAGGACCCATCCACACCATCCTACATCCTCCCAAGCTCCAAAACCACCCTCTTATGCCACCTGTTCGCTGCCACACTCACACACAATAAATTAGATGCATGTCAAATCCACATAAAAACACATAAAAGTCCAAAAATATGTTTTTTTCTTATTTAATTTTAGAAATAGCATGGGTAGATGTTGTTTGCTTTCTTGAGTAGGTAATGGCATTGATTTCATGGTTTTCATAGTGTTTTTGGCAAAAGTAGGATTAGCTCGTTAATTAGGGTTTGCTAAGTCTTGCTTTACATTATAGTCTTTTTCCTTTCTACAATTAGAGTAGCTCCTATAGAGTAATATTTCTTTCTTTCATCACACATAGAGATTCTTTTGGAATTTATAGAAGTTGGCTTGAGATCCTAGTGATATTGCGCTAGCTGACCAAGTGACATCTTGTAGTAAGAACTAGTACTTGTGCATACAACACCAACGCTTCCAAGTTTGTTACGAACTACCGGGTTGATAAAAGTAAAGTTGGCATTCCAGGAGTTTCAGCATTCTTGCTACAATACTGGCGCTCACCACCGAATGTACCAGCACTATCGTGTCGAGTCATGTCATGAGTCATGTCATCCAAATATCTATTGTGGGCCATAATTTCTATTAGTGTAATGTAACGTGGAAGTCCAAGACACCCACTTGTTGTACAAAGATTCATGTAATGTCAGAAAGCCATGGAATTCAAATAGTCATTAGGGTAGTCGACCAACCATAAGGGTCAGTTTCACCCTTGGCTATAAATACCACCTCATTTGTACATGCAAAGGACCTTTTCACCTTATCTCCTCCCACATAGCCTTGAGAGTCTGTAATATTTTCTTTGAGGAATCAGGAGTGGCTCCAATGCCCCGCCCATGGGGTTAGTGATGTATGGTGTAACGATGTGTCTTGGAACTTTTTCTCTATTCAAAATCCTACTAATAGGTTAGCACGTTTTCACACATGTATTGTAACTATTGTAAGACTAAGCTTGAACACTTGTAATGCATGTTGCTTTAACCTGTGTTGAACACTTGAACTCATTTCACTTGTTGTAATACATAATCTATTAATGAAAATGTGTTGTATATGTTGTTAATGTTGTCTCACCCGTGGTATCTAACTCCCCGGACATCAGAAAGAATTTTCACATAAAACTTCCTATAACAACCATTGCACTCATGTGGACTCATCCACTGAGTGTTGTACGTGTTATCTTCCCTTGTGTGTTGTGACTGCCACATTTGTGTGGAGTTCTCCTCCAGAAGTTGTGCATGCCCTCTTGTGTTGTGCGTTCCTAGTAGAGTTGGGGCTTCCTCCCAACCGAATTGGGACTCACTTCCACCCTCTCCCTCTACAGTGAAAGAACCATTGACACAAGTGACACTTACAATAACCAGGCACACGAACCTCACTTCTTGAAGACAAAGTAGACCACTCTCCTGTGTTGACAAGAAAGAGTTGAGGCAAATCCTTAAGATAATGGCAACCAGGCCATCATATCAGATGGGATTCCCACACCAAACAGTGTGAGGTCTAGTTAGGACTTCATACTATGGTGATCCCTTGAATGTTGGTGGCTCCAACACCATCAACTGGAGAGAGGACTGATCCAATTGGATATTGGTGACCACCCACCTATTCCACCTAGACCTCTAGTAGGTGTCATCAATTTCCTTGTTTAAAGCAGCGTTTACTATTTTTAGGATTTTTTTAGGTCCCAAACTTCCAGATCAATTCTGACCCCCTAAAAGACATTTTTTTTTAGGTCTGTAGTAGGCCCATAGCCATTGGCAAGGGCTTGTGACAAACCTTGTAGTATGTTGAGAGATATTTTCAATGATGTATCCCACATGTCAAATCAAGATAATATGACCCAATTATGACCCTGGGAAGTTTGCTACCAAACTAACCCCAACGGGGCCCATAAACTCTTGGAGTTCCATCTCCTGGGGTTAGGGTTTTGGTTGTTTAGTGTTTTCCCTTGTTGATTGCGTAATAAAAATTCCCTTGAGCCTCATTGTAACACAGTTCAGATGCATGTAGCCACCACATCTCTCCTTAGAGATAAGCTACCATCGCCCGAGCTAGTTTATTTCAATTTCTATATGTAATCATATTTTAGTTTTATGATATCAATGAAATGAAGTTTTATTTCTACCGAATCTCCATGTTTATGTGTATATCTATATTTTGTTGCATTCCTACATAAATCTGAATCATACTATCTCAAGTAAAATTTTCTTGTAACATGGAGTTCTTCCATTTGGTTTGTGTGATGTCCCTGCCACCTTCTAGTTGGTTGTGTTGAGAATGGATTTCATTGATCATATTAATCTTCCTTCTAGACAAAAGAGATACATTATTGTGTGTTGTTACCCTTCCTCATGTGCTTCAGGAAATTAGTAGATCATAGCCAGGATTCAAATCAAAAATTCCTTTTAAATCAGCGTCTGAATCACTGATAAAGCCACCTAAGTCAAAAGACAATCAAAATCAATCATGGGGGCCACTATAAGGGCCTAGAGCTAAAGGAGAAGCTCTAAAAGCACAAAATCCACTCATCATGCCCCTATTATGAAATCACACCGGGGCAAAGGATAATTTTTACAAATACGTGCATTGTTGGTTAAATGTCAAGTAATTTTTGGGTGGTTCGTCGTCCATACCCGCTTGAACACCCCCTAAAAGAATTTCAGGGGGTAACTTGCTCGAGTTTTAAACAATCACCCCCCCCCCCCAAAAAAAAAATCTTTATATCTAGATCTGATGGTCTATATTCATTTCGTGAGGGCGAGCACGAGTTCTGGCCACCCGCTATCCAACCCACTAGAGAATGGTGGGAGTGGCGACAACATGCCACCTGGACCAATCGACGGACAACGTTTTAGGTGAACACAGGTTCAAAGCTAAGGGTAACTCCACCTGCCCCTGCTCCTATCCACCTATCCCAACCATCACACAATCACACCTAGCTACGTGTCCTCCCCCAGGACATCACCTCCACATCAGTCAACCATTGCACCCCATACGATTTATAAAAATCCTCCCGCCTCACCATTTTCAAAAAAAAATCTCGCCTTTGGGCATAAGCTCTCCAGCCAGTCACCTATCCAAAACATCGTTCGATCTTAGACCACTGAATACCTCATCCCACCATTATTTTCTACCCTCTCAACAATAACCATCTAATCCAATCACTCTTATACAACTGTAAATTTGCTCAAGAAGTAGTAAAAATGAAGAAATCACCCCCCTAGACCCCAAAGACCTGAGAGGCCAAGACCTCTTCCACCGTTGACCCCCTCATGGATACAAAGCCTCAAGTAGTTGACCCAACTTATGCATATCACCTGGTTGGCCTTCGTTTTGATGTATATGGCAGCCATGTCAGGGGGGAGGACCCATTCCAGGTATTTGACTCTGGCCTATACTTCCAAATCGCACCCATTGTGAATAATTTTCCAGAATTCATCTCGTGGTTGGCCGCACCATACATTAATGAGAAAAAATACTTTTTTTCCTCTTTTGGTGTCAAAATTATTGAAGTAACCCTAGAGCTAATCCAAAAATCCCTAGTTTACCCCAGTTCTCCATAACCCCAATAGTTTATTGATTTCACCCTAGTGTATCATTTCTCTACCCTCCTAGCCAATGAGGAGAATTCTTTCCTATAGATGGTCCTAGTCTCTGGCCTACAAGCTTTGCCCATAGATGACAATTTCCTTATCACAATCTTTTTTGAACCTATCCAACCCATCTTATCCCTAAGTTGCTGTTTGTTGGGGGATTATGATGCCAACATTGTGAACAAAGCCACCTTGGGGTTTTTAAGGAAAATGATGTAGCCTGGCCACCTATTTGATATTCCAGCCTACCTATCTGAGGCCATAAGGTTTCAACTGCACCATTTTTCCACCACATCCTATTTCAAGTACTATTCTTTGTTGTTCTATATATTTTTTTATACCCATGTGGATGAGTTTGAGTGCCTGGGCCTCAGCTTGGTGGATGGAAACAAGCAGAGGAAATTTTGTTTGAATGGGACATTATTGTTAGAAAGAGGCCAGATGCTAATGGCTACTCTGAATTCATCTCAACTTATATGGCCATCCCATATAAGATTCCTCATGGTTTTTCTCCCACCAGAGTTCTCCTCTAGCAAAGAGAGCTTCTCCATCTTACCAAAGACACCAGGGTAGGTTCTAGTGCCTTTTCTAGGATCACATAGATATCATGGTTTGTGGGTGAGAACTTCCCCCTTACCATCTACTTGTGTTCATGCCTATGAGGATATTTTCCCTAGAACACATTAGGCAGAGTCTCAATCCGGACCAACTCCACTTTGTCCCTGCAAAGAAGGGACATATGTTTAAATTGGGAAAACCTGTGGGGCCTTTTGTTGTCAACTCTAGACAGGCCTTCAAGGCAATTTAAGCATTACTCAAGAAAATGAATTTCGAGTTAGGAGATGGTTAGCATTATGACCCTCATGATGTCATTTATCAAAGGAGGGATAAGATCAAATCTTTGACCATAAACACAAGTATAGGCCTAAAATTAAATGGAAATATAATATTGATTCATATCCTATGGATACAAAAATGGAGACCAAACCTTCAGTAGCCAAGGACAAAGTGAAAAAGAGGACCATGGGTCAGACTAGAGAAATAGAGGTGGAGGATGTACAAAAAGATAAAAACAAAAATACCTAAGAGACAAAAGAATAGGAACTTGAAACCAGGCTAGTGGAGACAAGACTAGATCAACCAATTTTTCAAGAGACCTTTTTGGATCCATCGCAGGTTGTTACTATTGTGGCTAAATCTAGCACAAGTGCAGCAGGAGGCAAGGAAAGCTCCCTAGAGACAGCCTATGGGTTGATTGTAGACCAGTGCCAAGGACATATTAAATAGAGGAGTGATTCTAAGGTTATATTTGAGGGGGTTGTAGCACTCCAATTGTCATGTAAAAATGTATGAAGGGGACTTGGTTCATTCCTTCAAAGTTATGAGTTATATATTTCAGGTATTCACTCACCCAAACAGTTCCCAGAAGTATCACATAGAACAACAAGAGCCGCTTAATTCAAAGGGGATTACATCTTAATAGGATGTTTTGAGTGATTTAAAGAGGATTAGGAGAGATCATAACTCATCATATAGAGCCCAAAACATCTAGAATTCTATGTTGAAAACATAGAGCCACAAGAAATGGGAAATTCTACACTTGTTTGAGTTACAAGTAGAAATAATGGACTAAAGAGAGGATGGGTGCTATGATTCTTACATAGAAGTTTAAAGATATACCTCAACCCTTCATACAGGAATTATGCATTAATAAATCAACACACATGGATATGTAAGGAAGCATAAAATAATTTCTAGCAGCTATTATAGCACACATGCAGAGAAGAATATGAACATAATGGAATTAATAGAAATAAAAACAAACTGTAATGCTAATAAGGAGGAATCACCACCATTTTTGTGATATTCTGAAGATCTGCTCATGCAAAGTGATTCAATCTAAGATAATGGTCATTCACTTACAAAGTTATGAGACAAAATATGGTATCACAGAGTTTAGCCCTCCCGAGTCAGAATATTTGTTGGGTTGTGTTATATTCTTTCCACGACTAGCCCATGTAGTTAACCAGGGGTTAGGCGGGGGGGGTCATAGGGGGTTTGAGGTGTACCCGTAACCCCATTTTATGGGGTATGGGGCAGTGCCCCAAAAAATTTTGGTTTTGGACCTATGTTAGGATGGGTGGACCCACCTATGATTTTGTGCATGATTTTCGCACATGGTTTTGGACGCAATGGTTTTCAGTCCATGGTATTGGATGCTTCAACATGTATAAATATGTATTGTAACATTGAAAGGAATACAATGAAAAATCAAGCTGGTAGTCCTGGTTTTGGGATCTAGGGGAAAATCTCTGTGTATATGTGTTTTATGTGTTATGCTCTTGCATTTTTTATTTTATGTGTTTTGGAATTCATATGCAGGTAATTTCTGTACGAGGTTAAAACCTACATTTGATGTCATAGCAGTTTTAGCTTCAAGGGTACGCCTTTGTGGCTAAGGGGTTTTTCTCAAGCCTATGGTAGACCCTGTTCAGTGGGAGATCTGCGATATCGATTCTAGTGATGAAAGAAGATGACAAGCAATGGAAAGATAGAGATCGAGAAATTTAATGGTCATAGTTTTGAGTTGTGGAAACTCAAGATGGAGGATCTATTGGTGGATAAATATCAGTGGATCGTGGTAGATCCGGGTACTAAACCAACAGGAGTGTCCGATGAAGAATGGAAGAAGTTGGATCGGAAGGCAAAGAGGACAATACGATTGTGTGTCTTAGATTCAGTATTGTTGAATGTATCAGGGGAAGCTACAACAAAGGCTTTGTGGGACAAGTTAGGGACTTTGTACCAATCTAAGTCTCTGGTGAATAAACTATTCCTGTGGAGAAAGTTGTATAACCTGAGGATGAAAGATGGAGACTCGGTGACAGAGCATCTGAATGCATTTAATATTGTGGTAAGTCAGTTAGCATCTGTTGATATTAAAATTTTAGATGAAGATAAGTGCATTAGTTTGATGTGTTCTCTACCATATTCGTGGGATAGTCTGGTTATTACAATAGGTAGCAATGCAACTGCCTTATAGTTTGATGAAATAGTCTCAGCCTTGCTGACGAAGGAGATGAGACAGAAAAATATGGAGAGCCATAATGGTGATGTCTTGTCTGTATGAGGATGGTCTAAGAACAAAAACAAAAATAAGTCATTGAGTGGGAGATCTAAATCTCTAGGAAAACCTATAAAGGTGGTGTGCTGGAAATGCAGAAAGGAAGGACACTACAAAAGGGACTGTAAATCTAAAGCTCCTAATAAAGGAAAGGGATCTAATGATGCTCCTTCTGCAGAGGTGAAAACCACCTCAAATTAAGGTGGGGATGTGTACTTGGCTTCTTCAAGTACACATGTAGATCATGAGGCATGGTTAATTGACTTAGGTGCATCCTTTCACTTTATTCCCCATAGAGAGTGGTTTTGTGAGTATTAGAAATATGATGGCGGTGATGTCTTCTTAGGGGATGATAGGAAGGCTAGAGTCATTGGTTGTGGTAAAGTAAAGTTGAAGTTGCAAGGTGTAAGGGTTAGAACACTTCTGGGTGTTCTGCATATTCCTGCATTAGCTAGATAACTGATTTCTATAAGCAAGCTAGATGATCCAGGTGTAAAAACAATGTTCGAGAAGGATACCTGCAAAATGGTTTGGGGAGCACTAATATTGATGTGGGGAGTTTGGATTGGAACTCTGTACAAGCTGCAAGGTAGCACTGTTATTGATGGGTGCAACAGTTTTGTGGTTCCTAAAAGTAGAGCAGAAAATCTAGTGGTCTCTGGAGAAAAAACCATGCCGTGGCATCAAAGGCTTGGACATATTGGAGAGAAGGGCCTTCAAATACTTCATGGTAAAGGTATGGTAGAAGGTATGAGTAATAGCTCTCTGGATTTTGATTTCTATGAATATTGTGTATATGGGAAGCAGAATCGGGTGAGTTTCCCCTCTGGTAATAAGAGGGCTAAATAGATATTAGAGCTTGTGCACAGTGATGTGTTTGGACCTGTGAAGGTTCCATCACTGGGTAAGTCTGTGTACTATGTATCATTTATAGATGACTTCTCAAGGAATACATGGATATATTTCCTTAAGAAGAAATTTGAAGTCTTTCACAGGTTTAAAGAATTTAAGGCTCTCGTGGAAAATCAAACAGAGAAGAAGATAAAGGTGCTGAGGACAGATAATGGTGGAGAGTTTTGCAGCAAGGAATTTGAAGAACTCTATAAAAAGTGTGGTATAGCAAGACAGAAGACTACTCCATATACACCTTAGCAAAATGGAGTTGTAGAAAGAATGAACAAGATGTTGATGGAAAGGGCAAGAAGCATGCTTAGTGGTGTCGGGTTAGGACAGGAATTCTGGGCAGAGGTAGTGAATACTACATGTTACCTAGTCAACAGGTCACCTTCATCAGCATTGGAGGATAAGACTCCACAAGAGGTATGGATTGGTAAGAAACCCTCTCTTTCACATCTAAGGGTATTTGGATGTGATGCATATGTACATGTTCCAAAGGAGAAATGAACCAAGTTGGATAGTAAATCTGAAAAGTGCATCTTTATTGGGTATAAGGATGGTTTAAAGGGTTATAAGCTTTGCAACCCAATAACAAGGAAGGTTGTGTACAACTGAGATGTGGTGTTCAGAGAGGTGAAAGATGTTATTAAACATGAAGTCCGACCGAAGGAACTTGAGAAGATAGAATTTGAGCTAAAGGAGGAAGAATCAGACTCTACAGCAGAGAAGGAATTAGAAGATGAAGAGCCACAAACTCTGGGTTTGAGAAGATCAGTTTGAGAAAGAAGGCAACTAGAAAGGTATAGTCCATCTGCTTTCTATTCAAATTTTGCTTTATCTATTACTGACAATGATCCCAAAACTGCGAAGGAAGCAATAGATTTAAAGGATGGAAAACTCTGGAAAGAGACCATGGTTGATGAAATGGCATCTTTGCACAAAAATGAGGCTTGGGATCTGGTGGAGTTGCCGGCTGGAAGGAAACCCATTGGAAGCAAATGGGTGTTCAAGAAGAAGACAATTGCAAAAGGAAGGTGGAGAAATACAAAGCTCAGTTGGTAGCAAAAGGTTATTCCCAGGTGCCGAGAATTGATTTTGGTGATATTTTTTCTCCTGTTGCCAAGGTAGCTTCTATTAGATTGCTATTATCTGTTGCTTCTGCTTTTGATTATGAGGTAGAATAGATGGATGTGAAGACAACATTTCTTCACAGGGATCTGGAAGAGGAGATCTACATGAAGCAACCTGAAGGTTTTACGGTGAAGGGTAAGAAAGAACTGGTATGCAGGTTAAAGAAGTCTCTGTATGGGTTAAAACAGTCACCAAGGATGTGGTATCAGAAATTTGATACATTTATACGGGGACTTGGCTTCACCAGAAGCAAAGTAGATCACTGTGTGTATTTTAAATTAATTGGTGACCGTGTTATTTATCTGGTCTTGTATGCGGATGATACGCTGCTAGTTGGAAATGACAAAGAAATTATCCAGGATTTGAAGACCCAATTGTCCTCCAAATTCGACATGAAAGATCTTGGTGCTGCAAACTATATTTTGGGCATGGAAATTAAAAGAGATCGTACAAAGAGGAAGCTTTGGCTAAACCAGAGGAAGTATGTCGAGACAATACTGCAGAGGTTTAATATGCAGGATCGTAAACTGGTGAAGGTTTGTATTCCTATAGGTGTGAAGTTATCTGCTGAACAGTGTCCCAAGACACAAGAACAGGAAGAGGACATGTCCCATGTTCCATATGGAAGTGCAGTCGGTAGCCTGATGTATGCAATGGTCTATACTAGACTAGACATTGCACATGCAGTGGGAGTATTAGCAGGTTTATGTCAAAACCAGGGAAGGAGCACTGGACAACAGTGAAGTAGGTTTTCAGGTATTTGTGTGGCACTAGTGATTATGGTTTATGCTACCAAGGAAGACCAGGATTGGACAGAGTGTTGGATATTCATGTCTTTGTTGATGCAGACTAGGTTGGAGATCTAGATAAGAGAAGATCTACAAGTGGGTGTGTGTTTAACCTATTTGGAGGTGCAGTCAATTGGATAGTAAGAAACAATCTATAGTGGCACTATCAGCTACAAAGGCAGAGTACATGGTAGCCACTCATGCAAGCAAGGAAGCAGTTTGGTTGCAGAGATTGTGTTCAAGTATGGGGTTAGTACAGGAAGCTATAAGGATAGACTATGATAGCCAAAGTGAAATTTTCTTTGCAAAGAACCCTGCATATCATTTAAAGACAAAGCACATTGATGTTCAGTATCCGTTTGTGAGGGATATGATAGAAGACAAAAAGGTGTTGTTGGTAAAGGTGGACACTTTGAAGAATACTGCAAATGCATTGACAAAATCTATGGGCTTTGAGAAGTTTTCTTGGTGTAGAGAAACAATGGGTGTTGCAAGGCTGGATAAATGACTAAGCTCTCTTGTGGCCCCCTGTGAAAAGAAAACAACAAGTGGGAGAATGTTGGGTTGTGTTATATTCTTTCCATGACTAGCCCATGTAGTTAACCACGGGGGTTAGTGTGGGGGGGGGGGGGGGGGGGGGTCATAAGGGGTTTGAGGTGTACCCGTAACCCCACTTTATGGTGTCTGGGGCAGCACCCCAGAAAATTTTGGTTTTGGACCCTATGTTAGGATGGTCGGACCCACCTATGGTTTTGTGCATGATTTTCGCACATGGTTTTGGACACGACGGTTTTCGTTCCATGGTATTGGATGCTTCGGCATGTATAAATATGTATTGTAACATTGAGAGAAATACAATGAAAAATCAAGTTGGTATTCTTGGTTTTCGGATCCAAGGGAAAATCTCTGTGTATATGTGTTATATGTGTTATGCTCTTGCATTGTTTATTTTATGTGTTTTAGAATTCGTATGCAGGTAATTTCTGTACGGGGTTAAAACCTACAATATTTAGAACCTTTGTATAATATTGCTTCCCCCTATTTATAAGAGGAGGGGGAGCTAGAATTATAGTTTACAAAAAATATAAGCTTGAGCCCCAACTGTCATGCTAGACTAGTTCTCTCAGTCAGTCTAAGGCTCTGTTGCCCCAAAAAATATTACAATTAGGATCGAATCCCTTCTTGGAAATAAATAGAAATTAATGAACAGAGAAAGAAAATGGAGATATGGAAGGAAGAGGTGCCCCTTGTTGTTTCAGTGGAAGCCCCTGATTTGGCCACGTCCCTACTTTCATCATGATTCTCACTATTGTTGAGGCGATTCACTACTGCTCGACCAGTTTCTGTCCATTTTTCCTTAATTGTCTGAGTGATTTGTGTAGTGGAGAAGTGATGGAGTGTGAGAGTTGTGCACCCTAGTGGTCATTTTCTACTTGACGACATGGAGCACCATGTTGTGCCATTGAAACTTCCTGAATCCTCCCCATATCGATTTGCAGTTGCGTCATGCCTTATTTAATATCACCGTTGTCGACCCATCCACCCATTTAACCTATGTACTACACAACTAGTGCCTTGATGTGGTAGGTGATATGCATTCCATGGCAACAACACAGTCACATAGACATGGGATTTTTCCTTTAAAACAGGTGAAAACAGGCATTTTCAATTTTCTCTTAGCCCCACTTATCATAGCCCCTTGTGTGGCTTTCCTTATATGACCAAGGGTTAGAACCACTGCTGATCCCTTAGGTGCTAAGGCCTTTGGACCTGTGTTTGGAGGCCTTTTCCTTTGTTATCACAAATCTCACCTATCGGTGCTTCACGTTTTTTAACTAGTGGCACTTCCCTCTGTCCTTGTGATCGCCGATCCATGGGGTTGGGCCTACCAAAATATATTGAAATCATAACAACATAAAGGGGGGGGGACTCTTTACCTTTTTATTTGGAGCAGGACAACAGTCCAGAATTGAGATATTTATAGACCTTTCCATAATAATTTACCACATCCAGGGGCCTCTTCCTTATCGCAATCACAGCTAGGGAGGAGTCATACATATCGCAATCACACTGCACCATTGTCTCAAGCCTTTACCCTTAACTATTGTGATCGCCGATCTGTGGGGTGATTGCATTACTGCCATGTGTCACCTTATGAGTGGTGACATGTGGCACCTAGAAATGGTCCCATGTCACCCCTGAAAACACTGAAACCGGGTGACATGTGTCCTCTGCCACGTCATCAACCATGCTGCCACATCAATGCTGACATCAACTACCCTGTCAACTCTGAAGACCAATCATATGCCACTACATGGGCTCTGGGAGGAGAGAGAAAGTGGCTCACTAGGCCTTGGTTTTTTCATGAATTCCTTTGTTAGCGAATTTTCAACCTCCTCGACAATTTTGTATTAAATCACAATATCAGCCCTTTGCACGATTTTTCAAATTTGGAACCCATCGATACGCCTATTCTCCGGGGTCACGGGACTATTGAGATGCAGGACTGTGTGGTCGTTGGAATGCGGGAACCCTCCACATGGAGGAGAGAAGGGGGGCCACCCACTCATGTTTTGTCTGCCTTTTCCTTTGTAAACTGTTTTCTCAGCCCCCCACAATGTTACACAAAAATCGCAAATCGGCGTTTGCAGGTCTTTAAAGTTTTAGAACCTGACGATATTCCAAACTACAGGACTATTGTCATGCAGGGTCACCGAGATGTGGGATTGCACCATGTGGAGGAGAGAGAGAAGGGGAGGCGTGGCCCTTATTTTTCCATGATTTTCTTTGTTAACACTTTCTGGACCTTCCTAGGTGGTGCAACAATATATCGCAAATTGGCCCCCGCATGGTTTGGAGTATGTTGTAATTGAGGAACTTTTGGATCTTCGAGATGTGATATGTGATATTGGCATTCGGGACTATGATATTTCAATAACCTTAGTTGTGTGCCCTAGGACCTAGTCGATAAATGTTGGGCCCTAACCCACCAACCCCTAATAGGCGATATCGACGATCGGTGGATCATTGTTTCATGCTCCGTCGGTGCTCCATACCCATTTGAACACTGATATGCAATATGAGATGAGCCTCCCAAGTCCGATTGCGATTTTTCTCCATACTTAGGCATTTTCCTTTTTTCTAAGTTTTTCAAAATAATTATTCAATAGCCTAACTTTTGATCCAAGAACCCTTTTTTGGACTTCTATATACAAGAAAAAATCTTATTTCGAGCACTATGCAAGGGAGAGGGTACACTTAAGCTCTTATAGCTTCTGTGGCTCATAATTTGGCATCAGACATCACTTCTATTTGGCTTTTGAAGCATCTAGTGACTCAAAAAGTAGTGGGTGACAACAACTACATCATCCTCTTCAGAGGTAGCCATCTTAGGTGAAAAAGGAAGTGAAACTGCTACTTGGTTAAGCTGGCTTATTGGAAAGGCCATTGAAGAAAGAAATAAGAAGGTGAGGGAGGAGATGCAGCAACAAATGGCATCTCACTCAGTTCCATACCTGACCAAATTGTTGATTATTATGGATTTAGATATAAATCAAATGAATTTTTCACTACAACATCCATTGGCATAGTCTTTGTCTTTAGGTTCTCAATTTAAAGCCTTAGATGATTCATTGGACTTAACAAGTGCTCCCATTCCAGACAAGATAAATTTCCACAAGAAGGCTGGAGAGATGTTGTATAGCGAGCTCAATAGGAATGAAATGACCATTAACAAGGTCAATAAGTTGTTGGAAAAGTCTACAACTAGGTTGAAACAAAAGAGATCCAACTCAAGGGCTCTCCACATGAAGAATGGGACCTTGCACATGAAAAAGAAGAGAAGGAGATACTAGCAAAATAGCTCATTGACAAGAACAATGAAATAGTGGCCCTAAAATAGTAGGAAGCAAGGTTGAAAAAGAGAATATACTCACATATATGTGTAGTGATAGTGCTTGAAGATTCTCAAAACCTAGATGAACGGTTCATTAATGCCCTCACTGAGCTCTAACTTTTAGTGGGGAATCTTAAAAGGGTGCAGAATGATATAGATGTTTCCCATAAAAACCTAATGGAGAAAGAGAAACATTTGGAGACTGCGAGGACAAACTTAGAAATCATTGGTAAGAATCTACAAGAAGAAAACCAAGAGATTTCTCATCTAAAGGCAAAGCTGAAAGGAAACATGACCATGTTGCAAGCTAAGAAACTAGTATGGGATGATATCATTGAAGAGGTATGGAACCACTCGATGTACATAACCTTGATGGATGAACAGGAGATTTCAATCAAGGATTATGAAGGCTTCATCCTATTAGCCAAAAAGGAGGGAGAAAAGATCTCCCATATTTTCAAAAGGTTCATCCATTTTTTAAATGTGAAGTCACTCAGTGAGATGAGGCCCATAGATGTGGTTGACAAAGTAACTGCTATCATGGATATTTCTAAGGTTTTTAGAAGGAGGAAGTTATGGTTAAAGCTGAGGAGTACCTAGAGGTGGTATCAAAGAATGTGGTTGCCTTCAACGCTGAGTTTGACAAGATTATCAGAGAAGGTTTACCTAGCTATTGGGACTTTTGGGGAGTGATGATCCAGTGGGAACAATACAATCAAATACTAGTGGAGGAAAAAAGGAAAATAGAATCTTCTCATGAGAATACTGCTACTCTAAAGGGTAAGACTATGGTAAACTATCTAAAGAGGGAATTTCAGCTATTGTGGATGGTTAAAACCCTATTTCACCCTAGATTGAACTACAAAGGTCTGACCAAAATCAAAATTTCATGTCAATAGTTCTTCCAGGCTCCTCTACCAGTGCCAACACTATAGCAAAGATGTGATTAGTTTGTCAACCCTCCTGTGCTCCAAATCATTGAACCATCTATGCAACCTCCACAAAATTCCTATCATGACCAGTGATACTACAAATCGTGTTGATTATGACACTTTTTATTTACTATTTATGTATATATTTTATTTTCAATTAGTCAGTTAGGGTTTAGTTAGTACAGTTGTGTCACAGAGCATGTTGAGGTATTTTTTATGATTTTCCATTGTAATGAAATTGGGAAGCAATATTTTGTAACGGGCTCTCCCCCTTACGCCCTATAAAAACTGTTTGATGAGACTAAACTAAGGGTTCATAATTTTGGGTTGATTAAAGATTGGGTTGTCAATTTAGTCCATATCCATGCAAAAAGTGTGATAATGGGTATTGTAGTAGCTGATATCCCTGCAAGTTTAGGTATTCTCTTGTCCAGGTCATTGAGGTCTAAAATTGGAGCATCCATCAAATTTGATTTAACATATGATACTATCCCAATGTTTGGTGGAGAAGAAATTTGACTATACAGATAATAGAGGTTTGTAAAGATGGTTACAAGAGTTTATTGTTCCAATAATGCCCCTGTGTGTGGAATTTATACTTTGATGGTGCTTATTCCAAGGAAGGAAATGCATAAGGTGTGTTGTTGGTGTCCCTAAAAGGCATATTGATCCCTCTCCCCTTCAAGTCTGAGTTTGAAGACACTAATAATGTTATTGAATATGAAGCCTTACTGCTAGGTTTGCAAGCTACTAGAAATATTAATATTGGGTGCTTGGTTGTGTTTGGAGATTCGAAGCTAGTAGTGAAACAAATACGAAATCAATTCCAAACCAAACATCTGAGCTTAAGGGCTTACCAAAATGAGGTATTGGGTTTGATTGATAATTTGTTCTTAGCCTTCAATACCCAGTTCTTTTTGAGAGAAATAAATTGACTGGTTGATTCCTTGGCTATAGCTTCTAACAACTGTAAACCTCCCCAAAATCCACTATTGAGGTATGAAGTTGAGGTCAAATACAAACCACCAATACAAGATAATGTCAGGCATTGGTAGATGTTTGAAGAAGAGGATTATATCAAATTTAGTAATTGACCAGGAAGAAGAGAGAGTGACAGATGAACAGCTAGCTAGTTGGGAAGAAACATTGCAGGACACACGATTTTACAACTGAAGGGTAACACTATTCCCAGCATGTTTGATTCACCTAGAAGTATTGTTCAATTCAAATTATGTGGTTACCAAACCAACAGGGCAAGAAATCAAAGAGAAGGTGGAAGAATGAGACATTCGTTCAGAAAAGGATCCTCAGATAATCAAGTTAGCAAAGGGAGTTCCTCAAAAATACAAGCAGAGGTACCTGGACTTTTTCAAAAATTATAAGGATGTGTTCACTTGGTCTTATGATGATTTAAAAACATTTGACATTACTATTATTCAACATAAGATCCCTTTGAAGGGTGGGGTTAAACCATATAATCAAAATCTTAGGAAGATTAATCCTCTGTTACTCCCATCTATTGAAAAGGAGGTAAGAAATTTCTCTAGGCTAAAATCATTGTACCTTTGAGATATTCAGGCTAGGTATAAAACCTAGTCTTTTTCAGAAAAAAGAATGGAGAAATAAGGCCATGTGTGGACTTCAGGAATCTTAACAAAGCCTCTTTAGAGGAAAATTATCCTCTACGTAAAATGGATTATATTATGCAGAAGATGGTAGGATTTTCCCAGATGTCTATGATGGATGGTTTTTATTGGTACAATCAGGTAGCTATGCATCCTGAAGATCAAAAGAAAATTGCTTTTACCACCCCTTGGGGAATATTTATGTATGCTAGAATTCATTTTGGCCTCATAAATGCAGGATCTGTTGGAAATAATACTGAGAGGGGGGGGGTGAATCAGTTTTAGCAAGTCAATAATATTTCATTTCCATAATCAGATTAATATACGCTACTTCAGTTAATGGAACTTGCGTGTATACGCAACTGTATTTAAGGCAACTAGCATATATCCTGCAAACTTATGATTCAATTAATTTATTATATGTTGATCTTTACTCAGTGCATCATAACCATATAAACAGTAATCAAGTGCAGTAAAATAGAATAGACAATCACACACACATGAACACAAGATATAAGGTGGAAACCCAATGTGGGTGAAAACCACCTACTGTAATCGTCTCTATCTTCTTTTAATAAGAAACTTCTTTTTACAATTTTTGTATTGGTGCAGTCTTATACCAGTACGCAAGCTTCTACCTGCAAAAGGCTACAAGCTTCTCTCATTCTCCAGCTTCTCCTAGAAGGGAGCTACAACCCCCTAGCTCTTGTACTAGCTAATGTGTTTACTAGTACATAGGTGCTGGCCTATAGAAGGCTACAACCCTCTCTTCTCTTCCAGGGACCACATTTCATAAATTTTCAGACTGGATCCACCAATAACATCAATCAAACATCAAATATATCTACATCAATCAATCTCCTTTGCACCAACCAAAATTGAATCAATCAATCACTTCTCAGAATGTTGTAACCAGAATACAGTAACAGTAACCAGAACCCAAGTTAGAACCCAGAACACTGCAACAACAAACATAAGTAGCTAAAACATATTTTATTAGGTATACACTACTTCAATGTGTTGAACCTGTGTACATACGGCGTTTTCTCAAGGCGAACCTGCATATATGCTGTTTTGATATGCAGAACCAGCGTGTATATGCACCTTTGCTAAAGTGAACCTGCATACAGATCTATAAATGATGATTTAAAATTTACAACAATTCCAAACATCAGTTATACCCAAATCATCATATTTACAAGTTACAACATGCACCAGTTATTCAAATAAGAAATTAAAACCACACAAAGATACTTCTCTTCAAGCCTTAAGATCTTGACCCATTAATAGAACTTATCCTTCATCAAGCACCAAGTTCATCCTTGATTCAGATCCAGCTATGCACCATAACTCAATAACCTGTATTCTAGATCTTGCTCTTCATTAGATATTCAATTTATGAGTGCCTTTTCCTAATGATCTTCTCCTCCTTTTATAGTCTTAGGCCTTACTTAATACCATGGTCCAAAACCACTTAGAATCAATACCTTAGACCAAATACCCGGGGTCAACACGTCATACAAGATACCTTGGACCAATACCATGGATCAAAATACCATGGACCAAATACCACAAACCAAAACTAAGTTTTCCAACATGTACGTGCCTTTCCTTCCGTGAAAGTGCATGTGTATGCAATACGCACCATTTGGTTTGTGAACCTATGTGTACACGTGGCATGGTCAATGGGGAACCTGTGTATACCTTTCTTTCTACATTCTATGAGCCTGAACTGTGATTTTTCATCTGTGTGAGTTGCCATCAAGGACAACACCTACGTCATAGTGCCAAATCTGTATCATAATGCCAACAGGATCCACTTTCCACAGATCCATGGATATAGAGTTTGTGGCAGAAAAAGACAAATTTGTAGTAATTTACCTGGATGATATAACACATATTTCATTAAATTTGGAAGTTTTTTATTACAAGGCCTTCAACAACATTCATTCTTTTGTAAATTGCCATATTAACTTGATTCAACATTAAAATAATTTTAGTAATCTCAAACCAATTAGAAATCGTGAATGGGTCAAACATGGGGTTGTTATGTGCAATGATATCAATACACAATAGGAGTGTGAAATCAAAAATAAATTACATTTATAAACTTATATGAATACAAATAACTAAATGAAATTCAATAAATAACTTCCCATTCATGTCCAGTATCAGCAGTGATTTTGTCTTCAAGTCATATTGGATTCTAATAATGAAATTATTTAAACCACAAATAAACTATTTAAGAATTGAAAATGACAAAACGCTAATATGGATTGGAAAATCAATGTCCTATGGTGCAAAAAGTTTAAATACAACCATTTTTTACCCATCTCTTTAATGAGTCTAGATGGTCCACTTAACACATAATTTGTTAATTAATTATTCCATGTTTTATTAAGAAGAGAATTTTGTTTTGCATAGAGTTTTGTTTCAAAACAATACAATATGAGATTAATACAGTCTTAATAAATTACGTGATAGACAAATAAAAGTCAATAAATGGATTCCTTATTAAATTAAATGAGATGAGATGATTGCATATACAAATAGTTGATTTAAGAATATATGAAAAAAAAACTATGCGTTAAAAATTGAATACCCTACAACTTAACGAGTAGTATTCACTTATGAGCCATCACCCATTAGCCTAAATAGTCAACTTAATACTTATTATCAAGAAATTAAAAGACTTATTTTTCGAAAAAAATGCATCATAATATATGGATATTATAAATCACATTTATATACTCATATTAATGGACATAACTAAGTACAAGTCAATAATATAATTCTAGCTCAAGTGATGATTTCAGTTTATTTAAAATACGAATTTACAAAAAAATGACTTTAAATAATGAAATTAGATGCCTTACAATTCAAAAAGTTCAATGACATAATTCATCCATGATTGTGTCTAATCAAACCTTGATAATCCACTTATCAATTATTATCATCATATATATGTTTTTTTAAGAAATGCAAAATTATTTAGAATACATTTTTATCTCAAAAATTACATATCACATTTATGCGCTCATATTAGTGCATTTTATATGTAAACAATGAATAACTCACTTTGTACCTTGTTGATTTTCAATATGATATGATTGCAGTTACAACCATTAATTGATTCAAGCATATAAATTTATGAAAACTATCGATTGAGAAATCACATATCTTATGCTTCAAAAATATCAAATCATTTACCTATGACACATTTCTCATTAGCCTTACTAGTGAATTATGCATTGTGAATAGTGAATATTGCACATAACATTTATCAAGTAAATTATTATAATTTCTTTAGTAAGAATAGCACCTTTGTTTGCAAGTATTTTATTACAAGGCCTTCAACAACATTCATTCTTTTGTAAATCGCCATATTAACTTGATTCAACATTAAAATAATTTGCAAGTAATTTCAAACCAATTAGAGATCATGAATAGGTCAAACATGGGGTTGTTATGTACAATAGTATCAATACACAATAGGAGTGTGAAATCAAACTCTTAGAAGAAATTGATTTAAGATAAATCATATTAGTATGTCAAACATAAAATAAAGATATTATAGTTATGGATAACATGCTAGATTCCTCGATGTTTAAATTTTATGTTTGGCAACTCTAACCCCCTTTCCCCCAACCTACGAGGGATTTGTTGATTGAATGACGGTGATGTGAGGATGTTATTGTAAATGACAAGGATAGGTGTCCCTTGCATTGCATTTAGACTAGTCTACTAAAACCTTAGTAAAATGTTCTTGTGCTCAATTTCCTACGATCCCTTTGTGCCTTTATGAAGCACTAATGAGGGGGTCATCATTCATCTTCATAGCATGCAGGCATCCACTATAAAAGTTATACATTGTTGATCTAGGTATTTCAAGAAGGTTAGGTACCATTGATCTATCTCCACTCAAATCCAAGTACATTTAATGATATTTCTTAAATGGGTATTCAAGTCATTCCATTATGATGGACAGAGTCACAAATTGAAGTAAACAAGAAACTTTAGTGGTGAATTCTTGTAAGTAGTGGAGGCAAGGGTTTTCAAATATTAGCACAGTTGATGGTAGTGTGGATATTTATCTCTCCTTGTAAACATTGTCAAAACCAATAACAGTCTCGATGTAAATTTAGTGTCAACCAATTGTATGGAAAATCATGATTGACCATTACTTTCACTAAGAAGAGAAAATGATAAGCATTTTTAATGGGGAAGAAATAAATGTGAAACTCGTGTATTTTAGTTGAAATTTATATAAGTCCCTGTGTTCTTTAATTATTAAATACTTAATGTAAATACAAATAAATTATCATTAAGATATTGATTTTGAAGATTAAATATGTATTAAAAGGCATTCATCTATGACACTTGATTTTTCACGTAGCCTGAATAAACCACTTAAAGTTGATTATCAATTAATCTTAAATAGTTTTATATAAGATAAATCTTTACTTGCATTAATAGCTTTATTTCAAAAATAAATTACATTTATAAACTTATATGAATACATATAACTAAATGAAATTCAATAAATAACTTTTGAGTCTTGTTGGATTCTATGAGATTATTTTAAGTACAAATAGTTTATTTAAGAATTCAAATTTACAAAATGTTAATATTGATGGGAAAAGCATGTCATATGGTGTAAAAAGTTTAAAGGCATCCATTTATGGCCCATCTCTTGAATGAGCTTAAACAGTCTACTTAATGCTCGTGGTGAATTTATTAATCCATGTTTTATTAGAAAATTCATTTTCTTTACATGGTTTTTTATTCTAGAAATAACAATTTCACATTTATACATTCATATTAAACCACATGATAGTTAAATAAAAATCAATTAATGCTTTCTTGACTTATTGAATTATATGACATGATTACATATATGAACAATTGATTTAATAATGCATAGTTAGAAAAAGTTGTCAATTCAAAATAGAATAAACTAGTTAGAACTCATAAATAATTGATTTTAAATTATTAATTTTCTAAAAAATATTTTTTTACTTACTTTGAGATCTTTATTTCAAAAACAAATTCCATTTATACATACATACATTCTAAACATAATTTAAGACATACTTTTCTTGTTGGTTTCTATGAGATTATTTCAATTACAAATAATTTATTTAAGAATTGAAATTTACCAAATGTTAATAAAGGTGGGAAAATCAAATGTCATATGTTACATAAAGTTTAAGTACACTTATTTATGACCCATACCTTGAAATAACTTTAGCAATCTACTTAACATTCATTACCAATTAATTATTCCATGTGTTGTTAGGAAAAACATTTCATATTACATGGAGTTTTTTTTTTTTTTTTAAAGTGCCACATTTACACACTTAGATTAAACTTCATGATATGAAAATAAAAGTCGATAAATGGATTTATATAGACCACTTAAAACTCATTATCAATTAATTATAATGTGTTTTGTAAAATATATATATTTACTTACATTAAGGGTTACATTTAAAAATTGCATCACATTTATGAACTTCTATCAATGCATATAACCAAATAGAATTCTTCAAGTCATATTGAATTCTATGAAATTATTTAAACCACAAATAAACTATTTAGGAATTGAAAATGACAAAATGCTAATATGGATTGGAAAATCAATGTCTTGTGGTGCAAAAAGTTTAAATACAACCATTTTTTACCCATCTCTTTAATGAGTCTAGATGGTCCACTTAACACATTGTTAATTAATTATTCCATGTTTTATTAAGAAAAGAATTTTGTTTTTCATGTAGTTTTGTTTCAAAACAATACAATATGAGATTAATACACTCTTAATAGATTATGTAATAGACAAATAAAAGTCAATAAATGAATTCCTTATTAAATTAAATGAGATGAGATGATTACATATACAAATAGTTGATTCAAGAATATATGGAAAAACAATATGGGTTAAAAATTGAATGCCCTACAATTTAACGAGTAGTATTCACTTATGAGCCATCACCTGTTAGCCTAAATAGTCCACTTAATACTTATTATCAAGAAATTAAAAGACTTATTTTTTGAAAAAATGCATCATAGTATATGGCTCTTATAAATCACTTTTATACACTCATATTAATGGACATAACTAAGTACAAGTCAATAATATAATTATAGCTCAAGTGATATGATTTCAGTTTATTTAAAATATAAATTTACAAAAAAACAACTTTAAATAATGAAATTAGATGCCTTACGATTCAAAAAGTTCAATGACATAATTCATCCATGATAGTATGTAATCAAACCTTGATAATCCACTTATCAATCATTATCATCATATATATGTTTTTTTAAGAAATGCAAAATTATTTACAATATATTTTTATCTAAAAAATTACATATCTCATTTATGCATTCATATTAGTGCATTTTATATGTAAACAATGAATAACTAACTTTGTGCCTTGTTGATTTTCAATATGATATGATTGCAGTTACAACCATTAATTGATTTTAGCATATAAATTTATGAAAACTATCAATTGAGAAATCACATATCTTATGCTTCAAAAAGATCAAATCATTTACCTATGACACATTTATCATTAGCCTTAATAGTGAATAATGCATTGTGAATAGTGAATAATGCACATAACATTTATCAAGTAAATTATTATAATTTCTTTAGTAAGAATAGCACCTTTGTTTGCAAGGAGTTCTATTTCAAAACTTATATTTCACATTTATATATGATTATTGATACATATAAATAAATATAAGTCATTAAAAATAACACACCTCGATGGTTCACGTAAGATAATTTGAATGGCAAACAATTCATTTAAGAACACGTGCGCGCGCACACATATCTTAGAAAAAAAATCGATACAACAAAGTCATTGCAAAAACATTTATAAATAATAAGAAATATACATATTAATATAATTGGCAATTCCCATATATTTCAAAAAATATAAAATCATACAAATTGATTCAACAAAAACTATGTCCAAAATGTATTGAAAAAATAGAATGTACTTTTCAACAAATTTATAAAAGAACTTATCTCCATGAACTACAATGAAGTACATGTTCTATTGAACATTCGAATGTACTCATGTTTTTGTTTGATACGATGAAGTGTCTTAAGAAAGGGGAATAAAACTTGCATAAGCCACGTATCTTGCTCTTTTCCTGTATATGATTTTATCAAGATGTGGTTTGATCGATGTCTAATGAAATGAGAAGTATGCTTTTCTGTATCTATTAGCAATACATTTGATTCTTCATAATTATCTCCATATTGGGACCACACATCAATCAACATTTTCTCGTAAAATTATCTTGCTTTCCCTACTTCCAATTTTGTTTGCAAATGACAATGAGACCTGTCCCATGCAAATTTAAAGTCCTCTATATCAATATTTGATTTTTCAAGTACTTTTCAAATGTACTTGTCAATGACATTTAATGTCCATATTGCGACATCATAATTTCTTAAGCAATATTTTAATACTTCTTACTGAAAAGGCCTTAAAAAATAGGACCTATCACCAATTTGCCAATCTGGTTCTCTTTGAATATGAAAATTTTGTTCATCTTTGGTGTATGATTGGAAGAATACTCTTCCACTTCAAATATCAACAACATCTTTTGACTTGTAGTAATTCCCAACTGCAACCACATGTATGATATTAATATATCTCCACTTCAACACTTCATTGTTTAAGGACATAAAAACCTATCATTTTAAAAATGATGTTAATATTTATTATGAACTATTTCCATTTGTATGCAAACATAATTTTACAATGAGTTCAAAGTATCACAAAATACAAATACAATTGCCCCATTAAAATGAACAAACAAATAATATGTTTACTTTATACATAGAGCCTAATACCTTTATTTAATTTGTATGGAATAAAAGTCTTATAAGATGCATTGACCCACCATTTAAATCATTGATTTTAAGACCTGTAACGATTTATTTAATTGCAACTGAAAAATATAATTACAATGGTCTAGTGCAAGTAAACAAACTAATTATATATTAATTTTCACATACAATATAATACAATTTTTAAATTTCAAACCTAATTAATTATATGTTAATTTATAGAGTTTCTACCTTAGTTTTTTTTGTTGCTTCTTTTAGTACAAATTGTATGTTTATTGTTGGTGCTACATACAACTTAATATAATTTTTTAACTTATATGGAATAAAAAGGGTTATAAGAATGCAATGGGTCATCCTTCACATTACTAATTTCTAAGAGGTATAACGATAACTTAAACCACATTTAAAGCAAATAATTGTAATGATCTAATTAAAACAAATAGACCAGTTATCTATTAATTTTACATATAATGTAATCCATTGTAAAATATATATATAGCATGGGAAATTTTGATATGAAAACATTAAATGACCATTCATCTCACCAAAAATAAAGAAAATCAAAATATTTTATTTTCAGTAATGACAAACCAAATCAACAATTCTTTTATTAGTGTTGTTAAATAAAAGTAATAATTCATGATGTCATACATATAATAGCATGATATAAACATATGTAATCTTAAGGTACTTCTAAATGTAATAGAACATCCTTCAAAATAACTCACACATCCATAGCCTTTTGAGTTTATGCAATATTCTCCATAGCTCATTGATCAACCAATTATCCCCTTGATTTGCTCCAATGAATGGAGGGGCAAGAATCACATTTTCTTTTGGATTCTCTTTCACTCTCTCAATTAAACAAACAACTATAATAGTACTGGTTGCATCATATTGGGTATGCATTTCCCACACTTTTTTCAATGATTTAATGTGTATAACTTTCATTGGATTATCAATGACCTTATGTCCCTTTTGTGGCTTACAGTCTGAAGCAATCCACTTAAACACAAGTTTCTTGTAATGTCTCTGAAACCAATTTTTTTAGAAATCTTGTTGTGTTTTGTTTCAAAGATGTCGTCCAAATTGCAATGTCAAGAGATTCATTTTTGAAACACATTTCAAAAAATGATTTTGCATGTGGACGAATCCAAAATAATTTTTTCTCTATTGTGTAATCAACATCAGCGCCCATTTCTCAATATGCTCGTTGTTTGTTGCTTCATCATCGATGCTATGATAAAAAATGTCCTTTAGTTCAAAAATAACTAGTTTCTTTTCAGTTATTTTGGCTGCAACACAATGGAAAATAATATAGTCAAACCATTTTATTCATGTTACAAAAATTACTAAAATAATTGTTGAAACGATACATTTACCTTGAGTGGTTTTTGCACTATTTATAAATGAAATAATAATTTTTTTTATCATCTTGATAGGACCTAGAGTAAACATATTAAACTTTCAATCAAATACCAATACCAAGAAAAACATTAGTAATGCAACCTTTAAAAAGAAACACACACACACACACACACACCTTTAACATTACTTTGATTGTTAATTTTATCCTTTTTATTTGTTCCTATAATAAAAATATACAAAGTTATTGTAGTTACAAGCATTTGAGTTTGAAGAATAATATGATAAACAAGAAGACAAGTTATAAGTATCTGATATGACATTATCTTCATCTTTGTGTAGTTGCACCTCATCATCATCTTAGTTACCTTTATTTGTTTCCAAATTAAACATATAAAATATTTTGAATTGTGAAAATGAATAAAATCATTAAATAACAAGGAAAACAAGTGGACAAATTATAAGTACCTGATGTTATATTTTGTTCTTGATTAAAGTTTTGTTTAACTTTCATTTGATCAATGTCTTGGTTCTCTTTGCTTGTCACTATAATAAACATAAAAAAAAAATTGTTATAAATTGTGACAATGAACAAAATTCATTAAACAACTATACAAAAAAAGAATCATCTATAATCATCCATAGTAATATTTTGGTCTTGATTGTAGTTTGGTGGTACAGTACCCTGGTCATTATATGCATTCTCTTTATTTCCAACTATAATCAACATATGAAATGATATGAATCACAATAATTTAAAAGAATAATAAAATAAAATAAAAAAAGATAGAGTCAAAACGATTAATACCCATTTCTATCTCCATCGTTCCATGGTCATTGTCTTGATTAATTTCATTCATCTCATAATTCCCTATAATAGTCATCCAAAAATGTTATGAATATGGAAATTAAATAACTTGAAAAATTATCAAGAGAAAAAACCAAACAAATTATGTACCTGGTATGATAACTTCTTCCTCTCCTCCTTCTCCTCCTATTTCTATCTCCATACTTTTTTCAACAACATGAGCACTATGTTGATTAATTTTTTTCTTCCCACTTTCATCATTCTCTATTTTAGAATCTCTATCATTAGTCATTTTAGTGAACTCTTTGACAATTAAGAAATATGAAAAAAATAGTATCCAAAGTATTATAAGAAGAAAAAAATGAATTGTAGTACCCGAATTTTCCAAGAAGTTAATGGATACCAGAATTGATAGTTGAAAAGATTTGTAATTATTTAACATGATTGTCCTTTGTGACTCTGTTTGCACAACACATGAAATTCTTCTTCCATATGTACAACAAGCCTTGATTAAATTTTTCCCCGCATAAAGAAAACTGACCACTTTTGCATCACTACATTGTTGGTGTTTCTCCACTAAATCCATCCAAAAATCATAATCTCTCTCATTTTCATCAAATGTGTCTTCAAATGTGTGAGAGTGTTTTATAGCCTTCAAAAATTTTAATTCTGAAGTATAGAAATGTATAATAAGAACTATATCATAACTATAATTGTTTTGGGACTTATATTCATAAATGCCACTAGTCATTTTATAGTTGAACTTGGATTTCTTTATGGAAATTTCGAAAGACTGGCATACATCATTACAAAACCAAAGTTCTACTAAGAGAACTATAGTAAAGTCATTCAACTCATTTTTTTCGATAAGAAATCGAAAAAATTCAATGTAATATCACTTGTGGAATTGTTTTTTTTCAAAGCAAGTGTATCCAAAACAACAAGGTCATATGTAAAATTGGTTGCAACTGACATGGAAAAGAGTGCAAAAGTGATGACAAAAGATGAGGGCCCCCAAAATGACAACCAAATTCAAAATTGTTATCAACCTGTTGAACACTTGTTGATCTATTATCATTCTATCAAGGACTCCACATGCTTGCTGAGAAAGGGACTCTATCTTTGTATTACGTGTTCCTTTGACATAAGTAGACCCCTCCACCGTGTTGCAAAAATTGGTAAATATGATATCATTAATTTCACAATGCTCAAGAATGTTGAATGTAGTAAGAGTCATCTCATTCAAATTTTGATCATGACTTTGACAATATGTAACGATTGCATCCAATATTTTTCTGTTGGTTTTCAATTTAGAACAATAATATTTTAATTTTATGTCATTTGATGGATGATTAATTGGAATAGAAAACCAAATGGTTCCATCCAATAGCTTATATGCTACTAAAGCAATTTATTCCATGGTTAATCCCTGAATGGGCCGAAGAGTTGCTGGTGTCAAACTGTGTAAACTATTTCTCTTGTAGTTCTCAAAATCAAGTTGGCTTGGAGAACACTTTAATGTGCCTAGTTGGTAACAGTTAAAAACAGTGTCCCATTTATCCCAAATAGGTTCATCAAAATATAAGAGAATTTTTTTATCAGAAAAATTTGTAATTGGAGAGACAAAGAATGAGCACAACATTTCATCATCAACATGATAAAATAATAAATATAAACTAATAAAAATTCAATGTAAAAATGAAACTAAATAATGTGTTATAATCTAATGAGAAATCATTATAAATATAAAAAAATATGACTTATATTATCAGCTTTAGTCATTTATCTACAACAAAATAGATACAATAATAAAATGTTATATGTAAAAATAATTAAATTTACATACCTTCTCTTCAGCTGTCTCAGAACATCCAATCCTCCTTTTCTTTAATTTGTCATTGGCAATTAAGAAATGTCTTGTCGAGCGCACACAATCAATAAATGGAGTTTTGAAGAATACCTTATTTGCATAATTAATTGACAACAAATGCGGATCACCTCAGTGGGTTCAACTAATGGATGCAACAATCAAGCATTACATTTTTTATATTTTTTTTCGCTTCTCTCGATACATTATACTTAGGATTTGTTAAAATTTCTTTCACTGCTTGAATGGTATGTTGACCATCAACTATCCAAAAATTGATATTCTTAGAATTTAGATCTGTCTCATTTATAATTTTGATAGAGTTTACCAATGGATCAGGCTCATTGATGTCAAATGGAATCAGAAGAGCATCGGGTAATGAGGTTTGAATTTTTTCTAGGAATGATTTCACTAATACTTGAACATTTAAATTATCTTGTGATCTTAATTTGAACACTTTGGGGGCTTTTTTACATCTTTCGACAACCACTTTTGTATTAAAGGAGTTTGAAAATAGATAGCAATGCTTGAAGGCTTCATGAATCTCATCACATTGGTTTGCAAGGTTATAGTTGTTTCAAATTTAACTTTCCTAGTTTTTTGAAATTCTATAGTGAGCTTGAAATCACTTTTTGTTATATTCTCCTCCAAATCAAATAAATATACTCTTCTCAAAGCAAGTAATTGAGAATCAATTTTATCAAGAAATTTACTTTTTTGTTGTAAATGAAGAAGTACAAATGATGTTTTTTTACTTCTTACATAGCGATATCTCAGAACAGTGGCGATGCATTTTAAAAGATCTGCACAACTATTTAGTCCAGATTTAGAGAAGCTCTCAAAGTTATCCAACTTGAACATTGAAATCTTTATCGTATTTTTTGAATCAATACTTGAAGCTTCAATCAAATCTGGTTTAAAATTTGTATACTCCAATTGACATGAAATTAATTTTACCTCATTTTCTTTAATCATTTCCACTTGAAATTCAATGTCATTTTCATTGTAAGCATAGCAATTAATTATTATTCCTAATATCTCTGGTTCGTTTCCATCTATTGATCCAAATAGATACATATCATGAAACATATTCATCGGAGCTTCTATATGAATGTACCAATCTTGCACAAACTCATTATATGTATTGTATTTTTTAATCATTTCAAAAGTAGAAGTAGAAGGTGTTATTAATACTACCTTTTCAGTTGAATAACTTTTCTTTTTCTTAAGTGATGGTTGTAACATTTCATTTGCTTTTGGGCCAACCAATTCTGCAAATAACAACAAAAAAATATTTGCATTAATCAAAATGAAAATATAATTTCAAATATTGTCACATAATGTTCTTATAAATACTAAAAAACCACCTAATCCAACCATTTCTAAGAGAGTGTACATAAAATATAAAACCACCATACGAGTTGAAGGAAGCAATGTTTGTATATCACTTTTTTTTGTTTCTTCTTGACTACTTTACTTTGAATTTCAAGCACACCAGATTCCGCAGTTTCTAGAAAAAAAATTATGGAATACATGAAATACCAAATATTATTAAACAACCTTATCATACATGATTTCCATTTACATGGACAATAATAAATGAGTACATATGCTATGCAAGTTTTACTATATGACACCAAAAGTTATCACGTAGGTAAAATTGCTAAGAAAAGAAACCACCTAATCCAACCATTTCTAAAAGAGTACATAAAATATAAAACCACCATATCAATTGAAAGGGGCATCATTTGTATATCATTTGTTTTTCTTTTTCTCTTTGCTACTTTACTTCAAATTTCACGCCTAGCAGTTTCCATGGTTTCTAGAAAGAAAAATATTATGGAAGACATGAAATAACAAATAGTATTAAACAACCTTATAATACACGATTTCCATTTACACGCACAATAATAAATGAGTACATATGTTATGCAAGTTTAGTATATGACACTAAAAGTTATCACATAGTTAAAATTTCTTGGAAAAAAAATACCCATGTTAGTATGGGTTGTCTTCATTAAAACCCCACTCCTAAGGCTATTTCCATAGGTTTTATGAATCAACAACGAGTTATTAACACAATGTCTAACGATTGTAACAAAGTATAAACTAAAATTGTCATACCATTTAAAGAATTTGGTGTCGTGTTTCTTGAACTTCCTTTTTCCTTGGATGCTTCCTTTGAATTCTCGCTAGCTTCATAGTCCATGGTATCTGAAAATAAAGTAAAAAATTGTTATCATAGTTTCAAATTATTGATGAAAATATGAATTTATAAATACTATAACTACTCACATCATTATATGTGTAAAAAAATGAACAAGAACAATAACAAGTGTAGAACTCACAATAATAGCTAATCAAGGTTAGAAAAAGGGCACCCCCAAATAATTTATTATGTTCTTTTAATCGTGAATATAGGAAAGCAAACATCTACTAGGTTTCCTTCTAGCACGAGCATAAGAACATTTCCAAAAGACATTACATTGGGAATAAATAAAAACAATTGTAGAAACTACAACATCATATGTACACAAAATTTATCTCTTCTAGTCATGTGCATTCTTAGTTTGCTTTAGAAAAAATAAAAGCAAAACACAATGAAAGAACAAAATTTATCTCTTCTAGTCATGTACATTTTAGTTTGCTTTAGAAAAAATAAAAGAAAAACACAATGAAAGAACATTAACTATGGCAATCGTTAGATTTTCTTCTAGATCTTCGTCTAGCACAAAGAAAAACACATAGCAAATTTGCAAGGTGAAAGAAATATAAAATGTGATATAATTACTTCTAACACGAACAAAAGCATATTGCCAACAAGAATCTTAAAAAGAAAAAGAAATATTCGCATCCTAGATTTATTTATATTACAAACGCATGGATATTGTCAAAAAAAACATTGTAAGGTGAAATAAATATAGCACGTGCTAGAATTATTTTTAGTACGAACACATTCATATTTCCAAGAAAAACATTGCAAAACAAAATAAATATAGCACAAGCTAGATTTCCTTCTACCACAAACACAAACACATTGTCATTAAAAATATTGCAAGGCAAAGGAAATGTAACCCATGCTAGACTATATTCTATTGCATACAAGAAGATTGCCAACAACAACATTGTATTGTAAAGCAAATCTAGTGGATGCTAAATTTCCTTCTAGCAAAAACATAAACACAATGTCAATAAAAACACTGTAATAATAATATTTCTTGGGACATTTGACCTTGCCTTTTAGAGACTATGAGGTTTTAGTCCATGCCTACATAGACTGTTGTTATAATATAAAAAATGTTAAACCCCAAAATGATTAGAAGGCCCTTCATATGGAATATGTAGTCTAAGAATGGGATAGTGTACAAAGATTTCCTCCTATAAAAAACACAAGAACGTTGCAAATAACAACATTACAAGGTGAAAGAAATATAATGCATACTATATTTCCTTCTAATGCAAACATAATCACATAACAACATTGTAGGGTGAGAAAAATTTAGTCTGTGTTACATTTACTTATAACACAAACATATAAAAATTTCCAATGGCAACATTACACGACAAAAAAAATCTAGCACAAGCTAGATTTCCTTTTAGCCTAAACAGAAACATGTAAGCATTCACAACAATCCAACGTAAAATAAAATCTAACATGTGTTAGATTTCCTTTTAGCGCAAACTTGAGCACATAGAAACATTGTAGAGTGAGAAGTCTATCAAGTGCTAGATTTATGTCTACCACAAATACAAGCATGTTGCCAACAACAACATTGTAGAGTATAAGAATTCTAGATTGTGTTAAATTTTCTTTCAACACAAACACAAGCACATTTTAATTTGAAAGAAATTTAACACATGTGTTATATTTCCTTTGAGCACAAACACAAGAACATAACAACATTGTAGGACTAAATAAGTTTAATGTGTGCTAGATTAACAACATTGCAATTTAAAATAAAATCTAACATGTGTTAGGTTTCCTTTTAGCGCAAACTCGAGCACATAGAAACATTGTAGAGTGAGAAATCTAGGAAGTGTTAGATTTATGTCTACCACAAATACAAGCACGTTGCCAACAACAACATTGTAGAGTATAAGAAATCTAGCTTGTGTTAAATTTTCTTTCAACAGAAACACAAGCACATTTAAATTTGAAAGAAATCTAACACATGCTATATTTCCTTCTAACACAAACACAACATAACAACATTTTAGGACTAAATAAGTCTAATGTGTACTAGATTAACAACATTGGAATGTAAAAGAAAATCTAACATGTGTTAGATTTACTTTTAGTGCAAACTCAAGCACATAGAAACATTGTAGAGTGAGAAATCTAGGAAGTGCTAGATTTATGTCTACCACAAATACAAGCACGTTGCCAATAACAACATTGTAGAGTATAAGAAATCTGGCTTGTGTTAAATTTTCTTCCCACACAAACAAGCAAAATTAAATTTGAAAGAAATATAACACATGTTATATTTCCTTTTAGCACAAACACAAGAACATAACAACATTTTAGGACTAAATAAGTCTAATGTGTGCTAGATTAACAACATTGCAATGTAAAAGAAAATCTAACATGTGTTAGATTTCCTTTTAGCACAAACTCAAGCACATAGAAACATTCAAGAGTGAGAAATCTAGCAACTGCTAGATTTATGTCTACCACCAATACAAGCACGTTGCCAAAAACAACATTGTACAGTATAAGAATTCTAGATTGTGTTAATTTTCTTCCAACACAAACACAAGCACATTTAAATTTGAAAGAAATCTAACACATGCTATATTTCCTTCTAGCACAAACACAAGAATATAACAACATTGTAGTACTAAATAAGTCTAATGTGTGCTAGATTAACAACACTACAATGTAAAAGAAAATCTAACATGTGTTAGATTTCCTTTTAGCTCAAAGTCAAGCACATAGAAACATTGTAGATTGAGAATTCTAGCAAGTGCTAGATTTATGTCTACCACAAATACAACATATTGCCAACAACAACATTATAGAGTATAAGAAATCATATCGTGTTAAATTTTCTTCCAACACAAAAACAAGCACATTTAAATTTGAAAGAAATCTAACACATGCTATATTTCCTTCTAGCACAAACACAAGAACATAACAACATTTTAGGACTAAATAAGTCTAATTTGTGCTAGTTTAACAACATTGCAATGTAAAAGAAAATCTAACATGTGTTAGATTTCCTTTTAGCGCAAATTCAAGCACATAGAAACATTGTAGGTTGAGAAATCTAGGAAGTGCTAGATTTTTGTCTACCACAAATACAAGCACGTTGCCAACAACAACATTGTAGAGTATAAGAAATCTCGCTTGTGTTAAATTTTCTTCCAACACAAACCCAAGCAAATTTAAATTTGAAAGAAATTTAACACATGTTATATTTCCTTCTAGCACAAACACAAGAACATAACAACATTTTAGGACTAAATAAGTCTAACGTGTGCTATATTAACAACATTGTAATGTAAAAGAAAATCTAACATGTGTTAGATTTCCTTTTAGCACAAACTCGAGCACATAGAAACATTGTAGAGTGAGAAATCAAGTGCTAGATTTATGTCTACCACAAATACAAGCACGCTGCCAACAACAACATTGTAGAGTATAAGAAATCTAGCTTGTGTTAAATTTTCTTCCAACCCAAACACAAGCACATTTAAATTTGAAATAAATCTAACACATGTTTTATTTTCTTCGATCACAAACACAAGAACATAACAACATTGTAGTACTAAATAGGTCTAATGTGTGTTAGATTAACAACATTACAATATAAAATAAAATATAACATGTGTTAGATTTCCTTTTAGCACAAACTCCAGCACATAAAAACATTGTAGAGTGAGAAATCTAACAAGTACTAGATTTATGTGTACCACAAATACATAGACATTGCCAACAACAACATTGTAGAGTATAAGAAATCTAGCTTGTGTTAAAAAAAAATTCAACACAAACACAAGCATATTCAAATTTGAAATAAATCTAACACATGCTATATTTCCTTCTAGCACAAACACAAGAACATAACAACATTTTAGGACTAAATAAGTCTAATGTGTTCTAGATTAAGAACATTGCAATGTAAAAGAAAATCTAACATGTGTTAGATTTCCTTTTAGCACAAACTCAAGCACATAGAAACATTGTAGAGTGAAAAATCTAACAAGTTGTGATGGATTTCTCACACAAAACAATCTCATACTCACCTCCATATCCCTCCACATGCTCCTCCCCATCTAGGAGACGCATATACATGTTTATAAACCACATCAAGTAAATTGTCTCTCTCACTCATGTGGAATCCTGGGTCTTTGTAATATTTCCCAAACTATGCAAATAGAACAAACTCTTAAGATGGATCTAAAGGAAAAGCTTGTACATTGAGAAATTTGATCCCTTTGTAGGCTATCTAAATCTAGAGTTAAGATGAATCTAAAATGGTTTAATGATTAATAATTATAATTCTTATTTTATTTTATATTTATGTAATTTAACTAAATTAACAAGTTTAAATAACATTACATAACCTTAGAACATCTCATTCACTTTGGGCTAAAGTCTCCCATGTAATCATTCATGTTGGACTAAAGTCTCTCCATGCAATTATTTAAATCTATAGATATTTATTTTTATCTTAATCAATAATATTTAATATAAAGTAGAAAACATAAACTTGGAAAAGCCCATAAATATTATAAATATCAAGTGAATTACAATGAAATTTGAACCATTTAAAATTATAATTTTATATTTTTATTTTGGAAAAATTTCAAACCATAAAATTGATAATAATAAAATTTTTATTAAATATATGGTTATTTTATTTAATTTTATAAATATTATATACAATAATACATGAAAAATGTAATATAATTTCAAAAATTGTAATTTATAATTTTAAAATTACTAATAAAAAAATATTAACATGCCAAATTCTTTATTATTATTAAAATTTGTAGATATTTATTTTCATTTTAATGGATAATATTTAATATATAATGGAAAGTATAAATTTGGAAAGGGCTACCCATATTATAAATATTAAGTGCATTATAATGTAATTTGAACCATTTAAATTTATGATTTTATATTTTTAATTTAAAAATAAAATTTAAAACATATAATTAATTAAATTTATGATTTTACATTTCTAATTAAAAAAATTTCAAAACATAGAATTGAAAACATATTGAAAAGAGGGTCCTCTGCATGGAGCTGGTAGAAATGTTCACTGCAAATGAGATAAGGTGTCATTGAAATCACATTATACACTTGTCTGATTCATCACTGTAATGAGCCAAGGTATACGAATTTTAGGGATACCCAAAGAGCAGCCAGTAGCTAAAATTCTTTATGCCAACACTATGGAACTAGAGGGAATGGATTCAATGGAGATCAAGACCTTGCTTTGTGCTTTGCTAAGTGGAAGAGGTCCCTATAAATTAAAATTTTCCTGGAGATAGGGACAAGCAACTAATAACAAGCAAAAGCACTAACAATGTATCAAGGAGTCAAGTTCCTCAAGGGCATTGTGCAAAGGGATGTAGTTATTGTTGAGGACTCCAACATAATCACAAGATTTAATTTAAGGGAAATACCATTGTACTATGAGGAGCATACAAGAGTATGCTTATGTATTACTACTATATTCAATGCTAACCTTAAAATTCATGAATGGTATATGTTGAACCAGTTTTATGATTTATTATCTATGTTGTTTATAATCAAAGTAATAATGAGAACCAACACCTTGCAAAAAAAGAACAATTATCATGAAGTATATGGAAAGTGAACCAAATGGTAGCATACCCTCCTAGTGGAATTATGTCTTTCATAGTTGAATATTACCTTGTTATTGAGTCACAAGTGTAATCACTCAATCAAATGTTGTAAACATACCATTGTCATTTTGGAACTAGATTGGTAAGCCTGATAATAAATGTTATGTTAATTTATAAATAAGATTAAATACTTGTTGAGTAGCAATGACATGGTACACTAATTAGAACCAGTGTAGATCCATCTTAATTCTGAATTTATTAAATGCTAAGAGGGATCAAATTTTTTGGCATGCAAACATTTCTTCAGGTTTTGCACTAAAAAAAGAGGTTTTCACTTCAAAAAATTTGACCCCTCTCAATAATTGATAAATGATTTAGGCTAATATATCAAATGATTTAAATAGCTGAAATTCACATTGTATTAATATAAAAAGTTATTAAATCATTTATAATTCAACTTTATATTTCTTTTAATTTAAAATATATTGATAAATTATACTTGTTAAATAATTGATAATTAAATATATCATTTATATTAAATTTTAAATCTATTTTTTCTAGATTTAATGATAATTTTGTCTCACTTATATTAATTTCATTATTTTTATTAAATATTAAAATTTTATTATTTTTAAAAAAATTTACTAAAATCACTATTGAAATTTCAAAATTTTAAAGATATTAACATTTATACACAATTCAATTAAAAGGCTCAAACTTACATAACTTAGAAGGCTCTCTTATATATAATTTATTTAGTTAAAATGCATTTAATTTAAACAATTTGTTAAACTGTCTATCATTAATACCAATCTAGATCCATTTTAACTCTTTATCTACTAAAAAGAGATTTAAATCCCATGGACAATACCATGGGTTCTCATAAACTCAGAGCTCAAAAACTAACTTGACCAAGTCAAATTTACCATAACTACCCAATAAAAATTAATTAAAAAAATAATAACTTTTTATTTTAATATAGGGTTATTTTTATTTTTATTTCAAATTTACCTTAACTACCCAACAAAAATTGATAAAATAAATAATAACTTATAATTTTTATTTTAATAATGTTATTTTTATTTTATTTTAAGTAACCAAAATTATAATATAATATATCAAACATTTCACCCAAAAATAATGAAAAAAAATGTAATTAAATTAATTACATTTTACACCATTAATATTATTAAACATTTACCTAATCCATTAATATTATTAAACATTGACCTAATTACATTGTACACCATTAATATTATTAAACATTTACCTAATTACATTATACACCATTGAACATTTGAAAAAAACTAAGGAGAAAGAAGAGTATCAACATGAACATTAAAGACCAACACCAACTTTGAAAGAATTTCTTCGCTATCAGGAGCCAACTCTAAATATTACTCTGCCATATAGTGCATACATCTCGCTCAATGTTGGGAATTGATATGTAATTTGCAACCACCTTGTCTCTTTCATGATAAGCTCCAGTGCAAATATTGTCACAATAGTACAATTTCAGGGACAAGAAAATATTAAAAGACTCGTTGTAGTAAACAAATAGAAAAAAAAAAAAAATCTAAGTTATTTTATACTGGTTATTTTTATTTTAATTAGATTTCGAAACTATTTTAAAATTTGACGAAAAAAATGTTAAATAATTGACATCGTTTTTATCAATCAAATTCAAAAATATTCTATATGCAAAAAAATGTACAATCACATTAAATTCAACTACTGTAAATACTTTGCAAGAGAAGTTTCGTTATATGTTTAAACACTTATATTGGACTTTGACGGAAGAAACGAGAACATAAGGAGTCAAGACACGTTCTATGGTGGATGTGCAATAACCATCAAAGTTGGCATCCTTTTCATTGTGCAATTTGTTTATCGAAAATCTAAGTAAGATGTTGTAGAGCTTGATATCCACTGTTTAGGCATTGAACCATACCGCTTTCTATTTGATTTCTATTGTTGATTTTTTTAATAAACAATTAGTTAATACAACATTAACTGCTAGAACAAAAATAAGGAGTGGTGAGATTTTTTTTATCAAATGAGTGAAAAAAGTACCTAGCCTCTTTCTTGTTATTATACCTGCCCACTGCTAGGTATGCTAGGTATATAGCAATCGATAAATTGCTGAAAGCTTATTATTTTCTTTAGATTTTTTTCATATGGGTTGATTTAAGCCAATGTTTTCTAGAAATTTTTATTTTAAATTATTTTAATTTTTATTTTAAATTTTTTTTATTGGACAAGCAGTCAACTCAACTGATATTTGGAAAAAGTAGTCACACTTCAAATCAACGATTAAAAGTGTGTCACCTGATCCAACAGAGCAGAGCAAAACTTCAAAGCAGTTAAAAGTGTTGACGATTGTTGATCCATACCCTTAAAAACTGATATCCATTGCCATGCATTGATAACATAATAGATAAACTTCAAGGAACTAAAAATTTTGGTAAGATTAATTCAAATTCACTTGTAAATAACGTGATTAGGGAAATTAGTTGTACAACAAATAACCAGTAATATAAAAGGAGATCTGCCTCATTGTATGCAATGGCCCCATTTGATATAAATATCATATTTTACATCTCCCATGCATTGTGTATTTGGTCTTTCATATTGACAAACAATACCAAGAAGAAAGAGAAGAACAAAAGATCATCCTAAATCGGTTAAAAACAAATATTGGTATGTTAACAAAAATGATGACCCATCACAAAGAAAGAGGAATGCTCAGTAAATTTCAAGAAAGAAGGAAATTCTCATCAAGAGGATACTAAGGTTAAACAGCCTGAAACCTTCTGAATTTGAGGACTTCCTCGTTATCTTCCACCATGCTTTAAGGTGAGACAGCTATATGCAATCTTTGAAGCAGCAAAGGAGACCCTCGATAGTATCATGGGAGACATTCAAAATGCTGTTGAAGGATCAGTTCTACGATATTGGATATCAAGAAGATCCATTTAATTGTGATATTTTCACAAACACAAGAAAAATTGTTCAGGACTACACCACTGAATATAAGAAATCAGCAAGCTTGCTAAATCTCAAAGTAGAAGTTCCTCAAACGTTGATAAAAAATTGAGAACTACATGGCTACATCAGAAAGGAATTTACCCCATTTGAAGTAAAGAACCTTAATGATGCTGGTAAGAAGGCTCTATTTATTGAGTACAAGAACAGAAAACCAGCAGTGGGGAAATGGAAAACCAAGGAAAGGTACCTAACATCAAAAATCTCCTAAGCAAACGAACAGAAATAGGACTTTCACCACTGCTCAGTGACTCAAAAGACAACACCAGGAATCACTGCAATCATTGCAGTGTTGATTTATGGGCACACTGAGAAATAATGCTGGAAATTACATCTGAAATTATATCCTACAATTTGGAAGAAAACATCTACGAGAATGTTGAGTGACAAAACTGGAAAGTTTCCAAAAGAGAAGAATATAGCTTATATGAGTGCAGACCACCAACTAAAGAGGACACATTATTTAATCCATTGTCACATATTTAAAGGCATATGTCCATGTGCGTGCAATTTTGACTTGTCTAGCAGTGTATAACTCATGAGGTACTCACCGATGAAGCTTGATATGCATTATCCAAAACAAGCAGCAAACTTCACTTTTCCAGCAAACAATTAGTAAAATTTTCATTTTCCAATCTTCTTAGGCAAAGGATCGATTCAGCAACCCCCAAAACCCTCAGCACACTCTGTTTAAAAAAATAGCAATTAGTTTTGGGCTGGGACTATAATCCCTCATCAAATTTTCGACCGCAAGTCCACTGGAGGGGCATCAGATAAAAAGGTGTGTTTTGCTTAATTTTTGTGAAATGCGCTCAACAATCAGGTTCCAACCCACAAGTGCTCACAAAGATGACTTAATAATGGCAAGTTTAAGTTGTCAGCAGAGTCAGACTCGTGACCTAGTTAACTAAGGTCAGCAGCAGAGCCCAGCTGGGTTTCACCCAGGAGAACCCTGAAAACTCTGTTTTTTTCAACAGAGCTGGTTGGTAACATAGCAATAAAGAAGATTAAGAGCTCAAGCCCAACCCTATGTTCTTATTAAGATCTACGACCTCGTTCTAATCAAAAAAATGGGAGCTAATGTTAAAAAGAGAAGCCCAGCCCATGTTCTCCTTAAGGCCTGCGACCCCACTCAACTCAAAAAATGGGGAGATTCCGTATAAAAAAAAGGCCCACGACTATGTTCTTAAGGCCTGGGGCTGCCCACCTCTCTTCCTCGCAAATAGTTGGCCTCCATCTAGACCTTCTCATGTTTAGACGCCCTCCATCTAGACTTCTAATCTTTAGAGCCTTTTGGGTTCCACCTGTGTCTAACCAAAGGAGGGTGCAACGAAGTAATTTTGGTACTCAGAAATCTCAAGCAGAGAACCGCTTATCCAATTGGCTAGTGAATGTCATTTGCCAAAAAGTACCCTTGGGTTCAATGTGATTGGACTGAGCAACTGATTATATAATATGGGCCCCATTGTCTATGGCACAGATGGGATTGTAGGTCGTGGAAGAGGAAGAGGCCGTGATTTTCGATCAGATGAACAAATGCATGGAGTGCCTGCGGTAGCCTGATTGTCTGATACAGTTAGCCTTAGAACATATGGATGCCTGCTCTTGGAAGCTTAGAATTTTAACGAGTATATGAATTTTGTGTATTCTCACATCTTTGACGAATGAATCGATTTGATTGAGTTAAGCATAAGAGTAGTCAATTCATGCTAGTATTTTCCAATTTCTCTCCCAACAATCTAAGTTTAAATTGATCATGCGGATTCCCCCTGGGATAGGCAGTCTCCTTGGTCGGGCAAGGCCATCAAGGTGACAGTGAGTGGCTTGCCTATTATGCGTCTAGGCTGTCCCATTGAGGTTAGGACTTTTCCTCCTAGGTGATAATTTGAGTGGTAACAGTGAGTTTGGGTGATATTTATGAGTTAAACTTTAAAGAATAAGTCGGGATTGATTCAGATTCAGCTGATTAGACTCTGTTTCCTCTTAAAACATAGTCAAACTCGCGACTCCACTTGGACTGCGAAGAGTCTGATAACACTGCCAAGAAGCTTCGTATGGCATATGGCATAAATTGCAGAGCAGTAAAAGCATTAGTGGACTGAAAAGAAAATGTCATACAGATCAACTTGGTTAATAATTTACTCAGTCCATCTATATTTAAGAAGCACATCTATAATAATTGAAAAGCCACTGACCTTGAAGAAGAGGGATGGTTGAGGTTCTGTTCCTCCATCTGTTTGAGGACTGCAAGCCAATCTACTCTTTTGGGCTTCATTATTCTCACCCACTTCATGATTAATTCAGATGGATCATCCTCTTCTGATAAACAAATTATATGTTTCATCAAGGCCTTGCTCCTTCCAGACAACTTTGGAGGCAGAGCTTCTATGAGCCTTTTTTGCGCCTTATCCAATCCATTGTCGTCTACATCAGCCCACCTCAATCCCTTGCCCTTTACTTGCTGGTTGTCTTTATCTCCCCCAACATCAGAATCTGATTCGTCCTCTGCATTTTCAAACCTCAACTTCATAATACTTTTCTTCTTCGGTTGTCGCTGTTGCTGTCGTTAATGGGTGTCCGGGGCAACAAGGTCGGAGTGCAGAGAATCGAGAATGTAATATTCTGGGAGGCACGGAAATTGCAAAGCACGTGGAGCATAAACTGCAATGTACAGAACCCTAGAATTGCATTGCACACATAAATCCTAAGATAAGTCAGCTGGCATCAAAATCAGAAAAAGCATAGCACTTGGAGTGCATTAAATTTTGATGTGTGGAACCTTAAATTTGCATTTGTGCACAACATAAATCCTATTCAGCATGGGAAACCTTTCAGGGAAACATCCTATTACATATAACAGAAAGCGCAGCACCTGTAGTAAATTCCAGGGAAGAATAAAGATGACCCTTGCAATTATGTTCAGCTTCAATTACACAGGCACACACAAAAATACAAAATAGTTCCATTTTAACCCTCAGTAGATTCAAAGTAGCTTTGTGAATTTGAATGATGAACCTTGGGGTCCACAAAAGAAGTGAGTTAAATTTTGGAAGGAAAATAATGCTAGAAACAAGATGTGACCTGATCATGATTTCTATTCTGTTATGATACCATTGTCAGGCCAGTGCTTTAAATTAAATTTAGATGATATGATTGCAGGGTTAAATTTTTTTTTTCTCTCATTACCATAACACCCCTTATTTTTTGGCCAAGTCAGGGACTGATTTCCCCAATCTGCTGCTAAAATCTATTCATATCAGAACTGCACTTCTGGGTATATGGCTGAGAATTCTCTTATTTTTCCTGGGAGCCCAACTTGGGCCAGCAATAGTAAACTCCCACATTTTTACAGTGAGACTACAGCTCAGCTGACATGGCACTAAAGTTGGTACCAACTTATTATCAGATGCATCTCATGGAAAGTGAGTAATTGGAAAATAAATATGGTACATATGACCATAACCATGTACACAGGATAGTCCTTCCCATTAATATATACACTCCTAAATAAATAAAAGATGAACACTTCTATTTGAATCTGGAAAAATGACTTCTAAATCAAAGTTTTATTGCATCAGATCATTGCTATAGCTAAGAAACAAAATGACAAATTCTTTTATTTGTCAGATCACCACACAATGCATGGACAATGGGCTATTTATATGTTTCAACCAAACTAACGGTATAAGCCATCAAACCTTCCAAGATAAAATACGAGTTCATCAGCGAAATTTTGCATCCTGGATTTAGAAGGTAAGTTCGTAACTCAAGTCCAGATATTTCTCGTAGCTCAGAGAAGGATATTTTCTCAATTCAACACAAACAGAGACAGATATAATTGTTATTACATAAATAAACAACAAACGTCAATAACTCCCTCTGGAATCAACTTTATATTAGAAAATACCCACCTAAAGCTCAATGGAAAAATCTCGAATTGAATTTTTGTATATAAAATTTTATGCTGAACCATCTCAAATTGAATTTTAGCATATACTATTTTATATTGAACCAGGCTTTTTTTTAATCCTTGAGAGAAAACTAACCAATAAATCAATGTTAAATTAATTTATTAAGGATAAAAAACTTGAAATGCATACCTCTCAACAAATAATACACAATTTATTAAGGATCAAAAACTTGAGATTCCTACCTCTCAACAACTAATAACACAATATATCCTGCCGGGCTAACATTGATCTATGCTAGTTTATTTACAATTGTTATTTAAATATACACCTTGATTGTTATTCAAATATACAGCCTGTTTAACAGGATCTATGTTAGTTTATTATTATTTAAATATGAAGTAAAATAACTAATTCATCCCTGATATGGCTCTGTAATTCATCTTATTAAAATATCATCACATCATCCCCAGACTGGCTTAGAGTAGTTTATTGTTATTCAAATATGACAAGTAAAATAAATAATTAATCCCTGCCAAGATATGGTTCTATTCTTCATTTTATTAAAATACCATCACATTATCACCAGACAGGCCTAGATTACCTCCTTTCTCTACGTGCAATAGCAAAATAAGATCTGGGCCTAGAGCACCTCCCTTATCTATATGCAATAACAAATTTAATAAGGAATAATACATCTTGATTAAGACAATATAGGTTCCAACTATTTTAAAAAGAAGTAGCTTAAAGAAACTACAATGGAGATAATAAATGAATTATTGTCCATAATCTTCTCTTAATAGAAGAAGCATGCCAAAAGCCCTATCTAATATGTAATTTATGGAAATCTTTCAGCTGCTCTCTGCTTATGAGAGCATAGCTACAGAGTTTGGTACAGTGAATACATATTATAGCATCCAGACCACTAACCATGCAATTTCAAAACAATATATTTAAATTTTATCAGAGCAGCGGTTACAATACCTGGATTTCACACAAATAAAAGGTCCTTTATATTTCACAAAGAACAACATTTTTTGCAGAATTGGATGCAATTGCCGTGTCCAACAACAACATGCACAGGGCATGGAAACCCTGAAGACCTGTTTGGGACCATCAGAAAAAACTGAATAATTTCCACATCTGAAACAAACCCAAGCACATGACATTTCTGATTTACAAGCACAAATCCCCTTTAAATGCTGCAATTATCTCAAAAATAATTCAGGACTTCATATTGCAACTACCACCCACCAGTTATTATAGAAAATACTTTTCCCAAAGTAATAAAGCATTAGCCGACTTACCAGAACCAACCAATGCACATAATTTTTTTGTTTTAAAGGGGGGGCTTCTTACCAGTAAGTTCGCATAAACCCTAAGCCCAAAAACCCCAGTGATTAACCACCGTGCAGCTTCACTTGAAGGACCCCGCGCTCATATTTCTGCACAAAATTCGAGCGTTCATCTCGTTGACGGTATCAATAAGCCCTCCTAAGTCCATAGTTCCACCGGAGGCCTCGTTCTCCTTGTCTTTCTTCTCCTGGGGTTTAGCCGCTCTACGCTTAAACTCAGTTGCCTTCTCGAAGAAATTCTCATAGATATACTCTGCCGTGTAGCCCTTCTCCTCATCATAGAGCATGATGTGACCGTGCCATTCCCAGACGCGGTAGCCGGGCTCTGGGTCCTCGTGGAACCCCACGCAAACCTGGTGCTCGCCAATGGTGACGGCCTGGCCGGAGTTCGCCTTCAGTTTATCAGTGTCCCCGCTGGATATAATCTGAACGATATTCTTCTCCAGCTTCGCCTCCTCTCTCTCCAATGGGCTCTTGCTCTCGTCCGCGATGATGCGATCATACGAGTTGGATAGGAAGGTATTGGTGTCCAGAAAAGGGCTGCGCATATTTAGCCGACTCATCATGGTGCTCACAACCAGGCTTTCGAAAGAGTTTTTGGTGGAATACTGGTTCGCCATTTTCCCTCCGATGGCTGATATCCACTCTCCAAGACTTCCTTCCGGTGGATATCAATATATAAATTGCAATGGCCAGGCATATGTGGGCTCTCAAGGAATTTAACAGCTTGGGGATTGGAGGAAACCAAAGGGAAAAGGGCGAAAGCAATAAATTTCCTTTGCCTTTATCGCCATCTGAGTATCAGTGTTTATCTTCATGCCTGACAGTTAAACCCCAAAATTAGCATCCTTCAAGTTCATATCCTCTGGCAGCATTTAACAGCTTGGGGATTGGAGGAAACCAAAGGGAAAAGGGCGAAAGCAATAAATTACCAAGAAGCGCAGGCATGGCGCAAGATGCCACGGGCTTGGGACTCTTCTTGACCTTGACGAGACACATACGGAAATTTCCGGCGATAGAGAGGCGGGAATGATAGCAGAAGCGAGGGATATCGACCCCCGCTAGGTGCCCGATAACAAAAATGCCGACCATTCCGCCTGAAGGATGAAGACCATAACAGAAATGCTTGAACAATTTCCGCTGAATGTGGACGCCAGGTGTCAGTCTCAGAAACAAAAGGACGACGAAAGTTTCTTTCAAAGGAAGGCCTATCGGCCTAATAATAATCGATTCCTTTCTACTCGTGTTTTGAATTTCTGGAATTTTTATATAAGAAGTCCCATTTTAACGAAAGCTCACCTAAGGGGGAGTCTCCCTAAGCACACTAGCATTTCCTCAGCTCTTGTTGTTGCTACTTGAAGTCTTTTTGCAGAAGTAAAATGCAGTGGCATAGATTATCTTGTGTTCTATGTTCCCAATCCCAGTTTTCATAAATATTGTTTTTCCATTGTTTGCAGAGTTGGTATCTATGTTCTAACAAGACTGATTTGAACACTTTAAGTCAACGTAGAGTGTTACGTTGGTATCAGAGCTCCCCCCTACATAAATAAATCTCACAATCTGGAAGATGCAAGTGGAATTGGAAACCATCTCGGTAATTGGCTAGTCCTCTGTGCTTTTATTCAAGTTACTCTAATATGTTACCTGGTACAATTATGTTTTGTTCTAGCTCCTTGAATCTCTTGGCTGTATTGACTAAGTTGTTATTTGCAGCATCATGGTAGTTCACTGTGCACTTAATTTGAATCCTCTTACTTAGGATGCACTCTTTCATTCATTTCATTTGCTTTATTGATACAGCATATATGGATTAAATCTCAACCACTTAAAGATTAATATCCAAAACTTACCTTGATATTGACTGTCCATGGACAACCCAAGAGGGATTCCTTTCTGTGCTAATTGTCTCGAGCAACCCAAGAGGGATTCCTTTCTGTGCTAATTGTCTCGGGTAACCCAAGAGGGATTCCTTCTCTGTGGGTAACCGGGATTCCTTTCTGTGGTAATCTTTGAAATGCATGGCAGCAGATAGCATTTAGGGACAGAGTGCCCAACGCATCCATGAACCAACGAACACTTAACCAACTTGGAATTGCATCTGTGTCCATTGCTGAAGTCAGTTGCAACCTCTATAAGAGTAGCTTCTGACCATGCTCACTTTATCAGTTGCGCTTCCACTTGCGCCTTTAGTTAAAAGAGACACTTCCGCTGAGCCTGCGATAGAACCATTTCAGTGCACCATATAGTGTTACATCCAGTACCGTAGCACTTAATCTAAAGGAACCCTTATCTGCGGTTCATATCTTGGGCCCGCAAAATAGGACCTCGGTATTCTCTATGCCAAGCTCCTCACTATGGTATGTCACCCCCGGTATAAACGAATCAAGGGCGATCTTAGAAGCATACATTTTAGTAGGATAAAGAAATCATGTTTGAAACCACACTTGGGTATGAACTACCACCACTCTACTGACCCCTTGATATTGTACTAGCACTGAAACTACTAGTACTTCCTCCTACTACTGCACCAGGCTGACTACAATTGCTAGAATAATGATTGTACCAAGGCAAATAGAAAGCAAAACCAGAAAAAGAAAGTACCATATGACTTATGGATGTCAAAGTGGTCAACATTGGGCTAGCTCTGTGGTTTCTTGACATTACCTCTTCGACAACGGGGGTTCAGAATCTCAGCTTCTTTCATTATCAAGAAGCAGACAGTTTAGTAGGCTAAAGATTCAATCAGGATTGCCATACAGTTCTCGATGATAGATTTTTACTGATGAACAGTAGTTTCATGTTCTAACTCTAACCAGGGCACTATGCTTTGCTAATCATAGCACTATGTTTTTATACACCTATAGGGTGTTATAATATATTCTTTTGGTTCTTTGGACTTCTTTGGAGAGAAAATCTCGTCTGAAGTTCTTTAGTGCAGTGTGTTACTATCACTGGTCTACTCTCAACATACGGATGGAAACTTCCCTTCTGTAGATTTGCAACTTGAGGTCACATTGTTCTCCACTGTTCTTTATGGGTTTGAGGTGTGAGGGCCTTGCCTTTGAGACAAACTATGCCAAGATATAGAGTGTAGAGACCCATATGCTTCTGCATGATCAAGAGAAATAAAACAATTCCGCATGCCATTGTTCACGTAGAGTTTGTGACCCATTCACTCTGGCTTGAGACCATTTTTAGATTGGTCTAGCTGTTGCATCATATTTGCTATATCTTTGACACAATATTTAGTAGGGAGTGTTATCCATACTTTGCTTTTTATACCTATTAGGCCATAGCCTCGAATAGAGACCCATTGATTGGCTTCATTGTTGAAAGCAAACTCGAATAGACCCATTGATTAGCTCCATCATTGATGCTTTCAGAGGTTTCAGACCATCGCCAGTCAATTGGCATCTTGGTGGATAGCTTTCACATATACAGGCAGGATGTCTAGGCCTGACTTGACCTACCAAGTGGGTTAAAGGGCAAAATGGCCTTTTTTTAGAGATTGTTCCCTCATATGGTATGAGGTATTCAACCTGGATTCTCGATTGATCTATCAGTCACAGTGTATGGTCTCTCCATTTGAGCTACAAGGTGTGGGTCTTTGTTCCGTTGGTAGTTCAAGGGCTGCCCTCCAAAGTTCACCATGCCAAAAGGAAGTAGTCAGATAGTTTGTGCCCCTTTTTCATCGTTTAAAATCCTTGGAGCATCTTTTAAGGGATTGTAGATTTTATAGATCATGCTGGAGGTTGGTGCAGGACTGGCATTTTGTTCTGCTTCATGGGCAGCTTGATTCGTGCACACAGTTTCATTGGTGTGCAGGTCTTCTTGGGGTTTTTCAGTGCTTGGTTTCATGCTTTCAGGGGTTTGGGACTGTATTTAGATTTCAGCTTTGATCCACAATCTAGAAGCTTCAATGCAAGTATGCTTGAGGTCAATTTTATCAATTATTTTTTTCACTTCTAGCGAAAAGAAGTAGGTATGAAATTATTTGTCAAAGGATACCTCCTAATAAAGGATGCCAAAGAGCTTATTGCTATCACGTACTGAGGTTATTGCTGCCTTAGTTTCTCTCAGGAAGAGGATATGATTCATGTATGTATACACTCTTTTCTTTTGGTTGGTTTTTCTGTTTCAGATACTAAGTACAATAGAGCAAAATTTTATCACTCCTTGTGGACTTCCACTAATGAGGCAAGGTAATTTGCCTATTCTCGATTCTACACTACATATTAACAATGTAAAGCCCATTGCACAGTTTGTATAATAAATTTGCAATTTTTGGATTTTACACTACATATTAACAATGTAAAGCCCATTGCACAGTGTTTTTAATAAATTTGCAATTTATGTAAAACATACCTGGGTAATTGCAGAGATCTTATAGATAATTTATAAACCTTGAGTGAGTAATGTGAAGTAGCATTAAAGTCATTTTTTTCAATATAACAATAGTGTTTTCAATGGCCCAGAACAAATGGGAGGTGCAAGTCATTTAAGCATTCAAATATTATTGTTGTAAAGGCCTTGCAAGGGCTCGGGGTCAATTTTATTGCTTGCTTCACTGTTCGACTATATGCAACTGTTTTTCTCTCTCTTACTCATATCTTTAATATCCGGGTTTGCTCTCAGAAGGAAGGTTCTCATCTACAATTTACATCGAAACTCTGTTTTCTAGCCCAACCACATTTGAGGAATAAAAAAAACTCTTGTGAAAACAATACCTATTTGTATACACTATCATCAATGCTATTTATTTCCATGATTTTCCTATCTTACCTGTATATAAACTTTTATTTCTTCAAGATTTTTATTTGAGAAATGAACTGATAGTTAGTCCTAAACTACCTTTGAACTATATATATGTGTATGTGGGCATTAACTACCCTTGAGGTATTTATATATATATGTGTACGTGGCGATTAAACTACCCTTGAGGTATATATATATGTATTGGGCATTAAAAAGTAGCTTGAAAAGTTGTGTTGTTTCACAAAATCTGAACATGATCCATTGGCAGAGCTTGTAAGTAAATGTTTAAGGGATATAATGGCTTTGACTGTGTCAGAAAATTTCAATGAATAAAAATGATGGCTAGTTTGAACATATTTGAACGTATAAGAAAATGATCTTTGCTTTTGAATACCGAATTATTCTAAGCTGATTTGTCTGGTTTAATAAGATGACCATATTCACATAGGTTTATTGTATAGAAATATCTATAATCTATTAAGAAAATAAATTATTGTTGGGTAGGTATGCCGTTGCATCACAGCCTTGTTGTTCTATCGAAATCAGTTTTCACTCATGGAGTTAAACAAATCACACATTTGTTTTATGGTCTGGGGATAAATATTAAGCAACTTGTAAATTAGTTAACCATACCATCGTATTTACTACTGGCTATAATATTTGACTAGTAATTATACCTAGAGTGTGCAGTTTATATATAGCACACTTGATACATATCTTAACTTACACACTGAACACTTTCCAATTTTGCAAAGTAAAAACATCCTAGTTGAGTCAGGTCACAAATTTTGGAGGAAGTACTCCAGTTTATTCCATTTTATTCCATTTTATTATATTTGTCAATCAAGCCATAACATCCTGTCGGCACTAGGACTTCTATTGTGATTTCACACACAGTTTAATTAAAAACAATGAACTACATTATATTTAGAAGTTAGCATTCTCAATAATTGATTAAGATTGAAAACTTTCTTTGAATCTTGCACTTGAGACAAATTAGATGGAAGAAAAAAGCAATCATATTACCATAGGAATCTAAAGGGTTATGGTTTAAATGGGGATCCAGTTATATGAGGCAAATCACAGTAACAAGTACCTAACAAAAATACTTTCAGGAAAATGTTTATAGGGCTTAAAATGCATTGAGGAGTAAAAGGGCTAGTGTTGGCCTCTTTTTCTGTGGTGGAACCTTCGAAAGTAGTATTCCACATGGTAAGCACATTCTCATGCCTCTCTGCACTCTGGCCTCTTTGCAATAAGATATACATTTGCTAAAAATCAATAGAACTTCATAAATTCTTCATTTTCCACCCATTAATCCCCACCCTAAATCCATTTCTATCTCGCTTCTCAAATCAAAATAATTTAAGACCTCGAAAATATGAGTTTTTTCCCTCAGCATAATAATATAGTCTGAGATGACACGCAGGAGTGATCTGAGAACTTCACGTGCAATTCCTTAATTACACCATAATACCTTGCCTTTAATCACTCACTACGTTGTCCTTTTCCTTATATGACTTACTGCAATGTAATAGACTAAGCCATGCCTATTATTCTAGCTAGACATAATTTTATGATTTTGGGGCCTAAAAGTTCTTTTAAATCTAAGAACCGTTGTGTATATGGATTGATGTTGTTCACGGTCATAACCAAATGTCTATGGGGCTACCGTCTTCCTCACAATGTTGGCTTGGAGCTATCAGGTAAGTAGAGTATCAACTCCATTTTTTCTTCACATCATTTCCTTGCAACTAGAAAATGTCATGGCTATTGATTTAAACAAATGAGTAGGTTGAGTGGTCGCTATATTTCATGAAAACCCTTTTATCTCCTGGACAATACTAGAGAGCCTGGGCCTAAATCCGTAGGCATTATTTTTTCATCGTAAGTAGTATTATGAATTTGGAAAGTGCCAAGGCCACTCTGATTGCAATGAGAAAAATGTTAGGAGACAATGATTTTGAAAAGTAACTAGGGTTATCTAAATGATTATGGGCAAAATCTTGAGTAACTGAATTGGAATAATAACAGAATCAGGGAGAAAAAGTTGATGTTTAATACATCATGGGACTCTGGCTTCTGATTACTGCCCTCAAAATCAAAATCTTCTAGAAATTTTGGCTAACAATTTGTATCAACTTTTATGGACACAGGGATCCCATCTGGTTAAAAGAATTAAGAGCTGCCATTGCTCTGGAAAGTTCGATCTACTGGCATTCAATACACATTTCCTCCATGTGTTGCTGTAAGACTCTGGCATGGAAGTGCTCGAT